>OY282582.1:56374710-56589710 GCA_958299025.2 Drosophila histrio | reverse complement strand
GACGGATCGCGGACTAACAAATTGCCCGTGGTGCAGACTTGTCTGCATGTGCTGTAAAATAAGCTGTGGCATTGATTTTATACCCTGTGCCCATTAAAAATGGGCAAAAAAGGGTATAATGAATTTGTGTGAATGTATGTAACAGGCAGAAGGAAGCATCTCCGACCCTATAAAGTATATATATTCTTAAGCAGTATCAATAGCCGAGTCCGTCTGTATGTCTGTCTGTCCGTCCGTCCGTCCGTCCGTCCGTCCGTCCGTCCGTCCGTCCGTCCGTCCGCCCGTCCGTCCGTCCGTCCGTCCGTCTGTCCGTCTGTATGAACGCGTGGATCTCAGCAACTATAAGAGCTAGAGGCTTCAAATTTGGAATGTAGGTTCCTGAATACCATACGCAGATCAAGTTTATTATCAATTTTCGATATCGAGTCCCGTTGGTTTTAAAATTAGAAAAATCACCATAACATAAGCAATGTTTAAGCTAGAGACTTGAGATTTGGCACACATGATAAAAAGCTTGGACCTAATGTGTCCTGAAAATTTCATTGCGATGCCCCGCCCCCTTCGCCCATAACTCGGAAAAGTTGATAACCAGGGCAGTTTTATAGCTAGAGACTTGAGATTTGACACACATAATAACTCTCAATGTGAGCAACAGATTTCAGTACGATCGGATATTGAACTCAGACGTTATTCACGAAACAAATTTATGCAGCGCAGCAGATGCGTCGCAGCGCAGTAGCAGCGCAGTCGCTGCGCCGCCCGACGATATAATGAACGAAAAGACGAGTTTGTTCATGTATGTTTGATTTGCCTTTCGTCTGCTGCGTGGCGCTAAACGAAAACAATCAGCAGCCGCAGTCCAGTGTTGCCAGACTATCGCAAGCTACCTACTCTCGATGCAAGCAAAATCGACTTCAAGCGATATATTTAAATCCCATTATAATGAAAATACTTTTCTTTGAAAACCTGCACAGGGTATTCTACTGTCGCGCCCGCTCGACTGATCGGCTTGTTTTAAAGTTGAAACATCGGACTAAAAACTTGCATTTCAATTATTTTAATATCCCTTTTAGTTTAGATTTTATAGATGCCTACATTTTATTTAAGGTGCTGGCTGAAGTAAACTGTGAGCCACTGTACTTATGTATTTATGCAAAGTTGTTCGTATCTACATACAAACTATATATCCAATAAATGTGTATACATTTAAATACTAAGTTTAACAATGTCAAAGTTTGAAGCAGTCATTTAAACTATAATTTTCCATGTTCTGCGAATTTAGTACATAATTTTATTTTTTGTTTACGAAATTTGACTGTTGTACTATAAATTGTTTTCAACGTGAAAACAAAAACAAAGCAGAGGTTTTATTGAGACCTAATAATTGTATAAAAACTATGTCTATAAATAAACGCAGGAATTAAGAACTACACTTTACTTTTTACAAAATTTGAAAATTTGTATGAAAAATCGATGAATCGATGTTGAAATTTGCGGCGAATCAACAACTCAAACTTTTCATTGCCGATTTTTAAAATTCGATTTTAAAATCGATGTTCAGTTTGCGTTTACAACACTAGTGTGAATCCCCTCTTGATAGACTTGCCGAACTTATGTATCTTAACTCTTCAGCATAATTACTTGATTTTAATTAATATATTTCTTTTCAAATACTTGGCTTAAGAATGAAAAGAACTTGTATTTACTATACTATACACATAGTAGTACAGTCATATATTTTGTATAATCCAGCAGAATCAATTGATTTTTAGCTCAAATCATGTGAAATTCCCCCCCCCCCCATCCCAGCGCTGGGCAATTCCTTAAAGCAATCATTAAAACGTTGTTTTGAAAGCTAATGATTTAAGACTTGTTTAACTTGTTTATTAATATGTTAGCTTTATATTCTGAAAATTTCAGCAGAATCAATTGCTAAAGAGCTGAGTTTAATCATATTGAAAGGTCTATGTTATTTCTAGGGGAAATACAGAGTAACTGTTCGTTGAGCAAATTTGCGAATGCTTAACGTAAAGTTCTACATTGTTTTTACAAACTATTCTAAATATTTCAGCAGACTTAATTGATTTTTACTACAAATAGTTGAACTTTTTCGTATTTTTTCCCAACTCTCGGCAGATGTTGTCAGTCCCATAAAAGGGTATATAGAAAAGCGAAAACACTGAAACTTGTTTAACTTGTTTATTAATATGTTAGCTTTATATTCTGAAAATTTCAGCAGAATCAATTGCTAAAGAGCTGAGTAAATCATATTGGAAAACAACTGTGTTAATTCCAAGGGGAATATATAGAGTAACTGATCGTTGGGCAAATTGCAGTCTGTTTAAAGCTGAACGTCAGTTGTTGCCATGACAAACAAGCGGCATCAGTTGACAGTCATAAAATCAAACACACACACACACACACACACACACACACACACACACACACACACACACACACACACATGTGAGACAACAGAGAATACCATGAAGAACTCCCGAGTCCCGACTTGCCATATTGTCTGTCTGTCTGTCTGTCTGTCTGTCTGTCTGTCTGTCTGTCTGTCTGTCTGTCTGTCGCTGGTCTGTCGCTTATGCAGCTCAAATATTTTTGCAACAATTTCGCTCGTTTGCTGGGTAAATTTACTTTTAGTTATGCGGCCATTTGCAACAAGAAACTTTGAAACAAAACTGCTGCCAGGCGAATTGGAACTGAAACTGAAACTGAAACTGAAGCTGGACTGGACTGGAGTGTTATGTGTTGGTGGTTGGGTTGGTTGTGTTGTATGGCAAGCGCATCTAATTGATTGACAGGACGAGGGGAGCTGCCACTCAAGGCATAATTAAAAGCACATTTATTTCAATTTTCCACGCTAAAGTGGCCATCGAGCCACTCCACATCCCCCCCCCCCCCGCTCATCTCTCCCAGCCAGGACACATCGTTGCCAGGACAACAAATGAAATACGCCTGACAATCTCAGGCTGCCTGGCGAGGCATAAAGTAATTGATGAACAACAAAGAGCAAACCAGCTATGAGTCACCCCCCCCCCCCCCAACACCACCACCATCACACACCGAATACCCTGTACAAATAATGCACGCCTAGGGTAGCTGCACTGGATAGTCAGTGAAAGACTGGAAAGACTAAACTAAATTGCCTTGAAATTAGATTAGGGGAGAAATTTAATGGATCTATGACTTTTCTTTACCGTGAAAAACATTTTCTAAAATACAGAAATCTTCTAACTAATTGTCACTAAAATAATTATAGAAAATATACACAAATAACTGATATATAGAAATGATTTCATTCATTTAAAGAACAATTAATTTTTAAAAATTAAATCGTAATTTTTTACTATTAATATTTCTTTCGAATAAAGAGAAACAACTTTTATAAAAGTTAAAAAAAAGTTTTCTTTGCATCAAAAATGTTGTTCATTACTTTTTTATTCATAAAACTAATTGTCACTAAAATATTTATAGAAAATATAGGCAATTTTGTGATATATAGAATTAATTAAAAAATTTTAAAAATTTCATCATAGTTTTTTACTATTAATATTTCTTTCTAATAAAGAAAAACAACTTTTCTAAAAGATAAAAATGTTTTTCTTTACATCAAAAATGTTATTCTGTATTTTTTTAGTTTCTGTTAAATTCATTTATTTATAATAAATGCAATTTATTTTATACATATATTAAAATTTATTTATCTGCTTTGTCAAATCAATAAGAAGTTATTTTATCTGTTGGTAGAAAATGAATATAAATATTTAAAGGACATTTATCTTAATTTTAGAATAAAATGTTGAAAGATGACACTTAATATTTAGAAAAGATTGAAACCCTAAGTCACACTTTTATTAATAAGAAAAACCTTCTATAAATATTTTAGAAATATCATATATATTTCTAAAAATAACTTATTGATGAAATTTTTTTTTAAAAATTAAGAAAACTCTTTCTGATAATTGTCAGAAAAATGACTGACAATTTTGAATATACAAACAATTCATAATTCTTCTAACTATCATGGCGATTTTCAAACTAAAGCAAATTCCTAAAAGTAATATATGATATATATGATATATGATATAATCTACTATATGTATATATGTATTATAGACATCTACAAGCTCAGCGGAGAGTTTAGTTCTAATATATATTTAGAATATAAGCTTATGCTATCAAAGGATCTCTCTACTAAATTTTGTTAGAATAACGAAGAGGATTTCCCTTTAAAACATATCTTTAATTATACCATATTATAACATAATGCTATATCAAAATATCTAGATAACTTCAAAAAGTATCTCTTCCAAGCTGTATAACCAAATCTGAACAGGAAGTTTAGTTGCGATAGTTTAAAATAAGCGTCGATGGTTCTTAAATGCATATGCCATATATTTTAAGGGAAGTTATTTTCTATTTAACTAATTTCCCTACTATATATATGTTTATATTATTTTTTTATATATTATTTTATGTTTATATATTAAGCATTCGATTCAAAGATTGTGAACATAACTCATCAGTGAGTTCAGTTACAACAGATTAGTTATATCTTTGTCAGACATATTTCAACATATGTGATTTATACAGCCATTAGAAATATTAATTTGCAATATCATTGACATAACAGATAAATAGGAGGGTTGCTATTTGTAGTTCGGAAATAGCAAATACTAACAAACATTTCTAAACGAAAATGGCTTTTTTGTTATTGCTCAAAATATTTCCCTTGATGATCAATACACTTTTGTGCATTAATTTAAACCATTTGTCGTAGCAGTTTTTCCATTCCTCTTGAGACACCCACAAAACATGGTTTTTGAAAGCATCAACTGCTTCTTCGGCGCTCGTTGACCACGCACTACGTTTACCTTTGATATTCGGGAACAAGAAGAAATCATTGGGTGCCAAATCAGGACTGTAGGGAGAATGAGTCGTGTACCACTCAGAATTGATCGACCTATGTTGCTTAAGAGAAACAGTCGCCACATGATCCATTCGGCCGAAGTAACAGCCGACCATTTGCTTCGCTGTGCTTCTACCACGAACAACTTTTGTTGGATTCGGTTCGTCTTGGAATAGCCACATGGTCGATTGCTGTTTTGTTTTCGGTTCATACGCATATATCCTTGATTCGTTAACTGTCACGATTATATACACGTCTTTTGAAGCACCACAGTCGAACATTTAAATCATTTCCTTACACCAATCGACGCGAGTCGTTTTTTTTTTGAGCGATTCATAAATTATGCGCTATCCAACGAGAGTAAAATCAAATGTATTGAAGTGTAACTAATGTGCAAGGCTGCATCTATCTTACAATATGTCAAATGAAGATCTTGCAAACGTTGTAAGTACATTTATGCTAAGAAATGTCAAACTGTATTATGATGTTGCCAGACTTTAGCTATTGACATTAGTGTTGCCAATTTCCGAGAAATATACGCTTCGTATACATATGTATAGATAATCCTATAATATTCAACTAATTTCAACATCTATACAAACGTAATTCAACTAAAAGTTAAGTTCAAATTGAACAGATCAGCAATTTTAATTATGTTTATTTATTTTTTATATTTTTCTTTTGAAGTTGTCGGATTTTTACAGTAAAGTATAGTTACATAGTCAAGTTACAAATGAACTGTTGCGCCTAGCATGCCCGCTTAGAGGGTATTACAAACCAACAGGCAATAACTAAGTGCTGTCAAGTACTTGGCAACAAATTCATTTCCAGCCTGACCTAATAATACGTATACGCCTAGTAGTCTTCGTTTTCCCCAGCTTCCGTTTCCGTTTCCGTTTTTTTTTTGGCGGACACTCAAAAAGTGTTGCCTACATTTCGGCGCGTGCATTCAACCGAAATCAGAAATGAAAATGAAAATCAGAAATGCGCACATATTTTGATTTCAATTACATATATTTTCGTTAAGAGGCTGTCTAAATCCCCTAGTTCCCCCTCGACTCGAACAGTAATTGGAGAATTGATTCAAAGAGCCTGCAAACAATTGCGCATTAATCACTTGACGGGACAGAAAAGAGGCTGACAAAAGCAGCTACTTGAATTAGTTTTGCCAACACTCAGCCAACGGGGGTAGTTTTCCAATAGCAGAGGGAAATCATATCGTATACTTTCCTCTCTTCCTTTCTCTCAATAAAAATGAACAAAAACGAAAGAAGTTTGTTAGTTGGGGCGCTGTAGTTTCTTAATGTAAGTAGTTACCATTCATGACATTAGTGAACACTTAAACGGAATTTTTGATAACTAGACTAACGCCAAGGGAGAAAAGTGGCTGGAAAAGTGTCGAGTGTGTGTTGTGTAGAACTTTTTAGATCCTTTCCTTTTAAAAAAAACTATAATGATCTATTGAGTTTGTCGAAATAAAAATGTGAGTAAACGGGTGTTTGGAAGTCAGGCAGGCCCCATAAAGTATATATATTCTTGATCAGCATCACCAACCGAGTCGCTATAGCCATGTCTGTCTGTCTGTCTGTCCGACTATCCGACTATCCGTCTGTCCGTCCGTCTGTCTGTCCGACTATCTGTCTGTCCGTCCGTCTGTCTGTCTGTCTGTCTGTCTGCCTATCTGTCTGTCTGTCTGTCTGTCTGTCTGTCTGTCTGTCTATCCGTCTGTCTGTCTGTCTGTCTGTCTGTCTCTCTGTCTGTCTGTCTGTCTGTCCGACTATCCGACTATCCGTCTGTCCGTCCGTCTGTCCGTCCGTCTGTCTGTCTGTCTGTCTGTCTGTCTGTCTGTATGTCTGACTGTCTGTCTGTCTGTCCGTCTGTCTGTTTGTCTGTCTGTCCGTTCGTCTGTATAAGTGCCTAGATATCAGAGACTATATGAGCTAGAGTCACCAAATTTGGTATGTTGGTTTGTCTTTGGGCTAAGCAGAATCAGTTTATGTTAAAAGTTTGCCACGCCTCCTTCCGCCTTCGTAAATCGAAAACAAAACTTTTGAAATGCCATAAAACGAGACATATTAAGTCTAGAGGCCTGAATAGTGGCATACAGGACAAGCCTCAGGGTCCTAATGTACCCTGATCTCATGATCACCTAGTGATCGGATTACCTAGTGTCGGGTCAAAGAAAGAAGAATTGATCACTGACGTTACAATGCACTATATGGTATTTGCCCATTTTAGTTAATTAATTAAGACTTCAAGAACTAAAAAAGATATTTGGATCCAGTTTTTATCATTGCGCTTCTATTATCAATAGAAAATGGGGCTGGAAAGACTGTGAGTATGCAAATAAGGAAAAGTCAACAGTTTTACAGAGTAAAGGGTCTCTTATACTCGACTACTACTATAGCATATCGTTTCTAAATATCGCTCACGCCTCTACTATCGCTGCCGCCCCGACTCTTCGGCTTGTTTGTTGTTAGAACCAGTTGGGAATTCTAAGGCAGCAACTTAGAAAAAACGCCTGCAAGTTGAGCTCGTCTCTTGTGTGTTGTTGTAGTTCCTGTAACTGAGTTTGCTGACAATCGGTCTATTGAATATCGATTTCAGTTACAGTTCTTGCAAATCTTGCTCATGCTTTTCGCATATACATATTCTTATTAAATTCACAAAGTAATAAAGGATCTAAAATGGTGGCTAAATATAACAGAAATTATTAATTTTTTAATGGCAACTTTTTTTTGTTCTTTTTGAAGATATACGATAGATTTATTTTAGAAATATGTATGCTTTTTGGAAAATATGTTTCAATTGTTATGGGTCCGAATAAGAAAGGCAAACTTGACGGCAAAGAAGCCTTCGATAGAGTATGGCTCTCTGGATTAATCTTCGAGCTAAAGACTGCTCTGCCTGCACCATATTTCAGGCCGCTATTGTCCTACCTCAAGCGTCGAAACTTCTTCGTGAAGTGTGGTGACGAAAGATCCGAGATGAGCCGGAGTTCCACAGGGAAGTATCTGATCTCTGATCTCTACTGGCTGCAGTTCTCTAAACAGTTTGCACCGCCAACATGCCCGTAATATCGAACCCTAGTCTATTGGCTGCCATAGTCAGCGATGTCTACCCATAGACACACTACAATCTACAGCTTGTCACCATTAACAACTGGTTAAGGAGATGGAACATTATGGTAAATCCGGAGAAATCCATCCACTCCACCTTCGCTCAAAGAAGAGGAGACTGCCCCCAGTCCACAGGGACGGAACAACCATCCCTGCCAGCGAGGAAGTCCCTACCTGTGTCTAATCCTTGACAGAAGGCTAACTTGGAAAACACACCAGCAAAAGGGCACAGCTGAAAGAGAGACTGAGAAAGCACCAATGACTTGTCGGCAAAAGGTCAACATTGAAGCTAAGGCTGACGTCAGAGTGCGCGCGAGAAACGAAGCGATAATATTGGGCGAGAACGAGAGATAAACCACTGCAAGCACTTTTAAGTGCAATCGCTCGAAAGATGTTAGAGTGAGAGCGAAGCGAGTTGCGAGTTCAAGCGATAAGGCGAGAGCAATGCGAGAGAGCAGTTTGCAACCAGATTTAGAGCTTCAACTCGCTCAGAGCGTACGATTTTGTTGTTGCATTTGTGCGAGAGCCATCTCTCTGCGATCTTTTTGCTTTGCTCATCGCTTCTCGCTTCGTTTCGTTCCGCTTCTCGCTTCGCTTCGCTTCTTGCGCGCACTCTGACATCAGCCTAAGAGAGAAACTGCTGACCATAATGAAGCCGATGTGGATCTATGGGATCTGCAGCTGGGGAGCCGCTGCAAGCCGTTCCAACTGCAGTCATATCCGAAATCCGGCGAAATCCACAACGAGCTTAGAGTCCTATGGGTATACGAGGTGAAGCTGAATCTCCCCAAATTGGCATGTGTCCAAAAAAGAAAGACAAAACATATTTTTAAGAAAATTCTCTTCTAATGAGAATGAAGACAATTTAGGAGTCCGTTGTTCTGAGTGTATAACTTCCGTTTCATGTATTTCGTATTTCGTATTTCTTATATGAATGCACTAAAAGTCTTTAGCACTAAGCACAATGTATGAGACCAACAAGCAAAAACAGCTTTAGAATTCACCACTCATTTACACACATAACAACAATATGTCGGACTTAAGCAAACACCTTAAAATAACAATGCTAAAAGACAAGTTAACGCAATTAGAACATACATCGGCCTGGTATCAATCAATTATCAACCCAAAAAAAATTACAGCTGATCAATTCACCAACAAATTAGACCAAAACATTACATCTAGAACACCGCGCATAGGGATTTTCTCTGCCGCAGCGCTGCCTGCACACGTACAGCATAAAATTTCGTGTGGCGTCGCTGTTTCTGTTAAGTCGCTGTTATGGCGCTGTTATGTCGCTTTTAAGCTGAAATGCCACTGTTGAGGCGAAGCAAAATGAATCATCTGATGATGATCAGTCAGAGTGATGCTACGCTGCACAATTTTGACGAATTATACATTGTATACAGAGAAAAATAAATGTTTTATGATGTTTTTGACAAAGTATTCTTTTTTATACATATTATGACCAATCTAAAGATAGAAATGTAGTCGACATAGTAAAAACATTTAACTAAGCCAAGAAACGGCACATGCTTGACGTCTGTTGTTAACATTCTGTTAGTTCGCACACTACTGCAATGAAACATATGATTGAATTTCTCAAACTAAAACAATTAGACTACGACTAGGACATACGAAAATAACCCACCAACATTACCTCGACCCCAATAAACCAAATACTTGTATCAATTGCCAAAACAATGTTCCAATGACAATACCACATTTACTTAAGGACTGCACATCCCCACATTTTACAAGCATACGAACCCAAATCTTTTCTAATACTAATCCACTTGTATTACTTTCCAACCCTTCAAAAACTGATATTGATCAAATTATATTGATAAAATACTTAAAAGAAACCAATCTACTATACCATTTAATCTAAATTTAATTTAAAAAAAAACACATTATACTTATTTACTTTTTATATCTCTTAAACTCTTAATCTTAAGACTAAGCTTAATAATATGAATATTATACTTTCAGTTAAAACTTATATTATGCTTTATTATGTTAAATAACAATAATATAGCCGAAGGCCATCGTAGCCAGTGCTATTTAATAATAAGCTAGGCTCATAGTTTAAAACTTGTGCCTCGTTTTACCTTTTTTTTTTTTTTTTTTATTTTTTTTTATTTTAAGCGTTGAATCCATACAATACAAAAATAGTAACATAACAAAACAAGTAAAGTAAATAATAATAGAACCAAACCACAAGCTAGACGCATGAGGACTTGCAAATATTATCCTATTTCAAGGGGGACTTTAAAGTTGGCCAATTGTTTTGGCAAAACCCTTTCTTTTTAAACGCCTTAAAGGCCTGGCAGGGAGTAAACATCTTGCGAGCATACTGTGGTGTCTTTTTATTCGATCACTGTATCTGCTGGTGTGCCTTCCAATCTGCTCCTCCACTGTATGCAGATTCAGGTCACGATGAAGGGTGGTACCTCGTACATAGTATGGGCAGTCCGTAATGGCACGCATGGCACGATTTTGTAGAACTTGAATGCATTTGTAGTTCGACTTTGCAGCTATTCCCCAAATCTGCACTCCGTATAGCCAGATCGGGGCTATACAATGCACATAAACTGCTCTCTTGGCTCTGAGGGACATGGTGCTTCTTCTGTTGATCAGCCACCGTAGTTGTTGCATTCTTTGACCACATCAACCAGCCGTGGCTTTCAAGTGAGGGCCAAAAGTCAAGCGTTTGTCAAGGGTGATCCCGAGATACTTAGCCTGCGAAGGTTGGTCCAAAGTTACGCCTTCCAATTGTATGGGTGGGGTATGGGATATGAGGGTCTTCAAGGTGAAGCAGGGATTGATGGTCTTTTGAGGATTGACCTTTAAATTCCATCTTTTGCACCAGGCAGCCAATGTAGAAAGGTACTCTTGAAGTCCACGTGCTGCCTCATTGCGACATTTAGAGTTGTAAAGCAGTGCAATGTCATCGGCATAAGTTGCAAATAGAGCCTTCCTAGGAACTTCCATATGATGCACGCTTGGGCAAGGCAGATCTGCAGTATATATCGAGTAGAGCAGCGGGCCAAGGACGCTGCCCTGTGTAACTCCAGCTTTCATATGGCAAGGATTCGAGTAGGTGTTCCTGACCCTGACCATAAACTTCCTTTCTTCCAAGTACGATTGTAGAACTCCGTAGTATGGTGCAGGGAACAGCTTTCGTTTTACCTAAATAAATAAAATAAATAAACATAGAAGTCGTGTGTTAAGTGCAAAAGACAGCGAAACAGATAGATACATTTGCAAAATAAAGCATTGCTGACTTTAAAATATAATAAATATAATAAATAAATGTATTTTACTTATTTATTCATATACAATCTTCCCCTCTTCCCAGTTCATTAATTTTTTAATATTTCGCAGACTGTGGCACTTTACAGATTATAACACATTATAAACGTTGGTCGAGTCATGCAAATGGGGAAAAAAGAGCAATAGTTGCTTTTTGGCTCTAATATCTTTGTGTTAAATCAATCTACCAGAAACTGCAACTAAGCAACAGTCAATGACATACTAACGTTGTATATACTACATACATACTTACTTACTGTTGCCTTTAGCATTTACCATTTGCCCATAAATAGGTTCAATTATGGCTAGCAAATTGTTGAACAACATTTTCATAATTATCAGACTGTGCAGGCCACAAAGTCCAGGCTGAAACGACGACGACGACGAAGTTACAATCTCCCCCTTTTTGCTATCTTGGCAACCCTAATTGAAAGATGTAAAACGTTAGCTCGTTGTTAGGCAGTATTGTGCGCTGGAGGGGGGCGGGGGGGTAAGGGTCGAAGGGGGGGAGGGAGGAGGTGGTGGGCGGGCTGTGCACGGGCCAACACACAGGGTCAAAGCTGATAATGAGCACAAAACTCTGAAAGTGGAACTATCTTGCAAGTCATGTCCTGTGTGACGTTGTCGTCGCTTTCTTTTATTAATATCAAACTAAGAATGAGACAATTTGCAGTATATACGACTACTCACTACCCTGTAGATGGTTGACCGAGAAAAAGAAGAACTAGAAGAACAAAGAACTAGTCGAAAAACTGAAGATTTCGAACTGAAACTTTGACTAAAATTTACTAAATTTTTATTCTATTTTCTCTTAATTAGTTCGTAATTTTGCAGGTTCTATTGCAGACTCAGTTGCAACTCGATAAAAAGTATTTTAAAGGAGAATTTCGAGGAAAAAATATATTTATTATAAATATGTACAGTATAATTCGCTTAGCTGCCTCTATGCTTAGCTGCATCGTTAAGATAGCTGCCTCAAAAAAGGGTCAAATAAAGGTAAAATTACGTTAGCTGCATTTATAAGATAGCTGCCTCCAAAATCTCTGCAATCGACTCGAGACAGTTAAACGAATTATACTGTACATACATTCTAAATAATTAACCTTATTAATTGCATCTTAATTTAAAATTAAAAAAAGTTTATGATATTCAAATCATGCACATATTCAATCAAAAGAACACTTTGTGCATTAAATTAAAATAATTTTATTTGTTAAGTTAGTTGTTAGAAGTTAAAGCTACTTTTAAAACATATCTCCAGTTTATTTATTTGCAGATAGACTTCTTTAATTATTAATAAATTAAAGTGAAATAAAGCCGAAGGTCTTAACAGCCAGTGGTTTAGACATAAGTTTGCGTTAATTTTAATTATATCGAACTTTAATATAAAAAACATAAATAAAAATTAAAGTAAAATAATACAATATATTTTTAAAGAAATTCATTCATGTACCCAACGCTTCAGTTCGGTTTGGATCGATTTCATAGCTGATTTCCTGTATGAGTGAAATCAGACATGAATGGTAAGCGAATGCCAAAGTGATCTAAGTAAGAAGAAGCATACACAATGAGAGAGTTTCGGAGAGCGGCATGTATTGAGAGCGTGTTGCTCTCTTTTTACTAACTGTTAACATGCTCTTGCGAGAACAGAAGCAAAGAAAACAAACACTATAAAGTGTGAAGTTTAAAATTTAAATACGTTTTTATGTGCAGCATTATTATGTGTATTATAAATGTGTTTCATTTTCTTTTTGTGGTAGGCAAGTGACAAATAATGAAAGCTGAGTAAAATCTATGGTAGGCATTATTAAGATTTTATTACATTATGATTTAAATAATGTTCACAAATAGACTAACACCATTAATAACCTTGGAAACGATGTTACAATGGATTTACTCAATTTAACAGCGCACTAATTGGTAAAGTTATATTCCTAAAATAATAACTAATAATCATAATTGAAATAATACCCATTAAGTAAGATAAGATTCCATAATAAATAACTAAAGTGAAATCATATAATAAAACAATTTAATTACATCAACAGACAATTAATTTAGGCATGATCGGTAAGCGAACGCCGAAATGAAGTCTTACCTGAATTCAGACATGAATTGAAGCATAGATTCACCTCTGATTCAGGCATGATCAGTATGTGAACGCCCTCAGGTCTGCGGTGCAACGAGATGCCTGTGTTAAATTCATGTGTCGAAAGCGCGTGATGGTAATTACTATTTCAGCCCTGGACCAGAAATTCACGTCTGACTTCAGGCCTGCACAGTACTGAAGAGATATATTCGATATATTTACCAAAGCCATTCATTATATTTTAGTTCCATATGTTTCATCATTTTCATATTATAATATTTCAATTAATTTTGAAGTCTTTGTTTATTTTGCTACAAATAGCATTAAATTATGTACTTAATTACACAAAGTTTTTCTATAAATATATAAAAATATTGTAAATTTCCCAAAATATATATTCTAATATATGTTGCTGGATCCAAAGCTGTTCAATAATTATACATATTTATTTATACATATTTATTTAACTACAAATAATAAAAAGTGTTTTGAGAAATATTAATATAAAATTAAATAGTGTTAATAATATGCAAGGAAAATATATTTTAAGCAGTTTAATTTATTATATTATGTCGAAATCAAACTAAGCCGGATTATATATTTTTTGCTTGACTATTGCTTCATTTCCCTTTTTAAATGTGATCACGTATTGAAGCCAAAATAACACAAAAACTAATGTATAATATATATGGTAAGTGTAAGAAATATCAGATATATTTTATTGAGTCCAATTTTCATTGGAAATTTTCATCATGGAAATTAAAGCTAAATAAATTATGTGAATTAATACAAATATTAAAAATATATTTACTTTAAATACAGTGTCCTGAAAAAAGGATAAACTTTTATTTTTCATTTTCAATTAATGAATTAAATAAAAGTCTTATTTTTAAACAAAATTCTAATAATTATAAAATAATAGAACTCGAATTTTATAAAATTTCCAATAAGTTACGGCTAGAGATATATTTTTGTTTATATAATAGAAATTAAATGCACTTAGTATAAGGAAAAATATAAATGAAATATAAATGTAAATATAAATATATATAAAAATATAAAAATATATACAAATATAAATATATATATAAATATAAATATATATAAAATGTAAATATAAATATATTATATAAAAATGTATTTTTGTTTTCGATTTGTGCAAATACAAATGTCAAATATAAATTATATTCAGGCGTGTCAATTATTAACTTCCAATCGATTATTAGCTCCAATTTGAGCTCGAAACAAAATCTTGGTGTCATAGTTAAAAATAGTAGTAAAATTAAAGCAGTTTTTGGACTTTATCAACATAAAACAAACTCATTTGCTATTTCAAAGCTTAGTAAAAAAATATAATCCCGACTCTTTGTAACAACTGTATTTTTAATTAGGATTTTTTAAAGCCACACACCCAATTTCACTATTAATTGCTGATTATGACTTTTAAAAACAAATTTTAAATATATATAATATTCTTAATTGTATTAAAAACTAATTTTTTACTAAAAATCAATGAACACTTGTTATTTATATATATTTAAAAATTGTAATCGTTAAGCTCAAAGTACCATCCATTTTTTTTACCGACACTTTTTGTTTAAAAAACGGGCACACTCAGAATTAAAAGATTAAAATAGAACACTTTCTATTTACAACTCGGTATTTGGTGTCTGTCAAATGTCTACCAGTTAAAAGCAATTTTCTATGAAATTAAACAGAGTGTGACCAGATTCTGTGACAGCAAAAGCCGCTGGTTTCCGTTTAATGTGAGTTTGCCGACAAGAACTAAAAAAGTGTCGGTGAAAAGTGATCGTCAGACACTGTGCTTTACACTCCCTGACACTTCAACTAATTTACAGCTTGGTGAAACATTTCCTACCTAATTAACAGAGGCATTAAACTACCCGGTTGCGATTAATGTGAGTTCAAGGACAATAAGAAAAAAGTGTCGGTGAAAAGTGATCGTCAGACACTGTGCTTTACACTCCCTGACACTTCAACTAATTTACTGCTTGTTGAAACATTTCCTACCTAATTAACAGAGGCATTAAACTAACCGGTTGCAATTAATGTGAGTTCAAGGACAATAAGAAAAAAGTGTCGGTGAAAAGTGTCGATGAAAAGTGATCGCCAGACACTGTGCCTTACACTTCCTGACACTTCAACTAATTTACTGCTTGGTGAAACATTTGCTACCTAATTAACAGAGGCATTAAACTACCCGGTTGCAATTAATGTGAGTTCAAGGCCAATAAGAAAAAAGTGTCGGTGAAGTGGAGTGATCGTCAGACACTGTGCATTACACTCCCCGACACTTCAACTAATTTACTGCTTGGTGAAACATTTGATATCTAATTAACAGAGGCATTAAACTACCCGGTTGTGATTAATGTGAGTTCGAGGACAATAAGAAAAAAGTGTCGGTGAAAAGTGTCGGTGAAAAGTGATCGTCAGACACTGTGCCTTACACTTCCTGACACTTCAACTAATTTACTGCTTGGTGAAACATTTGCTACCTAATTAACAGAGGCATTAAACTACCCGGTTGCGATTAATGTGAGTTCAAGGACAATAAGAAAAAAGTGTCGGTGAAGTGGAGTGATCGTCAAACACTGTGCATTACACTCCCCGACACTTCAACTAATTTACTGCTTGGTGAAACATTTGCTATCTAATTAACAGAGGCATTAAACTACCCGGTTGCGATTAATGTGAGTTGAAGGACAATATGAAAAAAGTGTCGGTGAAAAGTGTCGGTGAAAAGTGTCGGTGAAAAGTGATCGTCAAACACTGTGCTTTACACTCCCTGACACTTCAACTAATTTACTGCTTGGTGAAACATTTGCTACCTAATTAACAGAGGCATTAAACTACCCGGTTGCGATTAATGTGAGTTGAAGGACAATATGAAAAAAGTGTCGGTGAAAAGTAATCGTCAGGCACTCCCTGACACTTGCTAGTGAAAAATTTGCTACCTAATTAACTGGGGCGTTAAACTACCCGGTTTGTTTCGCTTTCTAGGGGTATTCAAATTGTTTTCCACCAGCTGCAGTAGTTGTGCTGCAAGCGGCAAGGAGAAGATTGTAGTGGCAAAGCAAGTGCTTTGTGTCGCCATTGTGTAAGCGATGATGCTGGTCACCAGGCAACCACCTCCACCAACACCAACACCACCACCACCACCTACAGCAACAGCTACAGCAAAGGCAGCGGCAAAGGCAGCAATATCAGGCACCACCAGCAGCATCACTAGCACTACCAACACCAACAACAACAACAGCAACACCAAGCCTGCTTTCAGTTGAACTTTCTTTTATTATTACATTAGTTCGTTGTTGTTGTTGTTGTCGCTGTTGCATGGCAGTTAATAGAAAAATCTGCAGCAAGCAAAGTCTTTGAAAGTTTTGCAACCAGCTTGTCCCACACACACTTGCCCCCTAGCCTGGCCTGGCCTGTCCATGTGCATTCTTGCCCCATCTGCTGCAACTCCAACTCGTCTCCTCTCCTCTTCTCTACTCTAGAGTAGCTGTTGCTCTTTTTTGCGCTTATTGTCATGCCTTTCGCAGCGGGTGTATTTCATAATTTAGCTTGTCGCTGCACGCTATTCACATTCTATGCCCATACACTGTGCGAAAAAAAGGAAGTATGTATTTAATTATTTATTCAGACTTGATTCACAGCGCTTCTAGGTAAAGTTTTTTTTAATTTAGGGCAGTAGTCAATGTATATATAAATTGGTATTTTAATTCATTTTGATATCATATTGTTTATATTATATATTAAGAGAAAAAGAGCAGATCCAACTATATTTTTTATATTATTTCCTGATAAATGTACAAATTTACCCCTGAGCGCTCAGGAGTAGTGTGCAAAACCTCCATTCGCTTT
Source organism: Drosophila histrio (assembly GCA_958299025.2). Lineage (NCBI taxonomy): Eukaryota > Metazoa > Arthropoda > Insecta > Diptera > Drosophilidae > Drosophila > Drosophila histrio. The sequence goes on along the minus strand of OY282582.1, from coordinate 56,572,381 downwards.
TATACACGGACAGTCGGGGTAATTCACTGTATGGGACTAGGCAAATCCCTGCGGCAGGGTCAGCTACGAATTGCGCTTTCTCCCCGAGTCACTGAGTCACTGCTTGTTTCAGCTATGAAGTCAGCCCCTTTATAATGCTGCTGGATAGAATTATGCGGCATATAATTATGCAAAGCGTGCAGAAGTCAAACATTTAACTTTAGTATTTTATTTATTATACATTAACAAACATTTACTTATAAATACCTAGCATAAAAGTTATGTAAATAAATAGTTCAATCTATATTAACGCTGAAACAAAACTTTAAATAAAAGTTAATGCAATTTAAAAAGTGTTATATATAGATATATATAGTGTTCTTATTTAATAACATTCTTGCTTTTTATGTTCGTTCTATAAATCCATAAAAATATCTATAAATATGTTATTGGATATATTCAGTCTATTTACACGCTTAAAAGTTTTTAATAATAAAAACATAACAAGAAATACACATGGGCATTTCCATAAGGTCGCACGGGACATAGGTCAAAGTAAGACGGATTTTCAAAATTATTTTTCCAATTAAAAGTAGTTATTGATTAGCCCTATAATTGGTGCTAAGGTCGATTTTGAGGAACTATTCGTATTGTAGATATTTACAAAAAATCAAGTCATTCGCACGGGACAAAAATAGAAGTGGTTATTGTGGCGATCAATTTAATCTCAGATTTGAGCGAAAGTTTGGGCAATATATTCAAGCAAATTTCTGATAAATGTTATGCATTGATGTCTCTTTAAAATGGTTATAGTTTTGCTCAAATATGATTTCTAGTTTTTTTTTTGAAAAATTAAACAAAGTGACACCGAAATATGCGATAATGCAAAGCCGAAATTATCGTAATTTGCAATCGCATACTTTCTTATACATCATTTTTTGACTCTTTGTACCTTTTCTAAAGATTTGGAGTACCATAAGACAATGCATAATAACTTATTCTGAGAATTTGTATCAAAACAAAATGTACACTAGAAATGCCCAAATGAGAAAAGTTGCACTTGTTCGACGTTGCAACCCAATATTTCGAAATGGGTTATGAATAGAGACGAAATTTTGTTACATTAGTTAAATTGCATTGTTTTCCTAATAAAATATCGACTATACACCCTATTTTTATAATGAAACAAGTTGTTTTTAAACACTTTGAATGTTTTGGTCTCGGTGGACCTTCTGGTGGAAATGCCCATATTCAATCTATTTACACGCTTAAAAGCTCTTAATAATAAAAACATAACAAGAAATACACGTGTCGAACGTAAAACAAAGATCGAAACAAAAAATAGGCATTCAAGTACTGACAGTCTTAGTGATATATCGCAGCTCGTAGCTGACTCTGCCGCAGGGAATTCGTATGCTATGCAGCGAACAGAAGTCGTAGCTGACCGTCAATTGCTGTGGGGATGGCACAATAATTGTACCAAATATGTACATATATATTCATCACATGAAGTCAAGTTAAATAATATAGCTTGATCTTAAATATATAGACTACATATTTTTATCTATTCGTACTTGTGTATCTTGTATGTCTTTAATGAATCGCAAAGACTTAATTCTTGTATGTCTTTAATTAATCGAAAAGACTTAATTCGAGATCAATTCAACCACTTTTTTCGCTCTGTGTGCCACCATCTCTTTCTTGCCTGACAACCCCGTTTTGAGTTAAGTTGATTTTCCTCTTGTCTTTTCTTTTCTTTCGCTTTTTAGTTTCTTTTTTTTTTCTATTTTCCTTGCAATACTATTTTCTTTTTAGTTTTCTTTTGTTGCTTTGTCTGTGTCTGGCGCAGCGTGAAATTGAATTAGGTCAATGCGTCAAGTAAAAGTGCCAAATATAAAATGACAACAACAATGCACAAGCCACAACAACAACAACAACAACGACAACAACAACAAGTGCAGCAACAATCCAATAGAAAAGCGCAATAAATGAAATATGTTCTAGTATTCTCTGGCACTCCTTTTCCATTTTCCTGTTTTTTTGCTTTTAGCCTTGCTTTGCTTTGCCTTGAAAGTCTCCCATTGGTCTGCGAGTTTTATTTTCTTTTTGGGATTTAGAAAGTTTTATATGAAATATACTTCAAGAAGTAAAAGAAGCTGAAAAGTTGCAAACTTGCAGTTAGTAACAACTACAGTTGAACTCTTTCTCTTTCTATACCAAGGATCGCAAATAAGCGTAATGAGTTTTAAATATTCTAGCATGAAAAACATGATGGAAAGTCTTAGATATACTATTTTTAGAAGGAGTTATTTTGGAAACAATATCAATTTTGATTCATCATTTCTATGCAACAAATTCATGTGAAGATCTTTTTTTAAAAATCATAGACTAACTCTTAAATTATACAAATTTAAAGTTAAACATATTTCCAGAACTCTTTACTTTAAAAACAAATATTTAAAAAGGTATAAGGACACTAAGCATGCATCGATTTTTGATGAGCACAAGTAATTTTGCAGCCTGGCACCCCAGAATACTTCGTTGATAGCCGACGTTGTACAGTCCCGACTTCGTTGATAGCCGAAGTCCTACAGCCCCAGAGCGATCGGCCGTCGCGACGCTCAAAGAAAGAGAGAGCGCAGCAAGCAATTTCAGTCTTGGACAGACACCAGAACGATGCGCACGTCTGTGTCGCTAGCAGTGTTGCCAGGTCAGCCTTTTTCCGGATAGATCTGTCCTGTTTTAAGCTACTTCATCCGGACAAAAATACCACACATCCCCTATCCGGAAATCTGTTATTTTCTCACCATCATGTTTAAAAACTTTTATTTGTATAAATAACATTATCTATACAAATAAAACTCTTTGTCCTGACTCACTGATTTACTTATTCAGTGAGACATCACGCTGATTAGTTTATAAATAAATAAATATGAAATTATATTATATTATTGATGTTCTTTATTATCATAATTCGTATGCGAAATTCTTACAATAATTTTGGAAATGTTTGCTGGACTCTAATTTGTACTTCAATCAATTACCTTAAGATCATCGTTTGTGAGCAGAGAAAGTTTCCCTAGCATTTCATCTATTCCAGTCTCGGACTCATGTTCAGGCTTATCTTGTGGGTCACAATTCTGGGAAATTTGCTCATCCCTGACACTCAATATATCCTCGACAGGAGACAGCGACTGAGTTTCGATTGCAGTTACAGTTGAGGCATTAACAATCGGCAGCTGTGATTCCTTAACTGGCTTCCCAAGTATCTGTAGATGTTGCACTTCTTTGTTTAAATCAATCGACAGTTCTGTGATCGATAATGGAGTCACTTCCTTGTTGACCATCCCAGACAGATCTTGGCATTTGTCTGGCACTGAATAGATTAGCGTCTTTGCCACGTGCGATAGATTCTGATCTAATTGCTGAAGCCATTGCTGAGTGTCATCGCTATTAGGCGATTTACCAGCATTTTGGATGACTGGTTGTTTTCTTATAGCTCCTAACTTATTGCGTTCAGTGTACATCAACTTTACCTCCTCATTCTGTGGCAGCTCTGAAAGTGATTCTAAAGCGAGTTGCTGCAATTTCTTGACCTCAGCGATTAGTCTGGGATCTGTAAGATCTACGGCATCAGAGGTTGTTTCTTTGACGGATTTCCCACTTGTGATTTCCTCTTGAATCGTATGTTCTTCGTTTACCATCGGATTGAGCCGACACTTGCATTCCTTCTTTGGCTTCAGCTGAGACTTGACCAGATCATGCACTGCCTTTCTACCTTCCTCACTTCTGGCCATGCTCAGGAGCGTATCGTATGCCCCGATGGCTTCCAACTGTTCCTGCGGCTTCAACAAGTCCTTCTCTTCGCCCATATCCAGCCACATGTCTTCCGATGGTTTCTTCAGCACTTTACGCTCCTCTTCCTGATCTCTGTACTTCACTTTTGGATCATCGCAAGTCTTAACCGATGTCTGGTCAGTTTGGTCGAAAGTCCACGAGTTTAACCATTCCTTGGTGAAGTCCCAAATCTCCTCCAATGTATATTTACGATTCGAATTCCTGTTTCCCCTCTTGAAACAACTGATAAATCATATAAATTAACCAAATATCTCTGAAGAGTTAAGAGTTTAATTTGCTACTTACTTTACTTTGCTGGATGTCTTTGTGATTTCTTTTTTGAGTTGCCCTCTAATGCCTCGTTTTATTGGGGCTTCTTTCATTTCCATTTCTGGCTTAGGCATCACATCCTTGATTATCTTCTTTCGATTGTCCCCGTCTTCGTCGGATGACAGATTGTTCCTTTCATTGTCCATTGTTTGCTTTTAATAACTTGATGGAATTTAATTAATTCGAATTAATAGCAGCAGTTTGTAGTGCAATTGATGGATTAACAATGATTTGCAGAACTGCAAATGTCGTAGACGTCAACTTCGATATATTATCGATGATTCTAGAACATCGCACTTAGCAATCCATTTTCTGTTATCGACTTTAAAGTAGTAAGGGTATTCCTGCAACTAATTTAGATTAAGCTCGGCACGGACACAACCAAGTGTAATATTCTTCTAGCTGAATGGATTCTATATTTTGATAGTGTTTGGCATAATGTGAAAGAAGGAGAAGATGTTAAGTGGATTCTTGAACTTTATTAAAACAATTAATACAATTTTATTTATAGCTCAACCTCCTCTTCACGGTCTACTGGATGATCTTTCTGTTCTTTCTTTCGGTTGATAAGTGCATCAGGATTCTGCAAGATTTGATAAATCTTTGGCTTGCCAAAAGTAACCAGGAAGACCGACTCAGGGCACCCTACTGTCCTACTGTCCGCCCGACTCTCCGGCCTGTTTGTTGATTTTTCTTAAATTAGCATCGAATTTCTGAATGAAATGAAGATAGAAAGAAGATGGTGAAAAATTGTGGAAGATGGCAGGGAATGAATTTTTGACAAATAATGCGAGGGAAATATAATGAAAATTAATGACTTGCACTTTGAGTGATTATTGTGTCAGAGTTCCATCAGCTATCAGCTATAACCTACCCCCTCCCCGCCCCTACCCTCTACTTCCCGCTCTCTGCCAATACTCGCTACTCCCAGCTGTATCTCTGTGTGTGTGTTGAGTTCGTATCTGTATCTGAGGCCTCATCTGTATCTGTATCTGTGTGTTTGCCTTTGGCGTCGCTGCACTTTCATTGCGTTTAATATTGAAATTGGGTTAATGAGTTTTTGTTTATGGCTGCGCTGCGATACCTGCAGCAGCCAAAGACCACGCCCACACGCCCACACACACTCTAGAAATTTACCTGGGCATCTGACATCCGCATTCGCATCCGCATTCGCATCCGCTTTAGCATTCGCTTTGTGCACATAGTTCGCTCCTTCAGTTCGTTAATGCAAATTTGCCAGGGAGGCTGGAAGAGGCATGGAGAGAGAGGGAGAGAGGGAGAGAAGAAGTACGAAGAGTTGGATCAGCTGAGGGAGCAGTTGAGGGCGGCGGCTGTGTGAGTTGATGGGCGTGGCATTAGCGAGTGTCGCGTCAGGCACTCAACGCTGCTCCTTTTTGACATACGCCCGAGCACAGTGGGCCGAACGGCTAAATTAGCTAATTAAAACGATCTGGAAATGTTCAAAATTTGGAAATATAGAATAAGATTGCGTGAACAGTTTTCAACAGTCTCAAAAGCATTACCATATCATTAATACACAAGCTAATCTAGCCGTTTTACCCACTGTGCCGCATAATGAAAACAATTTTCAGCTTTTGACGCAGCTAAATGAACGGTGGTTGGCGGGGGGGGGGGATTATGTCGAAGGGTAGGAGCCGAGGGAAACGTCGGCAACAAAGGGTTTAATGTTAATTAAGTGGCTAACAGAGTATCAGAGTCCAGGAGTTGTACTCCTCCTCCCTCCTTCCTTCCTCCCTCCTTCCTTCCTCCCTCCTTCCTTCCACCCTCCTTCCTTCCTCCCTCCTTCCTTCCTCCCGTCTTCTTGTCATTTTCCTGGCTGTAATTTCAGCTGCCTCGCCTCATATCGATTTAAACACAACAAAATACCGCAAAAATCTATCTTAAAATCATTTATTTAATATTGCAATTTTCATTTCAATTGTAAACTAAACATTTCATTATTACCACAACAATCAAAATCACATCATCGACAATTGGCCATTTCAAATTTCATACTCCTAAATTGCCTAATGAAAATCTCGAATTTTGTAGTGCACACTCGTCACTTGGCCACAAATTGGCCTCAAGTTGTATTTGAAATTCCGATTTATTTAAGAGCCTTTAATACCCTGCAGAAAACAAGGGATAATCTATGATTGTCGGTGATTAGCATATGCATAAGTAGGTTTCTTTGACTTGCATTGAGAGTATGTTGCTTAAGTAATAATTTGACCAATTTTCAACTAATAGACTCGAGGAGTATAAGAGCTAGACTTACGTCAATTTGTAGTTGCTAACAGTTGACTATATTAACTAACATACCTTGTATTTATAGCTCTTCTCAATCGATTCGTTACTTGATATTGATAGATAATATATATATTATATACTTTAAGCTAATTTAAGCTAATCGACTCGAAGAGTATAAGAGCTAGACTTACTACAATTTGTAGTAGCTAAAAGTTGACTATATATTAACTAACATACCTTGTATTTATAGCTCTTCTTTATAGATTCATTTTTTGATATATAAACTATATACTTTAAGCTAACTTAAGCTAATCGACTCGAAGAGTATAAGAGCTAGACTTACTACAATTGGTACACTAACATACCTTGTATTTATAGCTCTTCTCAATCGATTCGTTACTTGATATTGATAGATAATATATATATACTATATACTTTAAGATAATTTAAGCTAAAAGGCTCGAGGGGTATAAGAGCTAGACTTACGTCAATTTGTAGTTGCTAACAGTTGACTATATATTAACTAGCATATCTTGTATTTATAGCTCTTCTCAATCGACTCGTTACTTGATACTTATAGAGAATATATATATACCACATACTTTAAGCTAATTTAAAGCTAATTGACTCCAGGAGTATAAAAGCTAGACTGACTACAATTTTTAGTAGCTAATAGTTGACTATATATTAATTAACATACCTTGTATTTATAGCACTTCTAAGTGTAGAGCTCTTACCCTTCTCAATCGACTCGTTACTTGATACTGATAGAGAATATATATCTATAACTATTTTAAGATAAACCTACACATACAATTATAGTAAACTGTCTTTTGGTATATATGAACTGAACTCTACAGGGTATTACCCAGTCAGGCCGCACTGTTTGTCAGCTAAAATATATATATATTATAATTTGGCTTGTAAATACTTATACAGATATGTAATCAGTTTACTTAGTTTCTGTTTAATGGCCATGTCCATTCATTGGCTTCCGTTCGGACTTATTAGGGCGTAAAATTCAATTAATGACCGCACTGGGATTTAATATGCCCTGACAAAGGCAACAGAGTTGCATGAAACGATTAAGTAATTGGTAACCAAATAAAAGAGAGATTGACATTAATATATATATATTTATTGATATATATTTTAATATATATATAGATATTATGTAAAATATGTTATTATTATCTATGATTATTATATCTAATTATACATTAAACATCTTAAGAGCAGTGACAAAAAGATTTATCGAATTATAAATAGTAAAAGTTCTTAAAGAATTTAATTCAACACTTGGCCTAAAATATATGTAAATTTAACATTTAATTTGTAAATAAAATATGTGTTGAACAAATTATAAATTATTGTTATTCCGCAACTAATAAATACAAATGGAAAATCATTATTTTACAATTAAATTGGGTGCTAGATGATTTGAGATCAATTCTTTGTCGATATAACACATATATATCAACATACAAGAAAACACACAAAAATACTTGGCAAAAGTCAAGGAGCTAGACTTGGTATACAGCTGTTTCAGGTGTTAGATTAGTGTTGGGTTGCTCATGAGTGAGTGAACAAAAACGAGTTGTTCACTAAACTGAGCAAGTGAACTTGTTCCTTACCAATTGCTCTCAATTTACTCACTTACTCACTTGCTCATTTCTCCTCACTTACTCCTTTTTACTCACTTACTCTATTTTGCTCAGTTGTTTCTTTTGCTCATTTTTGTGCACTTTGTATGTGATCTATCTCTATGTTTAGGGCATTTTGCCTCATTTATACCATGTGGGGGTATATTAGATTTGTTAAAAGTATATAACAAGCAGAAGGAAGCGTGGCCAACCCCATAAAGTATACTATATATTCTTGATAAACATTAATAGCCGAGTCGATATAGAAGTATAGTAGTTGACTGAGATGTTTATTAGAACTGAGCAAGTGAGCAATATGAGCGAGTTGACTCCTCTCGGCAAAAGCACAATTGAGCTTGTTCACCGAAATCAGCAGCGTTTACCCAACACTACAGGAGATTCCCTCATCTGCCTTATCAGTACCATTTGAGAACTAGCTTACCCAACGATCCAAGCTTGTTGTTCTCTATGTTGCGCTGCTAGAACCAGTTGGGAATTCTAAGGGAGCAACGTAGAAAAAACGTCTGCAAGTTGAGATCGCCACTTGTGTCGTTCTGTTGCGATTTTAGTTACAGTTAGGCAAATCGTGCCCATGCGTTTCGCATACACTATATACGAAGTGCGGAGTGCGGAGTGCTCCTTCTGCGGTAGTAGCCAGATTGTGTTGCTTACCACGCATATTGGACGTGTCTTTCCTGTTTTTAGACCCTCTACTTTAAAGAAGTAAATAGGGTCTATTAAGTTTGTCAAAATGTGCGTAATAGGTTGAAGGAAGTCCGGCAGACCCCATAAAGTATATATATTCTTGATCAGCATCACCAGACGAGTCGATATAGCCATGTCCGTCTGTCCGTCTGTCATGCTGTATGAACACCTTGATCTCAGAGACTATAAGAGCTAGGGTCACCAAACTTGGTGACAATAATCCTGCGGCCCCCGAAACGGTCAAGTTTGTTTTAGAATTTTGCCACGCCCCCTGCCGCCCCCAAAAATCGGAAAAACTCAAATAACTCGAGTAATTTAACAGATACAAATTCTAAATTTGGCATACATAACATTTACTTTCCTTCCGATGTGTACTGAAAATTTCATCAAAATCGGAGACTAAACACCGGAGATTTGAAGCAAACAAATTTAATTTTTATACAATGGTAGAAGGCAGCAACTTGAGGCATTGAATTATTAATTGCACTTCTGTAGAAAACTAGTAATTGGCAAACAATCAACTATGGCTTCATTGGTGCAATGGTAAGAGTGTCGAATTCTTGTGGTGGGGTCTAGGGTTCGTATCCTGCCAGTGGCACACTTTTTTCTGTTTTAAAAATTGTTAATTAATCGACAATGGCTTCTTTGGCGCAATGGTCTAGAGTGTCGTACTCTTGCGTTGTGGCCTGAAGATCGAAACCTACCAGAGGCACACTATTTTTCTGTTTTTATTCTACAGTAATAAAATAAAATACAATAAAATAAAACAATAATTTTATTTTTATAAACAAATTCTACCATAAATTCCAATGTATTATATTTAATAATGTATGTTTATTAACTTAACATTTGTTTGTTAAGATGCATATTTGTATGTTAATGATTTATGTGTAATATAAATATGGGATTTGCACGTTCCGCTCTCTAGCAGTGATTTTCCCCGGTTTTAAATATATATACACATGATTATTTTAAGTGTATTTAAGAAAGAGACAAGCTTATGAGGAAAATAATAATTTTGAGAGTATTCTTACACGTCTAAATAAAACGTGGATATTTGGAATAATTCTACGACTACGAAGTGAAATTCTTCATCGTGTCTTCTATTGCATTTGAATTCCTCTTCACTCGTATATATCTAAATTAATATTTTTTCGATTTATAAATGATCAATATCCACTTCGTGTGGTTTATTCGCATGAACAAATGTGACTGACTTCAGCATTAACATAAAGATGTCCATTAACATATTAGCAGTATAACAGTATTCCAGTATACCTTACATTCTAACATAACATAAACGTTGCTGTTAAACATATTCTCAACAATATTTAAAGTGCATTCAAATTTCGTCGGGTTGCATAATATTTTCCGCATTTTCCCCATTTTTCTGTGTTTACTTTTTTCATTCATTTATTTATGTATTTATATATATATATTTTTATTTTTTTTTTTTGCTAATTGCAAAATTTGTTTGTTGCTTTATTTGCTGTTGGCAAACTTTCAAGAGCTTTCGATCCACGACAGCTAATAAATTATTTGCAAATTATTCAGATTGTTAATGGGCAGTTGTTGTTGTTGCTGTTGTTGTTGTTGCTGATGTTGTTGTTTCTGTTGTTGTTGCAGTTGTTGCAGTTGTTGCTGTTGTTGATGTTGTTGTTGCTGTTGTTGCTGTTGCCTGCAACAGTTGCTGTCATAATTATGATTTAGTTGGCCATTTGTGCGTGTAGCGTTAACGTAATTGCAGCTGCCATTATTTTTATTTATATTTATATTTTTATTATAATTTTGTAGTTGTTGCTTGAGAGTAGTTTTCAGTAATTATTCACCGAAGTGGCTAACGAACCACTTTCCACATTCGGATTTAACTTTTAAATGTGCTACAAAACGGTTTATTATTTTTATCAAATGCTGAGTTGGTTTTTTTTCAGCTTAACAATTTTCTTAATCCCATTTCATATTTGTATTATTTCATAGCAAATTCATGCTGAAAATAAACTATTTAAGCCAGCTTTAGCAATGTCAAATGCGTTGATAAAAAATGACACTAATGGAATTTAATACGAGTAATAATATAATTATGTTAGTACGATATCATCACGTAGAAATCATTTATAGAATTAACTCTATCATCATTTATATTGCTTATTATCTTTGTTTGTTAATTACTTTCTGAGTTCGAATTCTAAATTATTTTGTAGTTTCAAAACTCTATCAATTATTTAAATATAATAACTTAACTTTGTATTATGATAACGAACTTTGAACCGCGTCACAAATCGATTTAACATTTCAACTTTGATACTTTTGACATCCAATTAGGAGGAATTTTCAGCGTGAGAAAAATAAATAACTAATAATATTTGATGATGTGGCAAATTTGAATTGTCTATCTATTGAATATATTCAATGATAAATGCCAAAATTACTTGTGTTTTCAATCGAAATCGAAAGCTCGAAATTTGCTATAATCTGTAATAACTTCTTTTGATTTTAGTTTACGACTTTATCACAGAGCTCGCAAAAATTGGTCTCTCTCGTGTAGTGTTGGGTAAAAACTGCTCATTTCGGTGAACAAGCTCACTTATTCTTTTTGCCGAGAAGAGTCAACTCGCTCATATTGCTCACTTGCTCAGCTGCTCACTTACTTGCTCAGTTACTCAATTGCTCACTTACTCAGTTACTCACTTGCTCAGTTACTCAGTTGCTCAGTTGCTCAGTTACTCATAAACAGCTTACTCAACTAATAAAATACGTTACACTTTTAATTTAAGTCTGATATATATATTTATTTTTATATATATCCATGTAAAACAATCTTAACAAGCCGATCAGTCGAGCGGGCGCGACAGTAGGATAGCCTGTGCAGGTCTTCAAAGAAAAGTATTTTCATTATAATGGGATTTAAATATATCGCTTGAAGTCGATTTTGCTTGCATCGAGAGTAGGTAGCTTGCAATAGTCTGGCAATATTGGATTGCGGATATTGATTGTTTATGTTTAGAGCCACAGCAGACGAAAGGCAAATCAAACATACATGAACAAACGCGTCTTTTCGTTCATTATATCGTCGGGCGGCGCAGCGACTGCGCTGCTACTGCGCTGCGACGCATCTGCATAAATTTGATTCTTGAATAACTTTTGAGTTCAATATCTGATCGTACTGAAATTTGTAGCACACATTGAGAGTAGGATACTTGCCGTGTGTGCCAAATCTCAAATCTCTAGCTATTAAACTGCTCGTGTTATCAGCTTTTTCGAGTTATGGGCGAAGGGGGCGTGGCATCGCGATGAAATTTTCAGGACACATTAACCTCAAGCTTTTTATCATGTGTGCTAAATCTCAAGTTTCTATCTTTAACATTGCTTATGTTAAGGTGATTTTTTTAATTTTTAAACCAACGGGACATGATATCGAAAATTGAAAATAAACTTGATCTGCGTATGGTATTCAGGAGCCTACATTCCAAATTTGAAGTCTCTAGCTCTTATAGTTGCTGAGATCCACGCGTTCATACAGACGGACAGACGGACAGACGGACGGACAGACAGACGGACAGGTGTCAATCGACTCGGCTATTGGTACTGATTCAGAATATATATACTTTATAGGGTCGGACATGCTTCCTTCTGCCTGTTACATACATTCACACAAATTCATTATAGCCTTTTTTGCCCATTTTTAATGGGCACAGGCTATAAAAATAGAAATTGTGTTTTGTTTTCTTCATTGGAAGTTCTTTGATATTCATGAAAAGATAAGTATTCTTTATGAAGGGGACTTCATTTGCTGCTTTCATTAGAGCTATAATATAGAAATGCCAACTCTGTATAAATTAAGTAATTACCTACATCATATTCACATATTATTATGTAAGAATACTACATTGTCCACATTCTTGGGATTTAGCAGGGAGCGCCTTTTGCGTACTGTTTCGCCTAAGCATATAGAACGATAAGAGCCAAAGTACGCAAAACTGAGCAAAAGGAACAATTGCGCAAATGGGAGAAAAGCAGAACAACTGAGCAAGTGAGCAAAACTGAGCAATTGGAACTGAACATGTTCACTTGCTCAGTTTAGTGAACAACTCTTTTTTGTTCACTCACTCATGAGCAACACAACACTACTCTCGTGATTGTTGTCAGAAAAAAAACCATTCGTCCGCTTAAACAATGCGATGCGGTCGCGAAAAGACTCTCAAAGTTTGTTCTTCTATGGGTTGCTCTTGGCTCAACCGACGACCGTTTCTGTTCGCTCGCTCGGCTCATGTGTTCGCTTTGAGATCCTTTACTTCGTAAAAGCTCGGCAAACGATCTTTTCAGCATGTATGTATGTGTATGTGTGCGCGTGTGGATAGCTAAACATTTAGCGAGCGAGTCTTCATGATTACACAGATGAGCTCTCTATCCTCTTCTCCCTTCCTTCATAATGCCTTGCCTGTAACGAAATATCAAAGGCAACAACAACATAAGGCAAACGCAACGGACTCTTTGCTTGCTTTGCTCACTTACTGACTCTCAGTAGCTGAGCGACGAATGGTTCTGTTCGTATCGAGAAGTCTGTAAGAGAGCGATTCGTGTCTTACGCTCAACACGAAACCCGAGAGCGAGAACACGAACGAAACGAAAAAGAGGATTGCTGTTCAGACACTGAGCGATTCCGTCACATTTTTTCGGTCTTTTAGGTGAGTAGACCGCGCAGAAAAGTTTTGGTTGAGCATATTTTGCGAGCTCTGCTTCATTATCATTTGTGTTTAAATTGTTGGTCTTTGTGCGGTACGACATGACATCGAGACAGATTCGTCAATTGGTCAATTACAATCCAACTAGTCCAAGTCCTCATTCTATTCTGGATGCATTGATTTAGTATCGCTGGAATCCCAGGAAATAACGTACACCACTGACTTATATTACATTATTATATTATTTTATTAAAACTTCCTTCAATTACTTTTAATACAGCTTCAATTTAAGTAGAATATAAACTACAATGGGAATTAAACTAGTGGCATTAATAATAAGCCCAGTCTTGTGGAGATGGGAATCAAGTATGCATCGAATAAATTGAAATAAACTGGGCATATAAATGAAATAAAACTGTATTAATTGTTTTAATAAAGTTCAAGAATCCACTTAACATCTTCTCCTTCTTTTACATTATGCCAAACACTATCAAAATATTAAATCGATTCAGCTAGAAGAATATTACACTTGGTTGTGTCCGTGCCGAGCTTAATCTAAATTAGTTGCAGGAATACCCTTACTACTTTAAAGTCGATAACAGAAAATGGATTGCCAATTGCGATGTTCTAGAATCATCGATAATATATCGAAGTTGACATCTACGACATTTGCAGTTCTGCAAATCATTGTTAATCCATCAATTGCACTACAAACTGCTGCTATTAATTCGAATTAATTAAATTCCATCAAGTTATTAAAAGCAAACAATGGAAAATGAAAGGAACAATCTGTCGTCCGACGAAGACGGGGACAATCGCAAGAAGATACTCAAGGATGTGATGCCTAAGCCAGAAATGGAAATGAAAGAAGCCCCAATAAAACGAGGCCTTCGAGGGCAACTCAAAAAAGAAATTACAAAGACGTCCAGCAAAGTAAAGTAAGTAGCAAATTAAACCCTTAACTCTTCAGAGATATTTGGTTAATTTATATGATTTATCAGTTGTTTCAAGAGGGGAAACAGGAATTCGAATCGTAAATATACATTGGAGGAGATTTGGGACTTCACCAAGGAATGGTTAAACTCGTGGACTTTCGACCAAACTGACCAGACATCGGTTAAGACTTGCGATGATCCGGAAGTGAAGTACAGAGATCAGGAAGAGGAGCGTAAAGTGCTGAAGAAACCATCGGAAGACATGTGGCTGGATATGGGCGAAGAGAAGGACTTGTTGAAGCCGCAGGAACAGTTGGAAGCCATCGAGGCATACGATACGCTCCTGAGCATGGCCAGAAGTGAGGAAGGTAGAAAGGCAGTGCATGATCTGGTCAAGTCTCAGCTGAAGCCAAAGAAGGAATGCAAGTGTCGGCTCAATCCGATGGTAAACAAAGAAAATGCGATTCAAGAGGAAACCAAGGAAATCACAAGCGGGAAATTCGTCAAAGAAACAACCTCTGATGCCGTAGATCTTACAGATCCCAGACTAATCGCTGAGGTTAAGAAATTGCAGCAACTCGCCCTAGAATCACTTTCAGAGCTGCCCCAGAATGAGGAGGTAAAGTTAATGAAGACTGAACGCAATAAGTTAGGAGCCATAAGAAAACAACCAGTCATCCAAAATGCTGGTAAATCGCCTAATAGCGATGACACTCAGCAATGGCTTCAGCAATTAGATCAGAATCTATCGCACGTGGCAAAGACGCTAATCTATTCAGTGCCAGACAAATGCCAAGATCTGTCTGGGATGGTCAACAAGGAAGTGACTCCATTATCGATCACAGAACTGTCGATTGATTTAAACAAAGAAGTGCAACATATACAGCTAAAGGGGAATCCAGTTAAGGAATCACAGCTGCCGATTGTTAAGCTATCGATTGTAACTGCAATCGAAACTCAGTCGCTGTCTCCTCTCGAGGATATTTCGAGTGTCAGGGATGAGCAAATTTCCCAGAATTGTGACCCACAAGATAAGCCTGAACATGAGTCCGAAACTGGAATAAATGAAATGCTAGGGAAACTTTCTCTGCTCACAAACGATGATCTTAAGGTAATCGATTGAAGTACAAATCAGACTCCAGCAAACACGAGCTGCTTGGGACTTTACATGCCGTCCTTATTTGCAAAATGATTGTAAGAATTTCGCATATGAATTATGATAATAAAGAACATCAATAATATAATATAATTTCATATTTATTTATTTATAAACTAATCATACGGTTTAAGCCTTATGTTAAGCATGTTTATGGCTTTCAAGGTTTTTAGTTAGATGCTGTTGCCTAGAGCAAAGTTATCTTATGTCTATTTATTATATTTATAACAACATTATACAGATATACTCATTATGTAGCTATAGATTTCTCGTTTTATAGCTATTCGAAAATATTTTTTCCATATTTGGGGGCGGAAGAGGATGGGATCTAAAATACATTTTAAAATGATCAATTTATTAAAACAAACTGAAAGCCACATATAAAATTTGGGGTCTCTAGCTCTTATATACTCTGAGATATACATATGTGTTCATACAGACGGACGGACAGACAGACAGCTGGACAGACAGACACATATGGCTGTATTGCCCTGGCAGTTGATGTTGATCTAGAATAGATATACTTATGTCTGGCATGCATCGCTTAATGCATTACGCATATCGTGTCAAAATTATAATATCCTCGGCGGGACTAGAAAATGCACAGCTCGCAACTAAGAGTTGACAGTTCTTCTCTTTGCGGTCTGGGCACTAACATAACCGAAAAACTCATGTACACTCGCTCTCGCTCTAAGCAAAACACTTCGTTTGTCTTCGTTTTGGTTTTCGGTCAAGTGTTCTCGGGTGAGCTATGCGTGTTGCGCTCTCTCTCTCTCTCTCTCACTAACAACTTAGTTCTAACAACACGATTGATCGCTCGCACATTGAAAGTCAGCAGATTACCGACAAAAATTAAATGCTCAGCGCAAACTTTCTTTTTGCTTCGTTCACAATCTGGAAACTTGAAAATTATTTTAATAATATGTAAGAACATACATAAATTCTCAATACTTTATTTATGTGTATATATATAATTACTTATTCATTCTGCACTTAACATAACAATTAAGCCAGTCAAGGGACAAGCTCAAAAAGACGCCTCACTCGCACACACGCATACAAACGCCAAAGACTTTTACCCAGTCGGATAGTGCGAGAGTGCTCCGTTTTGTTATTGATGTACAAGTAAGCAATGCTTGTCGACAGTTTTGTGTGCATTGATGACAAAATCGCTGCTAAACAATCAGAATTGTGTGGTGTGTGTAATGAATTGCATTTTTGGTTAACAAGTAATAAGCAGCATTGTGGGTGGATGCGACTGCTAGGATTCGCGGTTATGCCTATAGAAAAATTAGCTGCGATGTAATCAGCATTACACAGGCAAGGGAGCGCTACAGCTTCTAAGTAAGCAACGCGTAAGCGATTAACTCAGCGCTGGATTTCACACTGGGTATTTTCTTCGCTCGCGTCCAAAATGGTCAGCGTGCTCCCCGTACAAAAGAGAAACAAGAACTTCGATTATTCGTTGAGCGCAGACCGTTTTACTTAAGAGATGCAGTGAACGGTTGTTCATCTCTCTGACTTTTTTTTTTTGCTCAAAGAGAGTCTGTAAATGAGAACTGTTGTTATTTGCGAGGTCTGATAAAAAGTGTCACATTTATTCAATATCGATTCATAGCTTTAAAGCAGCCACGGGTCAAATTGTGACTTGTTGTTGTTATTATTGTTGTTGTTGTTGCTTACGTAATGTTTGCATGCAGATAAGAGAGACAAATCCATATGCATAACAATTGTCCATATATGTACGACGCAGCCATAACCCCAAAACCCACTCAACTTCGACCGTAACTCCAATGGCTCTATGGCCGCCATGTGCAATGTTATCGATGCGTTGTTTGATTTTGTCTATGCAAATATGAGAATTCTATGGCCGGTCACACGTGTGCTTGTAATTTGCAGTCAAATATTTGCAGCAGCCCCCAAAAACCAAACCCCCACCCCCCCTCCCGCACACACACACATAACAATAACAAAACGCGGGTTGTAGCATACATATGTACATACATACATACATGCCACACGTTGCACGTTGCACGTTGCGGATGTGGATTCAAGTGCGGGTGGCAATTAATTTGCACAAACCACTTAGTAATTAAAATGAAAAGTAAATTATATAACCAAGGCAACAACAACAAGGCAAGCGGGTAGCCCCAGCCCCAGTAGCAGGGGGGAGGGGAGGGGGAGTTACCCCGCCCCCTCACGAGGGATGCAGTTTTTTTCCGGAAGAAAAGGGGAAGCGTACAAAATCCTGGCCAGCAGAAGCAACTGAAGCTGCATTGGCTTAGCATTCAAACTGACACAGTTTTTGTTTTTGTTATACCCTTACAGAGGGTATTCCCATTTTGTCATGCATTGTGTAACGCATGTAACGTCGAACAGTCGGGAGCACGACCGTAATATACCCTGTGACTCTGCAGGGCCACGCTCAAATTCACTCCGGATGTAAATCTTATGTAATTCGTTAATAATACCCTGTACCCATTAAAAATGCGCGAATAGGGGTATAACGAATTTGTGTGAATGTATGTAACAGGCAGAAGAAGGCATCTCCGACCATATAAAGTATATATATTTTCGTGATCAGTTTCAATAGCCGAGTCGATTCACACCTGTCCGTCTGTCTGTCCGTCCGTCTGTCCGCCTGTCTGTCAGCCTGTCTGTCCGTCTGTCTTGCTGTATGAACACTTAGATCTCAGAGACTATAAGAGCTAGAGTCACCAAATTTGGTGGCAATACTCCTGAAGCCTCTACAAATGTCGCTTGTTTTAGAATTTTGCCACGCCCCCTTCCGCCTCCAAGAATCGGCAAAACCCGAATAACACTAGTAACTTAAGAGATACAATTTTAAAAATCGGCATACATAAAGGTTAGTTGAATTGCGATGTGTACTAAAAATTTCATTGGAATCGAACAATTAACACCGGAGATTTAAGGCAATTAAATTTTCGAATATACAAAGGTTGAAGGTAGCAACTTGAGGCATTGATACAATATTAGTAATTGCAGTTCTGTAGTTAACTGTTAATTTGCCCGATGAACGACAATGGCTGCATTGGTGCAATGGTTAGAGTGTCGAACTCTTGCGGTGTGGTTCTGGAGTTCGAAACCTACCAGAGAAACACTTTTTTACAGGTTATTATTCTTTTTTAAAATTTATTTATAAATTTATTAAGGTTTATACTATTGTTTCCTTTTTGAAAATTAAGTAAAGGGTCTCTCATAGTCGACTATGCCATTCAAGGGCATACGAAACAGTCTTCACTGACTGAGTTTCTACAGACACTGCTATTTCCACAAATATCACCAACAATTATTAATTAATTTACACATTATCATAATTGTAGATTGTTCTCTAAAACTATTGCATACTTTTTGTATTTTCTTGAAATTTGTCTGTCAGCAATGTCTGTCAGATTAAAATCCCATTAGCTGGTTTTATAACAGTGGTCGGCACCAACACAGTCATATGTTTCATTGCAGTAGTGTGCGAACTAACAGAATGTTAACAGACGTCAAGCATGTGCCGTTTCTTGCCTTAGTGAAATGTTTTTACTATATCGACTACATTTCTATCTTTATATTGGTCATAATATGTATAAAAAAAAAGAATACTTTGTCAAAAACATCATAAAACATTTATTTTTCTCTGTATACAATGTATAATTCGTCAAAATTGTGCAGCGTAGCATCACTCTGACTGATCATCATCAGCTGATTCATTTTGCTTCGCCTCAACAGTGACATTTCAGCTTAAAAGCGCCATAACAGCGCCATAACAGCGACTTAACAGAAACAGCGACGCCACACGAAATTTTATACCAGTGGTCGGCACCAACACAGTCATATTTTTTTTGCATTAGTGTGCGAATTAACAGAATTTTAACAGGCGTCAAGCATGTGCCGTTTCTTGCCCTTTATATTATTGATTCGCATCAAAACGGCTATATATTGGTCATAATGTGTATAAAAACGAATACTTTTTCAAAAAGTCCAAAAACCATTTATTTTTCTGTGTATATAATGTATAATTTGTCAAAATTGTGCAGCGTAGCATCACAATGGCTGATCAGAAGCTGATTCATTTTGCTTCGCCTCAAAAGTGACATTTCAGCTTAAAAGTGCCATAACAGCGACTTAACAGAAACAGCGAAAATTTATACTGTACGTGTGCAGGCAGCGCTGCGGCAGAGAAAATCCCTATGCGCGGTGCGTGGCGTGTGCCGACCACTGTTTTATAACCTGTGCCCATTAAAAAAACTAGCTAAAAAGTGTATAATCAGTTGCATAGTGTCTATAAGTCAGTTGAAGTTCCACATATTATTATTATTTGTAATTATTTGGGTATTGTCTCTATGTGAATGTTTATCTGACACCTGGTGTTTAAACTACCAGACTCTGCAAGAGAGTATCAAATCTTTGGTGTGCCAAAGATAACAATTCTATCTTC
The DNA here is from genome assembly GCA_958299025.2 of Drosophila histrio. NCBI lineage: Eukaryota > Metazoa > Arthropoda > Insecta > Diptera > Drosophilidae > Drosophila > Drosophila histrio. Next base: position 56,552,417 of record OY282582.1, on the reverse strand, counting down.
TTTCAGAGGGTTGTGGTTAAGAAGGGGTGCGGTGTGAACGGGGGGATGGAGTTGTTTTTAAAAGCATTTGGCGCTGCACAAATGTATCTCGAACTTCGCACACTTGACTGCCATTCAATTTGCATAGGAAATTAGTTTGTTCGCTTTGAATTGAAGTTGGCCCCACGGGTGCAAACAAGGCCAAAAGTGCTTCAAGAGACAGAGCGAGAGAAAGAGAGAGAGATAGAGTGAGAGAGAGAGGGAGAGAGAGAGAGTGAGGTAGAGAAAGAAAGAGAGAGAGAGAGAGAGAGAGAGACATGTGCTGCCTTTGTGTGCACATTTATGCGTTTTGTTGCTGGTTTTGAAAGTGGCAAATCTACCGTGTTCACTTGCAACAGCTGAAAAACCCAACATGGGGCAAGTTGCAGCCAGCTTATGGACAGCAGCAACTGTAGTATATAAATACTATGCATATCTACACTGAGAGAAAAGGAAAAGAGTTCAAGTTGATATGTAGGATAATATAACGGAGAGTATTGTGGACTGCAGTCGAGTATGATTGACACTTTATGATCTGTATTCTCATCTTTCTAGCATTATGATTCAATTACAACAAAATGTAATTAAAATAATTAAAAAATTATAATAATAAAACTATAATATATAATTTAATATTAAATAATTGAATATAATAAATTTAATAATAATAATATAAACAAATATTGTATTCTAATGAATAAAGCAAAAATGAATTATTTAATTTAGAAAGCAATATAAAAACTAAAAATACACAACGACGCCATCCGGGTTCGAACCGCGAACTTTACGCACAGTTTGTCGCCGCTGCAGCTGTCTAAAAAATCAAATAATATTAAACTTAATAACTTCTCTACTTTATTAACCGACTGAAATCATCAGAAAACGTCCGCTGTGGTACACAAATCATGTGTGCCAAATCTAAAGACTGTAACTTTAAAACTGCTCTTGAAAAGTCAATTTTATTCCATTTGCAGGGACGGAAGGGGGCGTGCAAAAATTCTAAAAGAAAACTGATCACTATAGGAGCATTGTCACCAAATTTGGTTGCTCTAGCTCTTACGGTTTTAGTGATCCATGTGTTTATACGGAAAGACAGACGGACAGTCGGACAGACAGACAGTTGGGCAGACGAACACTCGGACAGTTGGACTGTTGGACAGACGGAAAGTCGGACAGATAGACAGTTGCACAGATGGACAGTAGGACAGACAGACAGTCGGAGAGTCGGACAGACAGACAGTTGGACAGTCAGACAGACATTTGGACAGTCGGAAAGACGGACAGTCGGACAGTTGGACAGTCGGACAGACGGACAGTTGGACAGAAGGAAAGTCGGACAGACGAACAGTCGGACAGACGGACAGTCGGACAGACAGACAGTTGGACAGTCGGACAGACAAACAGTTGCACAGATGGACAGTCGGACAGACGGACAGTCGGACAGTCAGACAGACAGTTGGACGGTCGGACAGACGCACAGTCGGACAGTTGGACAGACGGACAGTTAAACAGTCAGACAGTTGGACAGTTAAACAGTCAGACAGTTGGACAGTCGGACAGACGAACTGTCGGACAGTCGGACAGACGAACACTCGGACAGTTGGACAGACGAACACTTGGACAGTGGGACAGTTGGACAGATGGACAGTCGGACAGATAGACAGTTGGACAGACAGACATCATTGCATCGCCTCGACTGTTGATACTTATCAAGAACATATACACTTTATAGGATCGGAAATACCTCCTTCGGCCTGTTACATACATTGACACAATCTTATAAGCCTTATTCCCCATTTGGGTGCTGGGCTGAAAATGATTATTAAAGTTCTTTACGAATTTAATGATAAACATCGAAAATAAAATGTATATATATATTTAAAAATAATACATATCAAGTTTATTTGTGGCCCGGTACCCAAAATGTATTAAGGTTAATTAAACCTTAAATATTTGCTTTTATTAAATTTAATCTCCAATCGATAATATTCTTCAATAAAAAAACAACACTCCATTTGCACAACATTTGCAAAAGTTTTAGCGTTTTTCAATAGAGTGATTACTTTTGCCCCACCCAGTACTTATTTCATAAACTTCCTACTTATTCATTTAGTTTACTCAATTTTAATTTCGGTCTGCATAGATCAATTATCGTTTATTTTATTATAAGATGTTTTTCTTCTAAGTTATGAGTGTTAAATTAATTTATTCCAGTTTTAATTAAAAATATTTATTATTTATTATTTTAAGTACGTTTTAAACTCACTTTTAAGTTTAATAATGAGTATTCCGACTTATGAAATCGTTCTAGAAATTACATAAAAGTCTTCAGCTTTAGCAATTTCAGTTTAAAGACGAAATGTAAGGTTTCAAGTAGGAAATACTTGATTTTTTCGCACCGTGTAGATATATATATATATATATATATATATAAGTATATGTATATTTATAGTAGTCACTGTGTAAAGTTCTTGCTTGCAGGCGACGCGTGTAACTTTTTGCATGTGCTGTGTGTATGCAGCTGCTTAGTATGTTGGTCGATTGATGGGGGAAGTGGGAGAGTGAAAGAGGGAAAGAGGGGGCAAACAAGGCCGAACTGTGGATAGAGGAGGAGCAGGAGGAGGAAGAGGAGGAGGAGAAGCTGGCAGCTCCAACCCTGCAGCTGCCTATTATGGCTGATTAACGAGTTGGAAAAGCCAGCGCCCCAAATAGCTTGAGCTCAATTTAGAGAGCATAACTTTTCTAGCCACAAGAAACACTTGCAGCGATAACTTATCGATTTCAATATCGAACTGGTGCAGTGCTAAACACTGGAATGCCCATAATTGTCTAATAAATGGTTTGATACTAATCGTTATGAGCATATTTCCAGCATTACTTAGCACCCAAAAGGGCACTGAGGAAGCGTTTGACAATATCCAAATAAACTCTATAAAGGCAATTTAGTTTGCAATATTTTAAGAGCATAAGCTAGAAGTATTATGCGAGGGGTACTATTTAGATATCAGGAACTGACTAAAATCTGGCAACATCATAATAAAGTTGGACATTTCTTTTTAGCATAAATGTACTCACAACGTTTTGATGTACAAATGCTATTTGTTTTGTTTAAAGTGAGTTAAGATAATCAATTTGACCAACAAATGGAAATTTCAAGCGAAGGTTGTCGTTGGATTATTTTTCACAGCTTTCGACGTGTAATATCTCAACAAGAGTGTGTCGATGAACTCAGTTCTTTGTATGGCAATAAAGCAACATCATTCGTTGAATACTCCACAATTTGTCAATCGCTCAGAAAAAGACTCACGTCGACTGGTGTAAGGAAATGATTAAAAAGTTCGACCGTGTCAAAAGATGTGTATAAAATCGTAACAGGTGACGAATCATGGATATATGCGTATGAGTCGGAAAGAAAACAGCAATCGACCATGTGGGTATTCCAAGGCTAGCCGAATAAAACAAAAGTTGTTCGTGGTAGAAGCACAGCAAGAAGCAAATGGTCGCATGTTTCTTCGGCCGAATGGGTAATGTGGCAACTGTTTCTCTTAAGTAACATAGGTCGATCAATTCTGAGTGGTACCCGACTCATCCTCAGTACAGTCCTGATTTGGCACTCAATGACTTCTTCTTGTTCCCAAATATCATAGGTAAACTCTGTTTGACAAATGGTTTGAGCGAATGCACAAAAGTGTATTGATCATCAAGGGGAATACTTCGAAAAACAAGAAAGCAATTTTCATTTAAAAATGCTTGTTATTATTTGATTTTCCCTTTGGATAAATAGTAACCCACGTAATACTGTTTCAGTTTATTAATAATTGGCAATTTTTGGGGAAATAGCAGTGTCTGTAGCAAGTTAGACAATGAAGACTGTTTCTCATATGCCACATTGCTTCATCATCCAAAGTCTACATTAATTTAAAAGATCCACATAAAGCTATGCAGACTTTTTAATAAATAGATAAGTCATTGACTGACTGCACTTGTACCCAATACAATTATCAGACGGTTGTTGTTTATAAATGAACATATTTCTGAAGCATCCCTCGGTCTGCGCGGCCAAATATGAGAACAACCACTTGAAAGGGTCACCAAAGCATCAGGTTACCACACGGACTGCAATCCCGGCGCTCAGAAACCGAGGGACAATTACAACATAGACAAACATGCATGTCTAATATATAGATAAGAAGAAATAGATAGATAAGTATATATGACAATGAGAAGAAAGGAGTGGGGATTACTCTAAGCAATCACGTATTCGATCACATTAATACATAAGAGCTATAGTGAACTCTGTCTAGCACTTAGGCTACTTGACATAATTAGTAAATAAGACTCCTTAACACTTTTGTGAACTCGGTCTAGCACTACAGCTAAGTCGATCTGATTAGTACATAAGAAACTTTAATGCTAAGTGAACCCTGTCTAGCACTATAGCTAACTCTATCTGAATAGTACATAAAATATTCTATAAAACCCCATACAAATTAATAAACGAACGCTAACGCTGCGACTAACACTGCGACTTAGTAAAAGTGAAGCTTTGCATGCAGTGGTCGATTAAAGTACAGGTTTTAAATTGTTGCCAGCTCTGTAGAAAAACAATTTCCGAACATATATTAAAAGTATATACTTATGTTATATTCTTGATCAGTATTTATGTTTAAGAATATCACACATTTATACTACACTTCTTTGAAATTGTAACTTGATTTTCTAAGATAATTTCTTTTATTTTATCTTATATTTCTCTTATACTTGTTTTGCTTATTTTGAATTTATTTATTTATTTATTTAGAGAAGATTGAGAGATATTTCAAATATTACAATTCGATGATGACTGAAGCGGGTTTCGAACCCACGCCGCTCTGCTAAACGCAACAGTCGTACACACTACGTAGTAGGCCAATGCGCCTAGAGGAATTTAGTTGCCAAATTGCAGATTTGATTACGACTCTTCGGCTTGATAAGTATTTCTTTAACTTTCATTTAATTCCATATGATATAATAGCAATTTTAGAGTCTGATTTGTTTTTTATATATTTATTTCTAAGTAAATCAAAGTAGTTGAAAATTCAAGGTAAATACATAGATATAATTCGATTTTCATAAAGTTTTATGGAATGTGCGCATATTCAGTTGTTCTCCATAACTCCATAATAATTGTATTAGTTAAGTTACAAATCTCCATAGTCATATTATTGCCATAGTCGTGTCACGAGTAGAACTTTTGGTTTAAAGAATGGAAACCTATAAGATACTTGCAGCTCGCACCGTGAGATACTTTACTATCTCTCTTTCTCTCTCTCTCTCTCTCTCTCTCTCTCTGTTTCTCTCCCTGATCCAGCAGAAGTGACTTAACCAAAGTTCTACAAAGTTTTTTCTCCTTTTCGGCAGAGGGAGGCAAGTGAAGGGCAAAGAAAACGGGGTGTAAGTACTAAATACTAAACGAAATATATTTGTTTCAGGGGCTTTTAAGCGCGCTTAAAATAGTTGTTGTTTTGTTTTTATTGTTGTTGTTGTTGTTGTTGTTGTTGTGGGAAGTGCACCTGCAGTGGTTGCAACAACAGCAACGTATCGTTAGACAACAACTCAAAATATTTATGAAGATGCCGGGCAAAGTTTTTGGTGGCAGCTACATGAAAACTTGTCGAAACAATCTGCAGGGCGATGTCAGGCAGTTACTTACCTCCCCTTACCCCTTACCCTCCCCTCTCTACCGCCAAGCAAGCAAGCACTATCATCATTTTGTTAAAGAAACTTTGGACATGTGTATTAGTGAGGCCGCCGCGCCACGTTGCGTATGAGCAATGTGTGTGTGTGTGTGTGTTGCCGTGTGGACAAATTTGAAATTTATGCACAAGTTGCAGGTCAACTGACAAACAAGCATATAAATCAATTCATCGACTGCCAGACGTGGCACACACACCTACACACACACACACACACCTACACACACCTACACCCTTGTATTTTGTCACAGCTTCAGGGCGCAATTATTTAGTTTTATATCAACAACAATATCAAAAGGAGCGAACTTAATATAACTTTTTGCCACATACACACATACATACATACTATATATACTATATTTGCATACGTATGTATGTATGTGACCAGACGTGTGCTCATACGTGTGTTTACAGGTCAGAGCATGACTCTTATAAACTCGATTTAATATTAACTATAGCAACAAGTTTGAACTCGGTCGGGAATAACTTGTGGCACAAGCCACAGAAAGCTATCTATAGGTATAAGTATTATCCAATTCCGACTTGAATAGCTAAAAACATAATATAAAGAATACATTGTGTTATGTTATATATTATATTCTGAACAATCAGAGTAAAAATGATATTATTTATTATAGAAATTAAAGTTAGCTGACTGAATATGGGCATTTCCATGAGGTCGCGAGGGACAATCGTAGACATTGTAAGTGGTAAAAAGGTCAAAGTAAGACGGATTTTCAAAATTATTTTTCCAATTAAAATTAGTTCTTGATGAGCCCTATAATTGGTGCTAAGCTCGATTTTGAGGAACTATTCGTATTGTAGATTTTTACAAAAAATCAAGGCATTCGCACGGGACAAAAATAGAAGTGGTTTTTTTGACGATCAATTTAATCTCAGATTTCAGCGAAAGTTTGGGCAATATATTCACGCAAATTTCTGATAAATGTTATGCATTGATGTCTCTTTAAAATGGTTATAGTTTTGCTCAAATATGATTTCTAGTTTTTATTTAAATTAAATAAAGTGACACCGAAATATGCGATAGTGCAAAGCCGAAATTATCGTAACTTGCAATCGCATACTTTCTTTTAAATTATATTTAGACTCTTTGTACCTTAACAAAGATTTGGAGTACCATAAGACAATGCATAATAAAATATTCTGAGAATTTGATACAAATACTAAATGTACACTAGAAATGCCCAAATGAGAAAAGTTGCACTTGTTCGACTTTGCAACCCAATATCTCGAAATGGGTTATGAATAGAGACGAAATTTTGTTACATTAGTTAAATTTCATTGTTTTCCTATTAAAATATCGACTAAACACCCTATTTTTATAATGAAACAAGGTGTTTTTAAACACTTTGAATGTTTTGGTATCGGTGGACCTTTTGGTGGAAATGCCCATATAATATCTCTAATTGAAATACAGTATAAAAAGTTGTGAGTTTACAGAAAATTAAATGTTTTGAATTTTGTTTGATAGTTACATATTTTTTTAGGCCTTCAAATAAACTAATTGATATTATTTACTATGGAAATTCAAGTTAGCCGAATAAATTAATTATATTTCCTATTGAAATACGAAATAAATTTGTGAGTTTGCAGAAAATTAACTACTTTAAATTTCGTTTATAAGTTATATATTAATTTCTGGAGTCAGTAAATTTAGTTGATATTATTTACTATGCAATTAAAAGATTGTTAAAGAAGCAGTTCTAAAGTTAACTTATAGTTAAAGAGCTAACTATATTTACTATAAAATATATAATATAAAGTATTGAGTTTGCAGAGAATTAACAACTGCAAACTTAGTTTAAAAAAATCACTTATTATTTTCTGGCCTATCAAAGTCTAATTGATATTATTAATTATGGAAATTCAAGTTATCTCTAATAAATTAAAAATATTTCTTATTGAAATACCATATAGAGTTGTTAGTAAAGTAAAATTTGTTATTTATTTATTAAAGAAATTAAAGTTAACTAAAGTAATTAATTATATTTATTATTGAAATATTATATTAAGTTGTGAATTTGCAGAAAATCTACTTATTTGAATTTAGTTTAAAAGTTACGCATTATTTTCAATAATACAATTGATGTTATTTATTGAGAAAATTTATGTTAGTTGAAGACACAGTTCTAAAGTTAATTAATAGTTAACAACTAACTTATGAAAAATACAATATAGTGTGTTGAGTTTTAAAAAAAAAATTAATTGCTTCACTTTCAACTTAAAGGTTACATTTTATTTTCTAAGCATTCAAAGTCAAATAAATATTTTATATGTATAATGGAATTTGAAGTCAGTTGAAGTAGCAGTTCTTAAGTAGACAAATAATTTAATATTTAAAAATATCTTTATAAACCTAAATACCATAAATCATTCAAGATCATTCAATTGAAAAATTCTTAAAGAAATAATCGTAATTTAACAACACAAACATATAATGTAAATTCAATACGTAATTCAGTATACTTTAAGATACATGTATCAGAAATAAAGAGCATAATAAGAAGCGTTCTACAATTTATAATAAATATCTAATAGATTTATAAATAATATAAAATAAAATAGTGAATTTTCAGAAAAATAATTGCCTTAAAATTAACTAAAAAGGTACCTAAAATTTTTTAGACTTAAGACAAAGTTAAATAGATATTATTTATTATAGAATTTAATGTAAATTGAAGAAACAGTTCAAAACTTCACTAACAATTAAATATTTTAAAATATCTTCATAAACATATTTTAGTTCAAAAGTATTTTTTAATAAACATAACATAAAATTCAATAAATATTTTCGAATGATAATGGCTTAGTTAAAAAACATAAACAGTTTAATTTAATACGTTATTTTGAGCACTTTAAAATAGTAGTACATGTGAGTTAGGTTATTAACTCAATGTTTATGTGTTTAATATGAAGATATAAAGAATACAAAATTGGCTCTTTTAACAGGTATGTATTTTCTACTGCTTAGTTTGCTGACGGCTTTTCTTTTTCACTGCGTTGTTTTTATTACTGCTTAGATTTTCTGCGTGCTTTTTCCGCGTTGTTTTCTGCAGTGTTGTTCTCCTCTTATTTCAAAATCTGCTGTCCAAATGTACAGCGTTGTAATTTCATCAGCTGTTTTATTCTACAGCTGTTGTCTGCTGGTAATCAACTGCTGTTATTCTGCTGTTGTCTGCTGGTAATCAACTGATGTTATTCAGCTGTTGATCTGCTGGTAATTAACTGCTGTTATTCTGCTGTAATTCTGATGTTATTCTGCTGTTGTCTACTGTTGTTCTGCTGTAAATCTGATGTTATTCTGCTGTTGTCTACTGTTGTTCTGCTGTTAATCAACTGTTGTTGCTCTGCTGTTGCTCTGCTGTTATTCTGCTGTTATTCTGCTGTTATTCTGCTGTTATTCTGCTGTTATTCTGCTGTTATTCTGCTGTTGTCTGCTGTTATTCTGCTGTTGTGTGCTGTTGTTCTGCTGTTGTCCGCTGGTAATCAACTGCTGTTGTCCTGCTGTTGTCTTCTGTTATTCTGATGTTGTTCTGCTGTTGTTCTGTTGTTGTCTGCTATTATTCTGCTGTTGCTCTGCTGTTGACTGTTGTTGTTATTCTGCTGTTGTCTGCTGTTATTCTGCTGTTGTCTGCTGGTAATCAACTGCTGTTATTCTGCTGTTGTCTGCTGTTATTTAGTTGTTATTCTGCTGTTGTTCTGCTGGTAATCAACTGATGTTACTCTGTTGTTGTCTGCTGTTGTCTGTTGTTATTCTGATGTTATTCTGCTGTTGCTCTGCTGGTAATCAACTGCTGTTGTTCTGCTGTAATTCTGCTGTTATTCTGCTGTTGTCTGCTGGTAATCAACTGCTGTTATTCTGCTCTTGTTCTGCTGTTATTCTGATGTTATTCTGATGTTATTCTGCTGTTGTCTACTGTTGTTCTGCTGTTGTTCTGCTGGTAATCAACTGATGTTATTCAGCTGTTGATCTGCTGGTAATTAACTGCTGTTATTCTGCTGTAATTCTGATGTTATTCTGCTGTTGTCTGCTGTTGTTCTGCTGTTGTTCTGCTGTTGTTCTGCTGTTATTCTGCTGTTGTTCTGCTGGTAATCAACTGATGTTATTCAGCTGTTGATCTGCTGTTGTTCTGCTGTAAATCTGATGTTATTCTGCTGTTGTCTACTGTTGTTCTGCTGTTAATCAACTGTTGTTGCTCTGATGTTGCTCTGCTGTTATTCTGCTGTTATTCTGCTGTAATTCTGATGTTATTCTGCTGTTGTCTACTGTTGTTCTGCTGTAAATCTGATGTTATTCTGCTGTTGTCTACTGTTGTTCTGCTGTTAATCAACTGTTGTTGCTCTGCTGTTGCTCTGCTGTTATTCTGCTGTTATTCTGCTGTAATTCTGATGTTATTTTGCTGTTATTCTGCTGTTGTTCTGTTGTTGTCTGCTGTTATTCTGCTGTTGTCTGCTGGTAATCAACTGCTGTTATTATGCTGTTGTCTGCTGGTAATCAACTGCTGTTATTCTGCTGTTATTCTGCTGTAATTCAGCTGTTATTCAGCTGTTGATCTGCTGTTAATCAACTGCTGTTATTCTGCTGTTGTTCTGCTGTTGTCTGTTGTTATTCTGCTGTTATTCTGCTGTTGTTCTGCTGGTAATCAACTGCTGTTATTCTGCTGCTATTCTGCTGAAATTCTGATGTTATGCTGCTGTTTTCTGCTGTAATTCTGCTGTTATTCAGCTGTTATTCTGCTGTAATTTTGCTGAAACTCTAGTGTAGATCTGCTGTTCTCTATCAAATCTTTAGAACGCAGAATAGAACTTTAGGAATTTCAAATTAATTCTGATGATTCTAAACTTCAGCAGTTTTTGCATATAAAATTGAGTTTTCCTATAAAAGAAACAGCTTAAAAAATATTGTATTTTAAACAAATGATTTATCTATCGTTATTTCATTTGTTATTATTTAAGGATACATTTTGAAAAAATGTTTTTAATATATATGAATTAGCAAACATTTAAATAAACTTTTATGCGTAATTTTTAAGCCATGATTTATTTATGTGTAAATATCAATATATATTAATTTGACAATACAAAAAAAGAATGAATATCATTGAAATTATCACGAATTTTTAGAGTTTCTCAATGAAACTCTTTATGAATCATCACTAATAATATATGTAAGTATTTGCTGGAGTTATCGATAACCCTGCTGATTTGACGATATACGATATAACATAATTGTGGTTATGTTGTGATTTCACCAAGTGCAATTTACTTACATACTTAAGCATATAGAGTACATAGAGTGCGTCATGCCTGAGCTTAACTTTTGTGCTTCCTTTGTTATTTATTTTTATCGCCCTTTGTTTTTGCTGTGCACCCCAAGTGAAGGGGGGGGGGAGAGGGCGGCCAGGGGTTATATTCCATTATTTACATATGCTTTTGATTTATGTCATAAACTTGCGTAACATTTTATTAAAAATTTAATTGCCTGTTATGGCATTTATTACCCCCGATTCCCACTGGTAAAAAGGTTTCTGCAACGAGTCGATATCACAATGTGTGTCAGAGAGAGAGAGAGAGAGACAGAGAGAGACAGAGAGAGAGAGAATGAATCATTTTAAAATGCAATTGGTCCAATTGGTCAAAGCAACGTGTACCACGTGGTACGACTGCACTGTGCCACATCACGTGTGGCAGCTTCTTCCTCAATTGCCCCTTCGTCTCTCGTCTCCTCGTCAACAAGCTCATCCTGCTGCTTATTATCGAATCTATCGCCCAGCAATTGACGAACAATTGCCTCCCATTTGTGGACCATCGCTTGGTGGCAAAGAAATTCACATTCGCGCTGCTTGTTGCACAGCACAAAGGACTTCGTTTTGGCCACAAAGCAGACATCGGGCAGCATGAAATTGCCACGTAACAGCTGCTTGCGACCTTTCCGCTCCGTGTACATGAGGCAGGTGTTGAACGCAAACAATTTACAATTGTAACTGCGACGCAATCGTGCGTCGTGCAACGGAAACTCGCCAACCATGATGAAGCTCGCCTCGCTGAGTATATTGAACTGCAAAAGAGAAACAGAGATAGAGATAAAGGGAGAGATACACAGAGAGAGAGAGAGATAGATAATTTGTGGGAGGTGAGGGCAACTCTATTTGCGTACATTCAGTACCTCCAAAAGGTGTTGGAATGAATGTAACAGGCAGATGGAGGCGCAACTCCGACCCTATAAAGTTTATATATTATTGATCAGCATCAACAGCCGAAACGATATAGCCATGTCCGTCTGTCCGTCCGTCCGTCAGTCCGTCTGTACTGCTGTATGAGCGCCTAGATCTCAGAGACTATAAGAGCTAGGATCACCAAATTTGGTGACAATACTCCTGAGGCCTCCACAAAGGTCAAGTTTGCTTTAGAACTTTGCCACGCCCCCCTCTGCCACACAAAATCGGTAAAAACCGAATAGCTAGAGTAATTTAAAAGATACAAGGTCCAAATTCGGCATACATATAACTTACTTTCCCTCCGATGTGTACTGAAAATTTCATCGCAATAAACGGACAATATTCACCGAAGATTTGAAACAAACAAATTTCGAATATACAAAGGTTGGAGGCAGCAACTTGAGGCATTAAAACAATCATATTATTATTAATTGCAGTACTGTATAAATCTGGTAATTGCCAACTTACAAAGGCTGCATTGGCGCAATGGATAGAACGTGGGATTCTTGTGGTGTGGTTCTAGGGTTCGAGTCCTACCATAGGCATACTTATATTTTTGTTCTTAATAATTTCAAAATAACCGACAATGGCTTTATTGGTGCATTCTGAAGTTCGAAACCTACCAGAGGCCCATTATTTTTTCTGTATGTTAATGTATTATAATTACAGCCAATGCATACATACAAATATGTATATTAACATAACATAAAACATTTGTATGTTAACATTAACATGTGTATGTTAATAGTACTATGTATGCGTGTGTGTGTACTTAAAAGATTTTGGATTTGCGAGTGACGCTCGCTCGCAGTGATATTCCCTGGGTACCGATTATATTTTTATTAATTGGAAGCTAATTTGAACGGCGATAAATTTATTTAGGTTTACATATATGTAAGTATCTAAGTGTGTTACCATTATTTTTTTTTTGAAGAATAAGTAAAGGGTCTCTCATAGTCGACTTCGACTGTAGCCTTTCCAACTGGTTTTTGATCAAAAATATTGATTATTGGTTAAGTAGTAATGTATAACTCAAAGTTAATCATCATCTTGTGAGTTTACTGCTCAGTTAAAATTAGAATTAATCATTATTTTATAATTGTTTTAATAAAACTTATAATGATTACAGTAGTCCACTCCTGGGTATATAATATACTTGATAAGTTATCAAGTCGATATAGCGATGGTGGTTGTCCAATCTCTGTTCGTCTGTATGAGTATGAGCGAACACCTGAATCTTAGAGACTTTAAGAGCTAGAGCGACCAAATTTGATAGCAATATAGTATATTACCTATCATTATTGTAGTGTGTTTGTGAAGAGACATATAAAAGTTTAGAGAATTTTGTCAAGAGAAAATGCCGATATTTAAATATTAAAAGCTGCAACTGGACGACGGTGGTGCCTGGAGTGGGATTTGAACCCACGCCCCTCCGCAAGCGCGAAAGTCGCGCACTCTACGCACTAAGACAATGAACCAATAGAAAGTCAACTGCCCATTTGCAGTTTTGTATGTCGCCGTCATTTTGCTACATTAAGAAAAATATCAGCTTTAAAATCTTCGCAGTTTATTATATTTGATAGCAATGCAATTATCAGCACACATTGCAGAATAGTAAGCTTTGAGTTAGGGATGTAAGAAACTATCGATGTATCGGACTTCGATGTTTTTGTTGATGCCGCTTGTTTACCGATACCTCGATGTTATGTTAAAACATCGGTAAGTTCAATAAATATTTGTATTAAATATATAATTTGTCATCGTAAATTTCCTGCAAAATGTAATCTCTCAATATTCTGTGTCACCTACGGTTTGGTTTGCGGGAATTACAAATCAGCTCGAGTCAAAGTCTCTAGAGATATCTGTGGCACCTTTGAATAAGTGTAATGTAAAAGGCACTTACCGCATTGAAATGTCTGATATCGTTGAGTTGATCCGATTGATTCGCCCGATCGAGAAGTTCGCGGATTCCCGTCTCCAGTCGACATGCCACCTCGAAGAGTCGCTTGGAGATCAGTTGACGATGCTGGAAGAAAGTCTCGATGAACTTGTGCAACAGCAGCGGATACTTCGTCATTCGCTGCACCGGCTTCAGCAGAAAGCTGCGTATGCCCAACGGATCGCCGAGCGTTATTTGCAGGCGCTGTTAAGAGCCAAGTTAATAATAATAATAATGGTATTAGATACGAGTCTGCTCGACTTGACCTATACCCTATAATGCCAAATGGAGTAAAAAGTAAAAAGCAACTGAGGAATAATTGAGATTGACCAGTCAAGGACTTAGAAGTAATCAACTGTTGAGAGAGAGAGAGAGAATCGACTAGCAGCTACCCTGTAAACCTTTGACAATTATACATTAGCCATACATGTGTTCAATTTGTTGTCTGTAAGTCTCATCTCAGTTCTGATGAACAGAGAAAAGTTTTGATCTGTTCGATTGTTCGTCTGATCGTCTAAAGATACCCTGTAAACACTAGACAAGTATGTATGTTAGCTACATATGTATGTTCGAACACTTTAGCATCAATACAGTCCCTAGTCGCTAAGATTGACAGGGAATAGCTTAAATCTGCTCGACTAAGAGATACCCTGTAAGTACTAGACCAGTATATATTGGCAATACGTACGTAAATACACTTTAGAATCCACAAATCTTTATGTAACTGATATTAAAAGGCAAAGGCTTAAGTCTGCTCGACTAAGAGATACCCTGTAATTTCTAGTCAAGTATATTTTGGCTATACATATATGTATAAATAAACACTTTAGTATCAATAAATTTTCATGTTTTTCAGATTGACATAAACATTTTGAAGTGTGCTCGACTAAGAGATACCCTGTAAAGATTATACATGTATATTTTTTGACTATATGTGTCAGAACATTTTAGAAACTTTAAGTAACTGATATTAACAGGCATAGGCTTAAGTCTGCTGGACTAAGAAATACCCTGTAATTTGTAGATTAGTATATATTGTCTATATTTCTATATATACATATGTATCATCGCGTTAGTATCAAAAAATCTGGAAGTATCTGATATAGACAGAGAGAAGCTTAAATCTTCTCGTCTAATAGATACCCTGTAAATTGCACAAAAGAGTATATTGGCTATATATGTATAAACACTTAAGTATCAATAAATCGTTCAGATTGGCATGGAAATGCTTTATTATGCTCGACTTTAAGATACCCTGTGAATAGTAGACTAGTTTATTATGACTATATATGTATGTATTTATATGATCGCTTTAATATCAATCAATCCTGTAGTATCTGAGATTGACTGGGAACAACTTAAATTTGCTCAGCTAATTGACACATAACTATAATATATTGTATATAGTATATATTAGTATTAAAATGAAATACAAGTAAGACTAGCTAGCGAGTACTCGACTGCAGATACCTCGTGAATACATGACAATTGCATATATATTAGATTTGGGATTGTATACCCTGTGCCCATTGAAAATGGACAAAAGCGGTATAATGAATTTGTGTGAATGTATGTAACAGGCAGAAGGAGGCATCTCCGACCCTATAAAGTATATATATTCTTGATCAGTATGAATAGCCGAGTCGAATTACACCTGTCCGTCTGTCTGTCCGTCTGTCTGTCCGTCTGTATGAACGCGTGGATCTCAGCAACTATAAGAGCTAGTTACGTTTAATTTACTGAATAAATTCAATCGTTTATTTTTAAGTCGTGAACTAAGTCAGTCATTGTGGTCAATTGTTCAGTTGGTCAGCCGTTCAGTTGTTTACTTGTTCAGTTCTTCAGTTGTTCAATTGCTCAGTTGTTTTATTGTTCAGTTGTTCAGCTGTTCAGTGGGTCAGTTCTTCAGTTGATCAGTTGGCCAGTTATTCAGTTGGCCAGTTATTCAGTTGTTCAGCTGTTTAGTTGTTCAGTTGGTCAGTTGTTCAATTGATGAGTTGTTCAGTTGATCAGTACTTCAGTTGGTTAGTTCTTCAATTGTTTAGTTGTTCAGTTCTTAAGTTCTTCATTTCTTCAGTAGTTCAGTTGTTCCGGTGATCAGTTGTTCATTTATTCAGCTATTTAGTTCTTCAGTTAGTCATGAACGATGAATAGATCTTTCTATTCAGTTCTTCAATTTAGTCAATTTTTTTAATTGCCCTGCATTGAAAACTTGTTATTTTTTACATATGACAAATTTATTTGTTATTTTGTTTATTTGTTTTATATATTAATTTATTTAAGTCTATATGTATGTATACATACAAATTATAAATGTTATAAATTTAATTTATATGTAATAAAGAAATTATATAAATATTATTACGGCACTTCATGTATTCTAAATGTAATTGTGTTAAACATTCTAATGATAAGAAATTATAATTTAAGCTGACCAACTGAACAAAATGAACGTTATAGTTCATATTGAACGGAATAAGTTCATTAGATCATTTAAATCATACGTTCATTTGAACTTATTCAGAACGGAAGGACACAACTCTTATATATTTATCTGGTAAGCTAACAAATTCGTTATGTTGACATCTTAAGTTAACTGGGATTCAAATCATTTCGATAGTACTCTATGCTCGACTAGGAGATACCCTTTAAATGGTACACAAGTGTGTCTGCTGGTTATATACTCTAATATACATATATGATATAGTATATTGCTGTTATAAAATATAGTAAATATATTTTCGTAAATAATCTGTAATCATAACTGAATGCTAATAGTCATTGCTCTCGATTCCCATTGCCAGAGGTAAAAGTCTATAAATGACAACGATTTGAATTCCCTTCTACGCACTCTTCTCTTCTTTGTTTGTTTCTTATTACTTCTGCTTATTTTTCGGCTCCTTCTTCTTCTTCTTTTTAGTTGGCATTCACCACGCTGGGATTACGCAAGCAAAGCCTGAACGCTGCTGACGTCACAGTTGCGGCTTACGTCTTAGTCTCTCTCTCCTCTCTCTCTCTCTCTCTTTGACGTAAGACTGCGTAAGTTGAGCTGCTGCGGCTTAAAGTTGTCGCAACCCTTTTCCCTCAAGGGCAAAATGAGATGGCAATAACGTAATTCACTGCGTGTCATTCGCCCGCTTTTAATTTAATTAAAGAAGCCAAAAACAACAAGTAAGATAAATTATGTATCTTTGGCTTACCAACAATTAATACCCTTGCTGACCATTGTGGAAGTTTTAATTGTTTTAATGTTACGTAACATAATACTAGTAAGTAACTATTCATATAAAAACATTTAATTGTTTCTTTTAATTTAGTTGAACTTTTGTTCGTTTTTTCGTTTTTAAAATGTCTTTCCTTGAAAACACACAACAAATAAATACGTGGACAAATTCATTTTTTAGCCGATCTTTGATATGTGTTAAAAAAAACCTTGTTGCAGTGCGTGAACTGATAATGCAAGATCGTCATGTGACAAATCGTGAGACAGAGGCATCCTTGCATATTAGTTACACTTCAAAACCCTTAGTTGATCAATCAACTAATCGATTGATGTAAGGAAATGATTAAACAGTTCGACTGTGGTGCTTTAAATTACGTGTATAAAATCGTGACAGTTAACGAATCATGGATATATGCGTATGAACCGAAAACAAAACAGCAATCGACCATGTGGGTATGCCAAGACGAGCCAAGTCCAACAAAAGTTGTTCGTGGTAGAAGCACAGCGAAGCAAATGGTCACCTGTTTCTTCGACCGAATGGATCATGTGGCAACTGTTTCTCTTAAGCAAACGTAAGACGGTCAATTCTGAGTGGTACACGACTCATTCTCTGTACAGTTCTGATTTGACACTCAAAGACTTCTACTTGTTACCGAATACCAAAGGTGAACGTAGTGCGTGGTCAACGAGGGATGAAGAAGCAGTTGAAGCCTTCAAAAACCATGTTTTGTATGTGTCTCAAGTGAAATGGAAAAACTGCTATGACAAATGGTATGAACAAATGCACAAAACTGTATTGATCATCAAGGGGAATATTTTGAAAAACAGTTAAGCTATTCCCGAAATAAAATAATATCCCTTTTATAACAAGAGCAGGATTTGTCGGATCCCCAAAGCCAAGGTTTTGGTTCAAACTTTGCTTTTATACACAATAATTATTTGATTTTATCAATTGCTTTAAAATGTCTGTTAATTTTTTAAATCCTATATATTTATTTAATAAAACGTTGCTGAACTGGCTTTCTTGAACATTTTATAGCTCTTTCTAGCTATATCCAAATGGCACATAGGGTAGACGAATAACTTAAGAACTATATTAGCTTTTTATCTGGTTTTCTTGAACATTTTCTAACTCTTTCTAGCCATATAGAAATGGCATATAGGGTATACAAATAACTTAAAATATGTATTAGCCATTTAAATGACTTTCTTGAATATTTGCTAGCCTTTTATAGCTATATACAAATGACATATAGGGTATACATGTACATAAATACCTTAAAAACTGTATTAGCTTTTTTTCTGGCTTTCTTGAACATTTGCTAGCTTTTTTCCATCTAATTTCACAGTCTGTTATGCAAAATTTAAGATAAACACTTAAAATTTGCTACTCCTAGCTCTAACCAACTCTGAGATCCGCTCGTCCAAGCGGACGGACAGACAGACAGACAGACTGGCAGGCGGACAGACAGACAGACAACAATATATATATATATATATATATATATAACTGATGGAGTCTGCCTTTTAACAAATTTAATATATTCACACACTGTATAATGAAGCGTGTTCCGTATTCAATTAAATTTAAATTGAAATTAAATTTAACTTCCGAGTCGTTTGAGGCGTTGTCTGTTTGGGTGGTTGGATGGTTGGATGGTTGGGTAGTTGGGTAATTTGATGGCGCTTACTTACCTTAAAGTACAGCTCGTGTGAGTCATAGAGCCGGAGGCTGTCGCGTTGACTGGCCGTGAAGAGAACGTAACAGTTGAAGCATCCACGCTCGATGAGCTGTTGCCAGTGCTCAAAGAGCAGCTCCAGCTCCTGACGATGCTGCATCATCAGTGGCAACAGCTTGTGGCGATGCAGTGCGGCAATCTGTGCAACATTGGCCAACAACACATGTTGCTGCCCCACCAGACCCTCGGGCAGCTCTGATTCCGGCTGAAAGATGCGTGTATAACGATGTATGCCATTGGTCAGATCATCGATATATTGTTGCTCCGTTGTCAGCAGTTCGTCCAACACATAGCGGGCACAGTGCTCGGCCACATCGGTGGTGCTGAACAGCCTCGAGCTGCAGCTGGAGGTGGAGGTGGAGGAACTGAAAGTGGAACTGCGACGCATGTTGTTGCGGCAATGTGAGGCACAGAACTGGACGGCACTTCAATGAGTTGTTCCCTTTGCATTCGCTGAACGTTTGACTCACAACTCGCAGCTGTTTTCCAATTGTGGTTCATCATCATCATCATCATCATCGCCATCACCATCACCATCATCACCAACACCATCATCATCATCACCAACACCATCACCATGGGAAGTGCTGGGGAGAAAGGGGAGCCAGAATATATATAATCAATGATTATATTGTTTTATATTAATTTAATGTAATCAGGAACCGTAACATTTATAATTTGAATAATATAGTAAATATATTATAAAAATAATCAGTCTTCATGGTTAGTTTTGGCACGTCAACGTTTTAATACGCCCTTGTTAATATATATATACAGCGTGGGGCAAAAGTAATCACCCTATCGAAAATCAAAGTAAATCGATTCATGGCTTGTTGATTTTGTATTCTGCTTCTGTTTACTTCACAACTATCAGAACCGAACTGACATTTGTCCCCATGCACAAGTTTTTGCATTTTCCAATAGGGTGATTACTTTTGCCCCAACATGTATATTAAATTTATAGTCCAATATTGTAGTTCAAATTTGATTAGTACGTAAAAGTCATTATCAGTTACACGATCTGTGTGTTTGATTGAGATATGTATCTCAATAAACTTAAAAGATTTAAGTAGTACTAAACCCAAGCCCAGACGGACAGACAGATAGATAGACAGACAGACAGACAGATATATAGACAGACAGACGGACGGATGGATAG
This sequence comes from Drosophila histrio, assembly GCA_958299025.2. Taxonomy (NCBI): domain Eukaryota; kingdom Metazoa; phylum Arthropoda; class Insecta; order Diptera; family Drosophilidae; genus Drosophila; species Drosophila histrio. The sequence continues at coordinate 56,532,365 of OY282582.1, read as the reverse complement.
ACAGACGGACAGACAGACGGATAGACAGACAGACAGACGAACGGACGGACGGACAGACAGAAAGATAGAAAGACAGACGGACAGATAGATATATAGATAGATAGATAGATAGATAGATAGATAGATAGATAGATAGATAGATAGATAGAAAGATAGATAGATAGATATATAGATAAATATATATATAAATAGATAGAGAGACAGACAGACAGACATATAGATAGGCAGACAGATAGATAGATAGACAGACAGACGGTCAGACAGACAGATAGCTAGATAGACAGACAGATAGATAGATAGATAGACAGACGGACAGACAGACAGACAGACAAACAGATAGATAGATAGATACTTAGATAGATAGATATATAGATAGATATACATACAGACAGACAGATAGTTAGACATACAGACGGACATACAGATAGATAGATAGATAGATAGATAGATAGACAGACAGACAGACATATAGATAGACAGATAGACAGACAGACAGACAGACAGACAGTCAGACAGTCGGACAGTCAGACAGACAGACAGTTAGACAGACAGACAGACAGACAGACATACAGACAGACAGACAGACGGACAGTCAGACGGACAGTCAGACGGACAGTCAGACGGACAGTCAGACGGACAGTCAGACGGACAGTCAGACGGACAGTCAGACGGACAGTCAGACGGACAGTCAGACGGACAGTCAGACGGACAGTCAGATGGACAGTCAGACGGACAGTCAGACGGACAGTCAGACGGACAGTCAGATGGACAGTCAGACGGACAGTCAGACGGACAGTCAGACGGACAGTCAGACGGACAGTCAGACGGACAGACAAAAAACCAGACGGAGAGACAGATAAACGGACAGAAAGACACACGGACAGGCAGACAGACAGAAATACAGATACAAACATAGACAGACAGACGGACAGTCAGACAGTTTTAACTAAATATATTATTTAATTAAACTTATTATTTTCCACTTGAATTGAAATTAATGTTTCTTTTTTCTCAATGAATTATTGCTGTTTTTAATGATTTGTTGTTTTCCAACGGTTGAAATCTGTTCTAGGCACGACTCTGTCATCATCATCATTGCAATGCTGCTGCATCATCATCATCATCATCATCATTATCATTATCATCATCATCATCATCATCAGGTGCTGAGTCAGCTAAAAGGCTGGTGACTGGAACCTGCGGTTGCCTTTCTGCCTTTCTGCCAGCTGCATATCTTCATTGCAATAAGCAATTAAATTTTAATTACACTTTGAGCGGCAACATGCTAACAAGTTGCCCCATTGTTGCAGTCTTCGTCTCCTTATTTGCTCGCTACTTGCCACTTGCCACTTGCCACTTGCCACGTGCTACTTGCCGTTTCGTTGCTTCCCACTTTTAATGACAATTTATCGTCGGGAATCGCCACCAATGTCGGACGTCGGACGTCGGCTCTACCTGTGACTGTCTTTTCACTCTAAATTAGCCATGCTTCGCACAGTGGGCTTAAAAGCACAAATTAACAATTGAAATTTTTTAATTATGCACAAAGTTTAAAAATATTACACATAAATTGCTGCAATTATCGAAAATGTGCAATTATTCAGTATTATAAAAATAAAACTATATTTTAACAATTAAGGGGCAATTTTTAATGTCCATATAAAATGATACATAGCTATGTTTCAAAGAAAAATATGCATTGAATAAAGTGACCCACAAGAAATTTCATTTGTTAGACCCTTTACTTTAAAATAGTAAAACGGGTCTATTAAGTTTGTCAAAAAAAAGGGCGTAAGAGGCCGAAGGAAGTCTTATTTTTGATCAGCATCAACAGCCGAGACGATATTGCCATGTCCGTCTGTCCAGCTGTCCATCCGTCCGTTCGTCTGAATGAGCGCGTAGATCTCAGAGACTATAAGAGCTAGAGTCACCAAATTTGGTATGGTGATTCGTCTATGGGCTAAGCAGATCAAGTTTATGTTAACATTTTGACACGCCCCCTTCCGCTTCCGTTAATCGAAAACAAAATTTTTGAAATCCCATAAAACCAAAAGTATTAAAGCTAGAGTCCTGAATTTTGGCACACAGTGCGAAATTCAGTCTCTTAATGTATCCTGAAAGTTTCATCGTCATCGGATAATAAACTGGGAAGTTATTCAAAAAAAAAACTTTAAATCCCATAAAATGGTAAAATTTAAAACTGGTCTTGAATTTTGGCACACAGGACAAGCATCGGGGTCTTAATGTATCCTGAAAATTTCATCACGATCGGATTGTAAACACGGAAGTTATTCAAAACTCAATATTACTCAGTGTCGGGCCAAAGGAAGAAGAAGAGCATATTGACGTTACAAAGCGTTATGGGAACTATTAGTGATACTCTTATTTCCATTTTGAAGAATAAGTAATGGGTCTCTCATAGTCGACTTCGACTGTAGCCTTTCCGACTGGTTTAAGATAATAATAACATAGAATCGAAGTAATATCACATCTATAAGTTGCATTCCGAATTCAGAATCGCCCTTTTAACGATTTAATAGCAAATGATATCAAGCAAACTGAGGGACACCTGTTTTATTGAGAAATAACAGTCACAATTATGTATTAGCGCATTCCGAGCTTCATTGTTTGTAAGAATTGCATAGAAAACTACAGGTGTGGGGCAAAAGTAATCAACCTATTGGAAAACTCTATAACTTTTGCAAATGTTGGGCAAACAAAATGGAAACAATTATTCGGCGTTCTTGCGGATTAAACTAATTCATGGCTTGTCAATTTTACATTCTGCGTTTGACATTTGATCCCATGCAATTACTTTTGCCACACCCTGTACAATAAAGAAACTGGAAAGAATGAAGCTCTTCAAAAATCCTATTTCTATCTTATATTTAATGTATTTATTACATTAGACTCATATATTTATGTTTCAGAATTCTGAATTCCAATTCCGTAGAAATTTCTTAAAAATTTGGTTTAAGAGAGACAAATGAGAAATATTTGAGTCTTGGCACACCTAATGAACATTGGGAATATCATTGTATTGTAATCTTAACGCGATTTTAATCTAAATGAATAATATAATTATTACTAGTATATTACAAACTGATCAGTGTGTGATTCAGTGTGTCCAAAAAGAATAAGGAAGTTACCCTAAAAGTGTGAGTCTGATTTAGATTTAGATTTAGAAGATTAGAACAATAAAACTGAAGCATGAAAATAGATGATGGATATAGAAAACATAATAAATATTTGTAAGGGAACATAACTACATATAAGACGACATATTCTGAAAGAAAATTGTTAGGCCTGTAATCTTTAAAAACTAAGTAGTTTTCTCACATTAATTTGATTGTTTGTGCTTTGATGCCTGTTTTTATACCCTTACAAAGGGTATTATAATTTTTTTAATTGTGTAACGCATTAGTGATCAACATCAACAGACGAGTCGATCGGACAGACGGTCCTGTCCGTTCGTTCCTCCATCTGTCCGTTCGTCCATCTGTCCGTTCCTCCATCTGTCCGTTCGTCCATCTGTCCGTTCCTCCATCTGTCCGTTCGTCCATCTGTCCGTTCGTCCATCTGTCCGTTCCTCCATCTGTCCGTTCGTCCATCTGTTCGTTCGTCCATCTGTCCGTTCGTCCATCTGTCCGTTCGTCCATCTGTCCGTTCGTCCCACTGTCCGTTAGTCCATCTGTCCGTTCGTCCATCTGTCCGTTCCTCCATCTGTCCGTTAGTCCATCTGTCCGTTCGTCCATCTGTCCGTTCGTCCATCTGTCCGTTCGACCATCTGTCCGTTCGTCCGTCCTTCCGTTCCTTCGTCCATCTGTCCGTTCATCCATCTGTCCGTTCGTCCATCTGTCCGTTCGTCCATCTGTCCGTTCCTCCATCTGTCCGTTAGTCCATCTGTCCGTTCGTCCATCTGTCCGTTCGTCCATCTGTCCGTTCGACCATCTGTCCGTTCGTCCGTCCTTCCGTTCCTTCGTCCATCTGTCCGTTCATCCATCTGTCCGTTCGTCCATCTGTCCGTTCGTCCATCTGTCCGTTCGTCCATCTGTCCGTTCGTCCATCTGTCCGTTCGACCATCTGTCCGTTCGTCCGTCCTTCCGTTCCTTCGTCCATCTGTCCGTTCATCCATCTGTCCGTCCGCCCGTCTGTCCGTCCGAGCGTCAGTCCGTCCGCCCGGCTGTCTGCTCGCCCGTCTGTCCGTCCGCCTGTCTGTCTGTCTGACTCTTTGCAAACTAGTCTCTCAGTTTTAAAGCTAACTGAATGAAACTTGGTACAGATCCGTCTTTTTGCTGCAGACAGTATATATGTCAAAACCAGCCGAATTGGATCACTATATCATATAGCTGCCATAGAATGAATCGGTCGAAAATTATACTTAAGTACGAGAAACTATTTTGTTTTTCGGCATAACTCAAAAAAAAACTCACAGAATTTGCAGCAACCTGATCAAATTTGTTCGAAATCGGACCATTATATCATATAGTTGCCATAGGAACAATCCAGTGGAAAATTAAGGTTTAATATGAAAATCTTTGTGGTTAATCGAAATCCTAACTAAACTTACATATAGTGTATTTGGTATAGTTTAAAAATGACTGATCATATTTGAATATAATCGAACTATTATATCATATAGTTGTTATAGGAAACATCGTTCAAGTTTAAGTCTTCTACTTTCGATTCAGCTGTTGATTAAAAACTATAGGAAGTCAGTATGCAAATACGGTCATTTAGATTTGCTTTAACGAAGTCTAAGCCAAATCTTGCTCAATTTACGGAATATCGTTAATATGTTATTTGAAATAAGTTATTTCAAACAATTTGCAATATTTGTATCAATAAATTCACTACACTGCACTTTACACAAATTAAATTAAGCCCAATTGACTCTCTAATCCAGATCATGATTTACAAAAAAGAAGAGAAACAACTGCATGCTCTCTCTCTCTCTCTCTCTAGTCATTAGTAAGTTGATCCACTGTGCGGATGCTGGTGTTTTTAGCTTGTGCTGCACCTGCATACGGAGCGTATGCGCAATAAATAAATCAGCCGTAATTAAAAGCGTCCTGCATAGTTACCGTAAAGGCTCTCTACCATTTTACCCCCCAACTTCGGGCAGCTACTGGGCCCATTTACCCATCGCCTCATCGTCCTGTCATCCTGAATTCGCCTTTCCCCCCCCCCCACTTTCCTGCCTGTCCATTCCACTGCCTCACCGCCCGTTGCTTCGTTTTGTTCAGCCGCATCCTTGGCACACAACTCTCAGCTATAAATTACGTTATGTTCCAGGAATTTGCCAGTGAAAAAAAACACAGAAGGCAAAAAAAAATATACACAAAAAAAAAGAACAACTAAAAAATGGTATAAATTCATATTTCTGTTTCGGCCTGGCAGGGAATCTAGGCATAGATAACGCTGCCAGAGCCCAAAACAAAAAAAAATGAAAAATGAAAAACCAAAAAAAAAAACTGAGAAAAAACAGTGAAAACACAGTGAAAAAAAAACCGGCAAAACGCCAAAAGGCGAAACGCGTTCCATAAATTGCGCTATGAAAGCGTCCCGAGGGGAAGACAACTGGAAGACAAGCTGATTGTGTTCCAGCAGATACCGAGTGTTGAGAGTGCGAGAGAAATCTCGTCGAGATGCAAACTGAGAAAGAGAAAGTAGTGCTAGAGTGTGTGTGAGGGAGAGAGAGACAACAATATCGTGTATCTTCAACGTAAATATCTTTAATATTAACTTAAACAAGCAGTTGAATTCACGGCACGTGCGAGTGTAGAATAACCTGGGCTGCAGGCGAGTGCACTAGACTGTCCAGTGCCCAGTACTAGTACCTTTCACACAGTTCGATTTAATCAAAACAAAACGAACAAGCCGAACAGTCGGCAACCCGATCGTAGTGTAATCGGCTATTTCCACGACAGCACATTCGGCTCATTCGACGCCATTCGCATCATCCAGACCGAATGTTCAGTTCATGCCTGTACAAAATCCCATAAGGCCTGGATGTTCGGTTCGGCCTCGTCAAATGATTCCGAAAAAGCGAGTGTCTCTGTCGAGTGTCTCTGTCGCATTTTTCGGAATTTCGGAGGTGTCCGTGTCGCTGGCCGTTTCGGCTGTACAGTGGCAATGTATGAAATGGGTTCTCTATAGGTTATTTACTTAGTGTTAAAGACCAATCAGCTGTTCTGACAAACGTCAGTTTACAGAAAGTCATTCGCTCGTGGAAATCCAAAAATCAGTCTCATCCAGATGTGAGTGAATGAGTTGAATGATGCTGCTCGTGGAAATAGCCTATTACACTAATGATTTTAAAGTGAAAATGTGAATTAATAATAGTTTAATATAATTCGCTTAGGAATTGTCACAAATTGTAATTATAAGTTGCAAAATTATAAGTCTGATCAACCATTTGGATATGTGTTATTCAATCGGTAAAAAGTACAATATATTTCCGACTTTTTCACACATTTCCCAAAATGTTACCAACCTTGTATACCGGCAAAACAAAATGCTTGAATTCCAAAAAAAACCATTTTTAGAAATTTGGAACAATGCTCTACCAATTGCCATTAGTCAGTTTATCCTGTCATATCATGACCATTTTGATTTTATGCCACGGCTAAAAGCCTCTGTGTTCACTCCTGTGCGCCGGAGATGCCTCTGTGACGTAACAAAGTTTTCGTTGAGCGGCATACCAGTCGGCAAGCTGCATACTAGCATTCGTGCGATACAACCCTGCACTTCTTAATGACGCTTGCAAAATAAGAAGCAGAAGAAGAAGAACACAGGGACAATTCGACAGCGGCACTGAGAACGGCTTCGGGTGATTGTAAAACATTTGTACGCGCTTAATAGCCGAATAAACGAGCTGTTCTGATAGGCCGATCCAACTTGCATATGCTCATAAATTCACTGCTGATTTAAAATCACTCACACGTGTTCGTTTTTTGTTTACCATTATGAGTTTACTCAGCTCGTGTTCAATACACTGAGTTCGGCCGACCGTTCATTCGATTGCTTTGATCGAGAATAAAACTCAATTCGCATAAATCACTGGTATGATTTTATACATGTGCAAAGTTAGCAGCGCTGCTTCTCTGCACAACAAGACGAGTAAGCAGAATAAGAAGATAAAAACAACAACAACATTAAGCTGCATTTAGCGGAATGCAAGAAACTCGCATTGGCATTGTTGTGTGTGTGTGTGTGTGTGTGAGAGACTGGCGCCACCCGCTGATCGTTTGCTACGAGCTCGTTTCGTCAAATTTTACCGAACTACGCGCTCGTCAGCATGAGCTAATTTTTATTCAACGTTGAGTTTTATTTAGTGAGTTGAGTGGAATGAAAACGTTTGCATCAAACGCTCAACATGATCGAAATTATGCTTGCCGCGGAGGAATGTGAGTTTATTTTTACTCAACGCTGTGATTTGAGTTGAACGAAAATCTGTGTGAAATAAATAATATACTATGTACATAGTTAAAGTTAGTTAATATTTATGCTGTGAGTTTTGAATATAATTTATTATTATTTTTTATTTGTAACAAAAATTAAGTGTTTATTTTTTTTACTTATTTGGTAAGAAATAATTTATATATCATATTTACAATTATTATAAATTAAAGATATGTTAGATATTCGTGTTTTTGTTTAAGTGCCTTTAAGCTGTTTCAACAGTTTTAGCCACAAATCAACATTTCAACAACACTGGCTACTGATACAGTATTAATGCTGGCTAAAAGCGTGTGACCACGCCCATAAAATGAAATGCACTTTTGCTTCAAAATGTGCTGCATACTTCGCGGCGGCGTTCGAAATGCCAACACTTTTTGGATCGGCCCTAGACAGTTGGCAAAGTGGGCAAGTACTGTTATTTGCCCGTCTGCTAAAGCAGATTGCCTGTCAGCACACACACACACACACACACAGACAGACACAAACACACCAACACACACACACACACACATAGAACAAGGCACGTAGTCGAGCTCGAGTTCAACTTGAAATGGAAGATGGGGAAAATTGTAAGATGTAAGTTGTAAGATGGACTACGGACGGTTGCTTCGTCACTTAGTTTGCCATTTCGCTGCCAGCTTAGTTTAATGTACTTGCCCCAGCTCCAGCTTTTCCTTCTCCCTCCCACCTTCCTCTCCTCCTCTTATTGCCATCTTCATTTGGTCTAAAGTGTTTCGCTCTGCGCTTGATTGACATGATATGATGACAGGCGTGTGCGAGTTTCTTGGAACTCGTCTCGATCGATATGCCGGCGGGCCAAAGTCACGTTGTTGGACATTTTTCCGTTACATCGTACTCTAGCCAAATCTGAGACAAACGAGCAGTGGGCAGTGGGCGTGGCATGCTATACCTAATTGACTTTTTCCGCTAAAAAGATCACGAGTGTCACAAAAAAGGAAAAAGTCTAAAGGGTTCGATTAAAGAGCGCATGAATAGCCGAAAGTGCTTGACTGTCGTATACCCTGTAACCTACAGTTGAGAATTTATTGTCAAAAAAACAAAAGCTGCTTTGTAAAGTTTCCAATATTTGTGTTAAGTACAAATTGTTATTAAATTTTAAAACATTTTGTAAACTCATTGTTACATTGTTACTCATTTTTGACCTATCTCAACCAAACTCACAGATTATGTATTTTTTACTATTTGTTACATTCTGACATCGGATGACTATATCATATAAGTAGCTGCCATAGGAACAGTGGCTCTTGGTGGTGGTCATTGTGGTCGATCTTGCTGCCATACACAACAAACACAAGCAGAGGTGGAGAGAGTGAAGTGTCTGCAAAACATTTAGCTTGGGCGGAATACTATCTCTTTCTTTCTCTCTCTCTCTCTCTTACTATCGCTTTTGTTGATCTTCCATATTAAGAATTTAAAAAGATAACACTATTCCAAGCCTTTAGCACGGAGACAAATCTTAAGCTATTTTAACTGCCTGAGTCCAAGACAGTGCAGTGGCTTAATGGTAGCGCAGTCGACTCGCAAGCAAGAGGTCGTGGGTTCGAGTGCCGGTTCGTGCAGTGTCCTCTCATATTCTCGGTCCCAGTTCGCTTCGATCGTCATGCCCCGGCGATAGCTGTGAAAAAAACGTGATTCTGCGAGCGTAGCGCGCAGGGGCGTAGCCCCCTAGTATTTCTGTATATTTTGGTCTATTTATGTAAACAATAAAGTAACCGAAACTTAATTTAATTCATTTTCACTGAATATATTATATTATTTCTTTCTAAATTTGTTCACTATATTTATATCAAGATGAATTGTATTTAGTTTCGAGCAAGATCTAAGACAGTTTGATAAAAACTTAAATACTTAAATTTTCGGACTTAAGGTATCGTACTTGAAGATCGAGATGTTCAAGTTTAGTAATTTCAATCTAAGTGAGAGAGTTTGAAATGTAAAGTTTTAAGCAAGAAAGCTCGAAGAACCGCAAAAAATAAATATAGATCTGTCCCTCGAAACAAGGTTTGGTTTGGAATATGAAAAAAGTACGCAAATAAAATATATTCATTCTGATTTTTAAACTAAAAATAGTTGAAAAATAGTTGAAAAATAATAATAATAATAGTCTAATTTTAAATTAGAATTCGAGAACTAAATTGTTATTATGTTTAGCAATATATATGCTCAAAAACACTCAAGGAGAAATGTAAACCAATTGTGAAAATAAAAAAATTTTTGGACTTAGTAAATTGAACGAAAGTTGTAACCACAACCCTGGGTTCAGAGGTCTTGAACCGAACCGAAATCTTGTTTTTCCGTCTTCAAAATTTGTTGAGGTATTTAGTCTTAAGTTTAAGTACGAAATATACTTGATGTTTTCGCGCTGTGTACGATAGCTGATGGATGCATATGCTCAACTAAGTAAGTAATGTGGAAGGCAAATGAAATGACCTCGGAATATGTTATAACACGTCTTATTTATTTGGCCACTCGATCAAGACTGATCTGCAGCTCTTTTCTTATGAACTAGAGTATGTACAATTAGAGTCGCAATTAGCGAAAGAGAGATAATGAAAGAATGAGAGAGCAACCAGCATCAAGAGAGCACTCGTCAGAATAACCGAGAGAGCGTAATGTGTGTGTATGTGTAGGCACTCGTCCTACTACAGTAAGTAGCTACAAACGGTTTGCTTAGCTTGTAATTTCGATTAAAGGATTTGCAGCTATAACTTATTTGTTGCTGCCGATGTTGCTGGTTGTTGTTGCTGCTGTTGATTAAACATAATTTATGTCTGGTCCAAGTGGCGACCATTAGCGCTCCGATTTTGCCCCGTCCGCCGACGCATCGCCAGCTGCATGATAAATGTGCCGCATTAGCGCGAACAATAAATTCCCCCATTGCAGCCAGAAGCTGAGAAACTCGAGGAGTACAGTCACAAGAAGAGTGGGGGGGAGGGCAGTGGGTAGAGAGTAGAGAGTAGAGAGTAGGGTATTCGGTTGAGACAATGTCAGAGACATTCACTTGCCTCAGTTGTGTCCGAGTGGCCGGCTGATCGGACATTTCAGTTAATTTCGCTGCGGGAATTTTAAATCATCTTTAAATTAGGGTCATGCAAACTCAATAAACCAAATGCGGAGCTTGCTTGGGGAATGCGCTCGCCGAGTGTCTGTGTCTGTGTCTGTATGTGTGTGTGTGTGTACACAGAGCGAAAGATTCCAGTAATTCATACATAAGACGTTACATTTCAGACTATATTTGTCACTAAGAATGAACTTACTAAAGTCAACTCTCGATCTTAATTGAAGTACAATTTCAAGTATTTCAAGTTAAAACGTCACATTTCAAACTTGATAACTTACTAACAATAAGATTTTAACGTGTCATTAACATGAATACGTAAGAATGGCATTTTTTGGTGTTTTTCAGTATTTGTCGCCAAAAGTAAGTAATATAAAGTTTTATTTATTTTATTCAACTTATTATTTGATATTTTAGATGATCAGAAGCATTACAACCTCTAGTGCTGTGTATCACAACAAACACTGCCGCAATGAGTCTTTTTTCAACAGTGTTTGATAATAGTTAAGTTGCTAACATTCATTTTTTTTCTCTCTGTTTATTTATTTAGAATCTGTCGTTAGACAATGACTAAATTTGTTGGCTGTTACATTGACGGTTTAAAGGGTAAACAATAACATAGGGAAGTGGCTATACAGTGCGAAAGGGTAGGTCTAGGGGGTGGTAGCGTTTAAGCCTCCGACGTTGGGTGCTGTTGTCCAGCAGTTGGATCGCTAGTACGTTCTCATGATTTTCTAGCCGGTCTAAAATCTTTGGCTGATTCGGAAGATTTCGTCTTCTACGCTAGGGACATCTAGGTCATTGTGTAGCACATCATTTCGGACGTAGAACGGTGCGCCTACTATGGTGCGTAGAACCTTGGCTTGAAACACTTTTATTGGCTTTAGGTTCGATGTAGCCGTAGTGCCCCATAATAGAATGCCATATGTCCAGATTGGCCTTGTACACAAGAACTTTGTTGCGAAGACTGAGACGTGATCCTGCTCTCAGTAGCCAAGATATTCTCCTAAATCGTATGTTGAGCTGAGCTCGCTTCTGCTTCAAATGTGGTTTCCAAGTGAGCCTCTTGTCAATGGTCATCCCCAGGTACTTGGCACTCGACGCTTCGGGTATAATTTGGCCATGGATGCTGATTTCTGGGCACATCTTAGGTCTGAGAGTGTATGTCACTTGCACAGATTTCTCCGTATTGATGGCAACGTTCCATTTGGTGAGCCAAGGTTCAAGCGCAGCTATCTGAGCTTGGAGTTTACGAGACGCACAGGTTGGACAGCTGTCAGATGCTAGGAAAGTTATGTCGTCGGCGCTAACATTAATGCAAATTGTTATTATTTGTTTGATTATATGGCGTAGTGTGACCAGATTCTGTGAGAACATAAAGCTATGGGATTGTGTGGTCATATTAACGTGGCTTAAAGTATGTAACCGACAGAAGGAAGCGTGTCCGACCCTATAAAGTATATATATTCATGATCAGCATTAATAGCCGAGTCGATATAGCCATGTCCGTCTGTCCGTTCGTCCGTGTATCCGTGTATCCGTGTGAACGATGGGATCTCAGAGATGGTAAGAGCTAAAAGCTTGAACTTGGTCTCCCAGCACTGCCTTTATTTGCAAGTAGATCAAGTATATATCTTCAATTTTGGATGCCACGCCACCTTTACCCACAAATTAAGATAATGATCATAGCAAGGACAAAATGTGGTCACAGAATGCAATAATTGCGTTGGTTCATTAATAGAAGGAGCTGAGATGTCGCTGCCATGTAAAAGGGCTGTATATGCGCACAGTATTGTGTCGATATGGCTTTGGGGGATCGCAAATCAAACTATCAACGTATCCAAGTATTACCCCCTTGACCAGCCAGACAAGGTAACTTACCTTGGCTTGGTTTTGGACAAGAGGCTCACCTTTATCAGGCACATCTAAGGGCTAAGGTGGCAATATTTGGCCGAGCCAAATTGAGAAACCTGAACTGGCTGCTGTGTAGTAAAAGCAATTTGTCCCTGAGATGCAAACGCACCGTCTGGGTCTCTTTAATAACACCAATATGGCGATATGGCATTCAGGTCTGGGGTACGGCTTTCCTATCCAATCGAAGAATGGTGGAAAGACTGCAGAACCGAGCAATGAGAGTGGTCACAGATTGGCCCTGGTATGTGAGAAACTCCACCTTGCGCAGGGACCTGAACCTGAAGTCAACGGAGGAACAGGTCTCATTCTACTCAAGCCGCTACAAGGATCGCCTGCGGAATCATGCCAACAGGCATGCCCAAGGACTGGCCGAGTCGAGGCCTATCAGAAGACTCAAAAGAGACCTAGTTCCAACTAGATAAATTCCCAATGCATTAATTATCATGTTTAAGGATACACTTAAACCCGGCGATGAGCCTGACACCCTGATATTGATAACTTAATTCTGCCTGTTGATTATATCATAATAAAGAAAAAATAATAATGCAAGTATTGCAGACAGATAACCAACTGTCCCTGATACTTACGCGTATCTACACTCCATAGATACCTCAATTTGCATACAGTTGAAGAGCAGAATGGGAGACACACAAGCAGATACAGTGAAATCCAGGTGAGACACCGCAGCTACCTCGTCGCAAGAAGACTACTCCCTGTCCGACCTTTAAAGCGACTTAAACGGTAAGATTTTACCAAGACAATTGGATGTCAGTAAGACGGTCCTACCTGCATTTAAAATCCTCATACTGTTATGAGGTTCGCTTTCATAATATCTTTTCCATCCATGCGTTGTTAAGGTACTAACTAATTTTTTGTACTGGCTCTAGACTTAATAAATGAATAAAAAAAAAATTATAACAAGGACTGTTTAAATTAAGAAGTTTTGTACTCATTTCTAATAAATCTACTAGATTAAGATTCTATTTTTAACATGATGATTATGTGTAGTTGTTTTAAAGAATTCTTACACTTATTTTCAGTTAATCGTGCTTGCATTTTAAGTATTGATTAAGCATGGCAAATACTTAGTTCGAGGTCATTAGAAATTTATTTAGGTACGCTCTTTTTTCGCCCAGTGTGTGTATGCATGTTGGTGTGTATGTGTGTGTGTGTGTGTGTGTGTGTGTTGGTGTGTGAGTTGGTGTGGCAGCAACAACTCAATTAGCGGCACACACAGTCACAGAGAATGCGCCACACACATTTGCCACAATTTGGCAAACAAATCACGTAGGAGCTGCCGTTGCCACCCGTTGCCCCCCTCCCCCTCCCCCCCAGCCACCGATGCTTCCCCCTCTATTCTATCACTGTCACTTTATTTAGCTACTCTTACATCGACTCTCAGCTTGCTTTGCTTTTGTTATTTCATTTTAGCTGATTTTTACCATCTTCCCTTGCCGCCCAGGGAATAACTGAATTTGTTTCGTTACGTATCGTATTATTGTCTATATATATGTGTGTGTGTGTGTGTGTGTGTGTGTGTGTGTGTGTGTGTGTGTGGCCCCATCAAAAATACTCGTAATACCATAAATTAGTTAAATTCCTGTACGAGTTGCAGTTAATATCTGCTGGCATCTCATTTGCCAACGATTCAGTCAGCGAGACTGTAACGATTATCATTTTTAAATTATTAATTTTATAATAAAAATGTATTTTTAATACTTGTTATAAGATTAAATATATATATATATATATATATATATATATATGTATATTATCTAATTCAAATAAAAGGAATAAGAATTTTGATTTAAAAAATCGGTTTCAATTTGTATTTATAAATGATGGCATAACTCTTAATTTCAATTTATATTATACAAATTAAAATGAAGGGTTTTTTTTTTAAATTTGTATCATTTAAATTGAAAATGAATATTGAATGGTAATTTCAAAAAGAATTTATGTTACATTTGATAAGTTTGGTATTTTGAGATATCTTTGATATCTTCAACTTTTCCTAGAGTTTAAAAATATTTTACTACAGTATAATTTGCTTAGCTGCCTCGAGTACTTTGCACACAACTTCGAGGCAGCTATCTTAAAAATGCAGTTAACTTAATTTTATTTTTGGACATATTTGATTGTTAAACCAGTTACGCCCTTCAATTTTAACATCTTGTACCATTTCACAATTGAAAATGTATGTATAGAGCGAAAGTCACGATCAAAACATCAAGGAAAATGACGGACAGCCGCAGAAATTCAAATTGCAAGAGTTGCCATACTGCATTCAAATTATTTACGAAAATTTGCTTCTTTCTCAATAGATGGCGCAGCAAACTTACATGATTTTCATAGGAAACCATACATAAATACTGCCGATATGAGGCGCTTAAGTGCAAAAGGCTGCTAAGTTGGATGCACCAAACGTAATTATTTTCATACTAAAGAGATCATGATGCAGAAAAATTTAAATATCAGGCAGCTATCTTGACGATGCAGCTAAGTATCGAGGCAGCTAAGCAAATTATACTGTATTTCAATTTGTATAATATACTATAAAATATACTATGATATATATAAATATATATTAATATATACAATACAATATAAAAAAATAGTTGTGAAATGAATTTAAAATAAAAATTTAAACATGTATTATTATTTATTAAATTTATATACATATTAAAAATAAGATTTGAAATGAAATTTTTTAATAAACACTTTAAATATATATTGGAAACTTTGCAAAATTATAATTAATTAATTATATCTTTTGTTTGTTTATTTCTTTTGAACAAATTACTAGCTTAAATAATTTAGAAATAACTAAGTGTATGTTCTACTTTAGTTTGTTCCGCTTCTAGCAAAATGGTTTTTATCTAATTGTCAATATTGAAAATTCATAAGAGTTTTTATGAGGAAAACTGTTTGTTTGGTGGCGTTTTAATTAAAGAAAACAAATACGGACGATTTTGTGCTTTCGGTTATAATTGTATACGATAACTGAGTCTTACCTATATTAAGCTAAGGTGCTGAGGAGCGAGGCGAATTCGCTTTCTGACTCTCGCTCCGCCCTAAGCCTAACTTACACTAGACTTCAGAAAATGGCAAAAACTAACTTAAATAAATAAAGAAAAATAAAGAAAAATATAGTATTCCCAGCAAATAAAGTATTCCCAGCCGTAGTGACTGTAGCAGTGTTCCATTCCTGTTCTTGTTCGCATCTACATGAATTTCTACATTACTTTTCTATTCAGTTGTAATCGTATAAACTTATAATTTTATTTATTAAAATTAGCTATAATACATATAATACATATTTGTTGGGTTTATTATATAATTGAGTCAAAACAGTATTTTAATAGAATAGAAACTTAGTAATCTTTCGTCGTTTGAGCTGATGTTCTCACAACCTTCCACGTCAAAGGCCGAACTGCAACTCAATTCGGCGTCTCGGTCTCCGATCTTCTTAGGTCGCTCGGTTATGCTGATGCGAATTCGCCTGAGAGTGAATTCGCCTGAGAGTGAATTCGCCTGGGAGTGAATTCGCCCGCGTTGGCTTAACTCGTGGTTGTTGTCTTTGCTCGTTGTCTTGTTGTCTTTGCTTGTTTTTGTTGTCTTTGCTCGTGGTTGTTGTCTTTGCTCGTTGTTGTTGTCTTCGGATTGATGCAAATTGATGTACACAGGGATATACTATGTACAAACCCACATATACATACATATAATACTTTAGTTAATTATGAGTTATTCAGCGCTAGCGTCCAGGCCTTATTATATTCCGTAGGCAAATTAAACTACACGCAAGTGACTTAAGACGTGTTTCATTCCAGTTTGTTGCTGTTATTCATAACTACCCCTCTCCAATTTTAACAAAATTTTTACTTAATGTTATTAATATATTTCTTAAGCTACTTGGGCCACTTAAAAATTACGAACGGAGTGTTCCATTCCAATTCGTTCCGCTTCTGTAATAGCTTGAATTATGTTTATAAAAAGACATCGAAGTATGGTTTAAAATACATAAGTTCTTTCTAAAGTGAAATATAAAAAAATAGCGCTGTTCCATTCCATTTCGTTTCACTTCTTTGTGCTTTACCCTTAGATGCAATTTTAAGAGACTTATCAATGCAATTAATTTTCGAATTGCTTTCTTGAGATATATTTCTTTTCTAGCATTATCAATGTTCCATTCCACTTCGTTTCAATCAATTTTGTTCTATATTTCATCTAGAATTCTTTCCTTAAACTGTTAATTTCTCTTGCTTAAGAACTGTTTCATTTCATATCATTCTGTTCCTCATGGAGTGTTCCATTCCACTTTGTTCCAAGAGGTTGCGTGGGAAATCGTTTTTTCAACCCAAATCAAAGTGTTCCATTTCGTTTCGTTCCATGCCTAAGTCACCTTCTGTCTCAATGACCTGTAAAAAAATACATATTCGTAATTTCGCATTGTTTCATTCCATTTTATTTACACAACACAAATTCAATGCGTAATTAAATCTTAGAACGTTTAGAAGGGAAACTCTTTTACTCACTTGTGTGGAACTGTTTCCAGACTGTTCCATTCCACTTCGTTCCACGCTTAATTATTCTTTTGTATCGAGAACACGCACATCTTTATTCCCTTTGTATATCCTCTATTGTTATTGCTGACACAAAAATTTACATTTGCTTAATTTCGCTTTGGCACCGAAAAATGTGAAAATGTAAATTTTCCGTTGGCTTCGCTGCAATTTTAAATGCTCTGCTTATCGCATCGTTTCACTTGTCTCTTTCCCTCGCATTCTCGCATTTTGTGATGATGTTTCCTGTCTGTCCTCGACTATACACAGAGAGAAAAATAGAGCAATGTAAATTGTAAATCTCACTATTTAGCTATAAAATCTAAATATTTAAATAAACTTAAAATATGTTTGATTTTAAGTTGAATAATAACATAATTTAATGCTTACAATTAAATAAAAATGTTGCAAATTTCTTAACATCGATAAATTTATCTTTAAACTAATTATGTTCTTTTTATAATATCAATTGTTCTTCACTTTGATTTAACAACTATATTCATATTAACTTTGACATTCAAGTAATTAAATCAAAATCAACATAACTGCAGCTTCGCTTGCTCTTCTCTTCTTTTTAACTAACAATTTTCTTATCTATCTAACTCATCGCCCGCTCATTGGCAAACCAAAAACCGAATTGCCAAGCAGACTCAAGTCGAAGTCATACGCAGAACTCACAATAATCAGACACAAAAACACACAAAGAAAAATGCGTGTATTTATTTATTTATTAGTATTATATTTTTAGGTTGTGTCATTAGCAAAACAGACACAACACATTCGTTAGAAAATTTGTGTATATACTTTAATAAATATTTTAAAAATGCAAAAAATTGATATAAAGTTTTTCCAAATTCTGTATTCTCAATAGCTAGAAATGCTATACAGTCCCTAGCACTGTTTTTACTTTATAAGTTAAAATGTTGCACAGATAAGTTCTCTTCTTTATTTTATAAGAACAAAACTACACCAAAGATATTAATTTTGGAACCGACCAATCACACAGTGGTCAGACACAACTGTAGCTGCAAAACATTAGCTATTTTCACGACAGCACATTTGGCTCATTCAACGTCGTTCGGACCGAATGTTCCCATTTCATAAGGACTGAATGTTCAGTTCGCCATCATCCAATTTGGATGTTGACATATATACGTTGCCATTCGCCATGTCGAATTTCAGTATTTTTAGACCCTTTACTTTAAAAAAGTAAAACGCGTCTATTAAGTTTGTCAAAATGTGCGTAACGGGTCGAAAGAAGTCTGACAGACCCCATAAAGTATATATATTCTTGATCAGCATCAACAGCCGAGTCGATATAGATATGTCCATCTGGTTGTCCGTCCGTCTGTCCGTCTGTGCTGCTGTATGAGCGCCTAGATCTCAGACACTATAAGAGCTAGAGTAACAAAATTTGGTGCCAATACTCCTGTGGCCCCCGGCTGTCTGTCTGCCCGTCCGCCTGCCTGTCTGTCTGCCTGTCTGCCTGTCCGACTGTCTGTCTGTCCGTCCATTTGTCTGTCTGTCCCCCGTGTGTCTGTCTGTCCGTCTCTCTGTCCATCTGTCTGTCTGTCCGGCTGTCCACTCGTCTGTCTGTCCCTCCGTCTGTCTGTCCCTCCGTCTGTCTGTCCGTCCGTCTGTCCGTCCGCCTGTCTGTCTGCCTGTCCGACTGTCTGTCTGTCCGTCCATTTGTCTGTCTGTCCCTCCGTCTGTCCGGCTGTCCATTCGTCTGTATGTCCGTCCGTCCGGCTGTCTGTCTGTCTGTCCGGCTGTCCGTCTGTCTGTCTGTCCATCTGTCCTGCTGTATGAACACCTAGATTTCAGAGACTATAAGAGCTAGAGTCAAAAAGCCCCAAAAATCGTAAGCAATTACTTTTGAAATCCTATAAAACGAGAAAATTAAAAGCTAGAGCCTTGAACTATAATTATGCTACTAACAGTTTGGCAAAACGGGAGTCAACTCGGACAACTGCGATAAACTTGTATGTTATAGTTTCCATAACAACAATCGATCAAAATACTCGTCTAAGCTCTTGTATGAACAACCTTATAGTTATCCAAGATAACCGGATCAAACTCAGCAATTATAATTAATTTTACTAATAGATCAGACTACTATAGCATTTAGTAGCTGCCATAAGAATAGATGAAAGTCTTACAACATTCGAGTAAAGAGTCTCCCATAGTCGACTTCGACTGTAGTTTTTTCATTGCGGTTTGTTAAACATGTTTTTTAAGTTAAACGAAAGTCTTCTTTAGTTGCTTTAAATATGAATTATGAAGTTTTGCAAAGTTATTACAGAAATATTTAATTATTCAACGCATTATTTTTTATCAGTGTAGAGTTTTTCCCCCCCGGTTCTGCCAACATTCCCCCCTACGATGTCTGCGCTAAGTTTGTGTCGTTTGCATAGTTTATGCATATGCATGAGTTTTTGGGAGAGGCCTGGACGAAAAGAGGACAAGGGGGAGGGGGGGAGGCGAAACAGGCGGGACAGGAGGTCGTCAGCAGTGGGCAGTGCCACGCCCAGGACTATGAAAGGCACAAGGAAAATTATCGACACTTAAAATGTTGCAAGCGTCGCCGGTTTTTTGGTCCTGCAAGGATTTCGAGCCTGACGCTTATGTAAGCTTAATGTTTATGCAGCTTATGCTTCATAAATTCGAAACGAATGGTAGAGAGGGGAACAAGATGAAAGGGGGGGGACAGAGCAGCAGCTCTGATGTCTTTGTCTTCCGGTGCGATGGCCGCCATTTTGTGCGCTTTTGCTTCAACTTCCGCTGCGCTGTGCCATTTGTTTATTGCCAGTTTTCATTGCTTGATTTTGGCGTCTGCTGCACGTTTCCCCGCCGTCTCCCTTCCCCTCTCCCCCCGTGACATTTCCTTTGACTGTGCGTATTTTTATTTCCCGTTTCTGCAACTGATGAAAATATTTTTACGACAAGTTTTTCGCAAAAGATTTGCAACATTTGCAGAAAGCAACAAAAACGGAAGTTCTGCGAATCAGCGCAAAATGAAAGCAACGGGTGGCGTAGACGGGGGGAGGGGGACGAGCAGGGACAGCTCAAATGAAACGCACATTTTGGCCATAAAACGCTTAACGCTGCCACGCCCCCTCCCACTCCCTCTGCAAACCGTAGTAACATCCGGAAGTTGTCATGTTTTATGTTTACATCAGCGCCAGAAGCAGCGGAAGCAGCAAAGGCAAGTGCCAAGCGGAAGGCAACAAGGGTGAGCTGGGGGGGGGGGGGGGGAGACATTGGGGCAAATG
This sequence comes from Drosophila histrio, assembly GCA_958299025.2. Classification (NCBI taxonomy): domain Eukaryota; kingdom Metazoa; phylum Arthropoda; class Insecta; order Diptera; family Drosophilidae; genus Drosophila; species Drosophila histrio. The sequence continues at coordinate 56,512,074 of OY282582.1, read as the reverse complement.
GGGCAAAAGGGGCAAGGGGGCAAAGGAGCACAATGTTGTTGCTGCAACAGCAGCTGCTATTCCCACCTACCTATCTAACTACCTCTCTTTCTCATCCATTGCAATCTCTCAGCTATCTCATGAATTTTGCATGCGGCAGCAGTAACTGCAAAATTATAATTAGGCAACTGAAACTGAAACAACAATAACAACAACAACAACAACATGTGAGCGGGTCAAAGGGCAATAAGTTCACTGTGTGTGTGTGTGTGACGTTGCCACACAGTGCGAAAAAATCTAGTAAAAAAAGTCACATTTCTAACTTTGATTTCTAACTAACAACAAAATGAACAAAGTCAAAAGTATTTTCAAGTTAATTCAATTTCGAACTCTTACAACTTAATATTTAAGTATTTAAGTATTCTTCAACATTAAAGCTGAGTTCAAAACGTACTTGAAGTAAGTACATTCATACAGTACAATTCAATAGATTGTGTTCACTCCGTTTAAACACTGTAAGAAGATTGTGAACAGTCACAAACTAGCGGCTGAAAACTGAGCTTAAAATGTAGCTGATAATTTCACAGCTTATCAGCGAGCTGAACTTTTTAGGGCGCGCACATAGAAAGCTTAAACTTAGACTATAAGCTGATGTTAATTTTAATGTAAGTCACTCATTAGACCCTTTACTTTTTAAAAAAAAGTTAAAAAGGGTCTATTAAGTTTGTCAAAATGTGCGTAACAGGTCGAAGGAAGTCCGGCAGACCCCATAAAGTATATATATTCTTGATCAGCATCACCAGCCGAGTCGATATAGCCATGTCCGTCTGTCCGTCTGTCCGTCTGTCCGTCTGTCCGTCTGTCCTGCTGTCCTGCTGTATGAACGCCTAGATCTCAGAGACTATAAGAGCTAGGGTCACCAAATTTGGTGACAATACTCCTGTGACCCCCGAAAAGGTCAAGTTTGTTTTAGAATTTTGCCACGCCCCCTCCCGCCCCCAAAAATCGGAAAAACCCTTATAACTCGAGTAATTTAAAAGATACAAGTTCCAAAATCGGCATACATAAAATTTACTTTCCTTTCGATGCGTACTGAAAATTTCATCAAAATCGGACAATAAACACCGGAGATTTGAAGCAAACAAATTATCGAATGTACAATGGCAGGAAATGTGCAGGAAATGTGCAGATATGTTAAGATTAACATTTGTATGTTAAGATTAACATTTGTATGCTAAGATTAACATTTGTATGCTAAGATTAACATTTGTATGTTAAGATTAACATTTGTATGTTAATAATTCGAGTGTAACATAAGCGATTATATTTAATTAATCGGAAGCTAATCTGAGCAACGTCAAATATATTTAAGTTTATACATAAGTCTGTAAGTTTGTAACTGTTATTTCATTGTTGAAGAATAAGTAAAGGGTCTCTCATAGTCGATTTCGACTGTAGCCTTTCCGACTGGTTGTTTCTCTATGCAATACTTTTAAGAAGCAGCTGTGTAAATATTTGTCTAGCCAAAGAAGTCAGATTAATTTGAATAAAGAAATAAAGAAGCAGAAATTGAGAAGTGTAAATAGATGTCATTTATATGTAGAGTTTCACCCATAGACTCCCAAATTGTATTGTCAACTATTCTATTGGATTAGTTGTGATGTTTTTAGACGCTTTACTTTAAAAAACTAAAAATGTCTGTATGTCTGTCTGTCTGTCTGCCCATCTGTGTGTCTGTCCGTCTGTCTGACTGTCCGTCCGTCTGTCTGTCTGACCGCCCGTCTGTCTGTCCGTCGCTCAGTCTATCTGTCTGTCCGGGTGTCTGCCCGTCCTTCTATCCGTCCGTCTGTCTGTCCGTCCGTCTGTCTGACTGCCCGTCTGTTAAGGTTGTCAAAGAAAAATGTGCGTAACAGATCGAAGGAAGTCTGGCAGACTCCATAAAGTATATATATATACTTGATCAGAATCAACAGCCGAGTCGATATAGCCATGTCCATCTGTCCGTCCATCCGTCTGTGCTGCTGTATGAGCGCCTAGATCTCAGAGACTATAAGAGCTAGAGTAAAATAAATTTGGTGACAATACTTCTAAGGTATCCACAAATGTCAAATTTGTTTTAGAATTTTGCCACGCCCCCTTACGCCCGCAAAAATCGGAAAAACGCGAATAACAAGAGTATTTTAAAAGATACAAGTTCCAAATTTAGCATACATAAAATTTACATACCTTCCGCTGAGTACTGAAAATTTCATCGCAATCGTACAATAGACACCGGAGATTTGAAGCAAACAAATTTTCGAATATACGAAGGTTGGAGGGAGCAACTTGAGGCAATGAAACAAAAGTATGAATTGCAGTTCTTTAAGTTAAATGGTAATTTGCCAGACAATCGATTATGACTGCATTGGCGCAATGGTTAGAGTGTCGTACTCTTGCGGTGTGGTCTGGAGTTCGAGACCTACCAGAGACACACTTTTTTCTGTTTTTATTCTATTTGAAGTTTATAAATACTGTAATAAAATATAACAATAATTGTATTTTCATAAGCAATTTCTGCCATTAATGTCCAATGTATTATATTTAATAATGTATGTATGCATTACATACATGTATGTAAGATATGGTAGAGTACACACAGCAGAACCACAACAGAACCACAGCAGAATCATAGCAGAACCGCAGTAGTAAATCCGATAGTTAACAGCAGATAATTAACATCAGATCGATAAACAGTTGATGCTATTCCTATTACGCAGTAGCCTTAAACGATTTTTAGATAATTGGAGTAATAGGACAACACTGGAGAAAACGACGCCGAAGAAGAAGCACGCAGAAAAGTGAAGCAGAAAAACTACGCAGTAAAAGTCATCAGCAGAAAACGCAGTAGAAAATACGTTTTGAAGAACCAATTTTGTATTCTTTTCTTTTTAATATTATAATAAACACTGAGTTAATAACCTGACTCACATGTATATTAACATAACATTTGTGTATTAAGATTATCATTTGTATGTTAATGATTCATGTGTACGTTCCACTTTCTAACAGTGATTTTCCCTGGGTACCGATTATATTTATTCAATCGGAAGCAGAATCTGAGCAGCGTCAAATTTAGGATTATTATAAGTCTCTAAGTTTGTTACTGTCATTTCATTTTTGAAGAATAATTAAAGGCTCTTTCATAATCGATTTCGACTGTAGCCTTTCCGACTGGTTTATCCAACAAAAGTTCGCTTCTTAACGACTCGCAATCAATTTTAAATTATAGCTTAATAAGCTTGTCAGCTGCTGATGAAATCAAACATGCTTCGATCGATCAAACAGAGCGGAGCGGAACTTAAAGCTTATACGCTCAGCTAAGCTTTCAGTGTGCGAGGAGCTTTCGTACAAGCAGCGCGTTTGTTTATTCTAGCTTATTATTTCGCACGATATTTGTTAATATTATGATAACACCATATCGCTATTGAATTCGATATCACACTGTAAAATACAGTAGAAGTAAATCGACCTAGAAAGGGACAGATTTCCGAATAGGTTTATGTTTGGTATCTTTTTCGGAAAAGGTAGTTTAATATAGTACAGATCTATCCCGAAAGAGGCCGACTTGTTTAAGTGGATATCAAATGCTTTCAGACAGTGTTAACGAGAGAAAACAGAATATTCATTTCTGTAGTTAGTCCTCATTTAAACCAGTAACTACAGAAATTATTCTGTTAAATAAAGTGTTTCTATTTCTTATTGATATACTTCTCATTGCTGGTAAGTTAGAGCCAGTTGAGAATTCTTAGCAATGCGAAAGAAAAATAGAGTTAAGATATAAAAATCGTACTTGTTTTTTGACTATTCGCTGTGAACACGAGTTCCAAGCTTATATCAAGCATTTGTATACTCATTTCAAGTAAATCTACAGTTATGCCCGCTTTTCAATATTCTCTTTACTTATATTGAGTTTTTCTCTACTTTTAGTTTAAGAAATTTCACATTTCTTTATACTAATTTTTACTTGTATCAAGTTTAGCTTTTTAAGAATAACAAATACTTAGTTTAAGGTCGTTTGAACTCAATTTAAGTACGCCTTCTTTTTGGCTCTGTGCACTTTCTTTGCCTTATTGCCTCTCAGTTGTGTTCCTCTTTCTTTCTATTTCTATTTCCGTTTCCAAGTCCACGCACGTTCGCACATAAAGTTCATTTTATTAGCTGACGTTTCTCTCACTTCCACGCGGCCCTCTTCCCTCTCTCTCCTCTCTCCCTTTCTCCTCTAACTTCGCTTCATTCCTTGCTATTTTTTTTTGCATTCTACTGCCATTTCTAATCTTCTGCTTGATGCGCCCAGCTAAGAACACAGTGGGACCAGCTCGACCAGTGTGCTCGACTGTTCATGACCATTTCATGCATCATTTCAGCTATCAAATTCTATCAAATCAAAACAAAGCGACATAAATTGTGAATCATGTAGCAAATTATTCTAATCCCGCTTTAGGCATAATCAAATTGTAGTTTTTTAAATAACTGCTTTATTTTTCTTTTCATTTTTAGACCCTTTACTTTAAAAAAGTAAAACGGGTCTATTAAGTTTGTCAAAAAAAAAATGTGCGTAACAGGTCGAAGGAAGTCCGGCAGACCCCATAAAGTATATATATTCTTGATCAGCATCACCAGCCGAGTCGATATAGCCATGTCCGTCTGTCCGTCTGCCCGTCTGTCCGTCCGTCCGTCTGTCTGTAAGAACACCTAGATCTCAGAGACTATAAGAGCTAGAGTCACTAAATTTGGTATGGTGGTTCGTCTATGGCATAAGCAGATCAAGTTTATCTTAAAATTTTGTCACGCCCTCTTCCGCCTCCGTAAATCGAGAACAATATTTTTGAAAGCCCATAAAACGAAAAATATTAAATCTAGAGTCCTGAATTTTGGCACACAGGACGGGTAATAGGGTCCTAACGTATCCTGAAAATTTCATCGCAATCGGATAGTAATCTCGGAAGATATTAAAAAAAACTTAAAATCCCATATAATGGTCAATTTTAAAACTGGGGCCTTGAATTTTGGCACACATGACAAGCATCAGAGTCCTAATTTATTTCATCGCGATCGGATGATAAACTCGGAAGTTATTCAAGACTTAATATCACTCAGAGTCGGGTCAAAGGAAGAAGAAGAGCATATTGACGTTACAACGCGCTATGGGAACTATTAGTGTTACTCTTATTTCCATTTGGAAGAATAAGTAAAGGGTCTCTCATAGTCGACTTCGACTGTAGCCTTTCCGACTGGTTAAAATTCAATTTAATTCAAATAAATCATTATACAAATATCATAATAAATAAAAGAAAAAATGTATTTAAAAACTAAAAATTTATATTAATGCCAGCCGGGTTCGAACCTTGGACTTTTTGCACAGGTTGTTGCCGCCACTGCAGCTGCCTTTAATCTTAAATAAATATATATATTAAATTAATTATCTTCTCTGTTTATTTGTAGATTGAAATGAATTTCAGAGAGTTGCCGGAAACGTCCGCTAATGTTTGCAAATGATGTGTGCCAAATCTCAAGACTGTAGCTTTAAAATTGCTAATGATAATCAAATTTTTACGATTTGTAGGAACAGAAGGGGGCGTAACAAACTACTGCATTCTATACGATAGGAGTATTGTCACTAAATTTGGTTGCCTAGCTTTTATAGTGTCTAAGACACAGGTGTTTGTGCGAACAGACAGACGGAAAGTCGGCCAGACGGACAGACGGACAGACGGACATGGCTATATTGACTCGACTATTGATACTGATTAAGAATATATTTTTACTGTATGGGGGGATCGACGGTTGATTAGTGCTGCAAAAACATCGAAGCACTACCGATACTATCGATGTTCCTCTAACTTTCTGCTAGTATCGATAGTATTTTAGACCTCGATAGTTTTATTAACATCGATATATTTTGAGGCCTCAATGTTTTTTTTTTTACAAATTTCCAAATTGTATGTGTTGTCTGCAATAGGAGGTCATCACTTTTATCCACAACTGTGGATAAGTCTATATTCTTAAGTAAAACTGACTGGATAACGCAATTGTGTATTGTTAAATTGTTAAATTGAAGAACAGAGATGTAAAGAAATTACAAATTTGACAAGAAAGAGAGAAAGAAAGTTCAATCTATCGATATTATCCATAGTTTTTGGCAAAACATCGAAGACCTCGATAGCTCCAACCATCGATGTTTTTGCAGCCCTACTGTTGATACTAACCGAGTATATTAATACTTTATGGGACCTGCCAGACTTTCATCATTTACAGAATCTGTTCTGTTTGACAATCTAAATTGTTGGTGCTTTGTAGACTCTGTGGCGGAATATTATTTAAAATATTAATGTGCCAAACACTGAGACGAATGAAAATTGACAAGAAAAGTTGAAAAGTTAAGACATTTTCTCAACATTTGTTAATACAGCGTCATTTTTTGAAACGTAGGCTGGGTTAATTATTAAACATTTATATTATTTCGTTTATTGCTATCAAATTTACAGTCTTTTTTGATGAAATTTATTAGTTTGTTAACTAGTTAAAATCTAGCATAAGCAGCCTGAAAGAACATTGACATACAAAGTCTATATACAATAGTAACCGAAAACAATCGTAGCTCGTTAATTTATAAATTTCAAGGAACACTTTGCGTAATGCATTTAATGCTCAAAAATTTTTAACGCAAGGTAAAATGAGCATTAAAGTTTAAAGACAATTGAATTTAAATTTTCTCTACAGGATTCATTTCTTCCCGTCAGAGTGTAGTTTATATCGATTTCTGTTCATAAACGAACATATTTCTTAAACATCCCTCGGTCTTCGCGGCCATGCTAAATGCATGGCGTTAAATGCTAAAGTGAACCCTTTCTAGTACTATAGCTAACTCGGTCTGAATAGTACATGAGATATTCTATAAAACCCCATTCAAATTAATAAACGATGTTCAGTTCTTAAAAACCAACACGTGAGTTTTCTTAGTTGGAAATTGGCAACCGGCTCGAAGGACCATATGTATGCAAGGCTTCAATTTCAATATTCGTTTTATATATAAATACATATATTTTTTAATGTCTACCCACCACACATTTTTATTTTTTGTGGATATGTTTGCAATACACTCCCATTCTTCTTTTGCAATCATTTGAAAATGGAGAAGATACGAGGGTCGACTGATAAGTCATTGACCTAATATAGGAAAATGCATATTTTTGAATGGAATTAAATTTTCAATATATACATATATATATTTAAAATATTCTCCTTATAGAACAATTCACTTTACCCAAAAGTTCATCTCTGGCCAATTATTTTTCAGTTGACCATCGTATTGTATAGCCTAAGTTATTTTGAAGTGTAATTTACTTTTTAAACTCTAATGCATTCGTATCTTCGTAGATATTTTGTGCTTTGATATTACAGAAATAGTAGAGACGTGTAACTCTCTGTAATGCAATTTGAATATATTTATTTATATAGCAGCTTATTGCTTTCATAATAAAGTTCGATTATAACACGAAATGGCAACATAAGCACAATATTCTAAAAAGAAACATTTTTATTTTTAGTTTACTTGAACTTTATAATACAAATTCTATTAATGACAACCTGTTGTATATATAGTCTACTAGAGGTAACCTAAAGAGTAACCTGAACCTAAATCAAACTTCCTTTACTATTATTATTAACTATGAATCTTATAATAAACACCATATATAACTAAATGCATTACAAATTTTAGATAAATATCTCAAGATATAGCAATTTGTTTATTGATAAGGTGTAGAAATATTTCACATCTACATATAAGCACATATCTAATATTTTTAAGCCTTACAAAAATTTAAAAAAAAAATAAGAATCAAATAAAACGCGTCAAATCTGAGCTTAAATTGACGCTGAAATTAAAATACCAAGCAAAAAATCTATAAATACAAATTTGTAGTAAAAGTTAACCACGAATTGATACAGTTATAATTTTTAAACTGTTATATATTTATTTTATTGTATATTTTAAATGATTATAAATTAAAAGGCTAATAATATTTTAACTAAATATAAAAGTTATAAAATAAAAATTAAATTAACATTATTATTTAAAAATCAGAGAATAACTCTATTAATGTTTATCATAAAAATTTAAAATAAAACTAGTTCTTCAATTTATATAATAACATTTGAAAATCAAAATGTAATGCAAATATATAAATATATTTATTATGGTATTTTTTGGTATTTTCCCTTGCAATCAATTTTAACATTAAATTTTCATCTTAAAAATGTAATTAAAATTGTATATCACAATATTTTCATATATAACGAATTTAATAAAATTATAATAAATATTGTTCCTGAAAATAAAACAAAACAAAGTTTATTCTGTTTCTATCTGATAATCCATTCATTTTCACATTCTTCCACATCTTTTTTCGGTTTAATTTTCTTAAACTCATAACTCTTATTTACAATTTGCGATACCTCAAAAATGAAAATAATAAATTGACAAATTATAAATTGAGGTTTTAAAACTTTCTCAAGCAATTTTGAAATAATTTATTATTTTGGTCACACTGTTTGGACTTTGCCTGATTAGCAAATGGCAAGTTTGCTTTTCAAATATATTTTTTTTTTGGGTTTTTCTTTTTTGGCTTTTTCACAGCTGCAAAAGGTTTGGCAATAACTTTTCGTTGCGCTGTCACGCCTCTAATTTTTTTTTGCTGGACAGTCGCCAAATAAATATGCAATTGCAAATGGCTTGAGGGAAGCGTGGGGTGGCGAGGGGAGGCGAGGTGTGGCAAGGTGGCAAGGTGGAAAGGTAAGAAGCTGGTCGCGTGGCACATGGCACCGCCAAATGGACGCGTTCAAATTGCAAATTGCGCTCGTTTACAGGCGAAATAAATGCGAGTGCGCGTCCCGCCATTAGGCAACTGCCCCCTCCCCCCTCTCCGCCCTCTCCACCTTCTGCGTCCTCCTCGACAAATGTGGCTAAACGAGCTGGTTAGAAAAATGAAGCGTCGTGTCACAAAAGACAAGTTGTTGGCAAGACAAGCGGCATTTTTGTGTTGCGTGCTTTTGGGCGCATAATTAGATAAGCAGCGCAATGTCTAGCCAAGCCCCCGCTATAAAAGCCCCCTCTTTGCGGCCCCTGCCAGCCCTGCCCCCCTTGCCACACCAAGCCATGCCTGCTTTAAGCCTGGCCAGACATTGTCACAACAAGCTGCTGACAGATGACGCGTCATAAAGGCAGCGACGCCGACAGCAGCGACGCAACAATGCGCCGAGAAATATCTGAGGTTACACTGAGCGAAAAAGATGTTAAAACAAGGCTGTAAGTCGGGGCGTGTGCAGTGTTATTAATATTTAATTATTATCATTATTATTATCATTATCATTATCATTATCATTATCATTATCATTATCATTATCATTATCATTATCATTATCATTATCATTATCATTATCATTATCATTATCATTATCATTATCATTATCATTATCATTATCATTATCATTATCATTATCATTATCATTATCATTATCATTATCATTATCATTATCATTATCATTATCATTATCATTATCATTATCATTATCATTATCATTATCATTATCATTATCATTATCATTATCATTATCATTATCATTATCATTATCATTATCATTATCATTATCATTATCATTATCATTATCATTATCATTATCATTATCATTATCATTATCATTATCATTATCATTATCATTATCATTATCATTATCATTATCATTATCATTATCATTATCATTATCATTATCATTATCATTATCATTATCATTATCATTATCATTATCATTATCATTATCATTATCATTATCATTATCATTATCATTATCATTATCATTATCATTATCATTATCATTATCATTATCATTATCATTATCATTATCATTATCATTATCATTATCATTATCATTATCATTATCATTATCATTATCATTATCATTATCATTATCATTATCATTATCATTATCATTATCATTATCATTATCATTATCATTATCATTATCATTATCATTATCATTATCATTATCATTATCATTATCATTATCATTATCATTATCATTATCATTATCATTATCATTATTATTATTATTTTATTATTATTATTATTATTATTTTTATTATTATTATTATCATTATCATTATCATTATCATTATCATTATCATTATCATTATCATTATCATTATCATTATCATTATCAATCATTATCATTATCATTATCATTATCATTATCATTATCATTATCATTATCATTATCATTATCATTATCATTATCATTATCATTATCATTATCATTATCATTATCATTATCATTATCATTATCATTATCATTATCATTATCATTATAATTATCATTATCATTATCATTATCATTATCATTATCATTATCATTATCATTATCATTATCATTATCATTATCATTATCATTATCATTATCCTTATCATTATCATTATATATTAAGACTTTATTTAACAGGTTTATTTCTGACAAACTGAATGGCATTTACACTAATAAAGGTATAGATCAATTTATTGGGCAGTGTAATTCGACTTACGATTCCCGTATTGATGTATAAAACAATTGATTTTTTTTTTGCGCTGTGTATGAGAAAACGGCAAGGAGGCGCCACCTGAGCCCCTGAACCTGAGAGCCTGAGAACCAGGACGAGGAGCACATGATGGGAGCAAGGACACAACATGCAATTATACGCAATCAACATAAATCATTCAAATTGCCACAAAAAGCGAAATGTACACTTTGAATGTGGTCGAGCGAGAAGGAAAACGAGAACAAGAAAATTCAACTAGAAGTCGGGGTCAAAAAAAGGAGCAGGAGGGGCAGGGAATGCGGGGGGAGTACGGGAAGTGGTGGCAGCAAGGATATGTCAAGGTGGGAGGCTAATTTGCAATTGAAATGCCTAAGCCAAGACAAATTTTGTGCGTACGCCGCATAGGTTGGCCGTCAAAAAAAAAGGAAAGTAAAGGAAAAAAGGAAAACAAGCGGGCAAAATTAAAGGCAACACTGCGAAAATTCAATACACTTTAATAGAAAAATGATTAATAAAAGCATTAGGCAAACTATTAAAAGGAAAACTTTAAGTTAAATTAACTTTAAAAAAAACGATTTAGTTTTCTATACAAAAAAGCAATTTACAGCCAAATGTTTCAAAAAGCTGAATGATATGTTACTCCGATTTGCACTTCATTTAATTATGTGTATTTTTTAATTTTAAAAAATAGTCTTGATCTCATTATTTATATTTTATAATAACAAAAAAATGTTAAATATAAAGAAACATTTATTTTTTGCAAAATAAAATTGGTGAGCTTTTTTATTTTATCTCAAAACAATTTCTATAATTTACTTTATGAGCCCTTGAATTCGTATCACATTTGGCGATATATTTCAAATACCCTTTGCAAGTGTATAATCTACGGAAAGGAAAGGAAAAGCAAAGGACACCAAAGGACAGCAAAGGACAACACACAGAACAAGGCACGGGCACTAGATTTTGGGGAAGGGCACGCATTACGCATACGCCGCGTTGTCAACAATTTTCAGCTGTGCAATGTGTCTCTCCCTATGTATGTGTGCTGTCTGTGTGTGTGTGTGTCTCTCTAGTTAAGAGTCTGACAAATGCGACAACGGCACGTGAGCCACAAGGCCAAGCCTGTCCAGGCAAATGTCAATGTCGCACAACAACATTTTATTCAGGACTCAAGAGTGAAGACACCAAACCGGAGGTTTGAGAGTTTGCTCTTCAACATAATGAACAAGACAAAGTAATCTATGTATCTACATATTTATGTATTTATATATGTAGTATCTTTGTATCTATGTAAGCTTAGCAAGCAATAAACAACTGTTGCCAATGAGAGGAATAAATTTAAGCAATCGCAAACTATCAGAAAATATTACACAGGGAAATCATCAGACATATGGTACGAGAATGATTTCAGGGGGAAAAGAATTTAAGGCTGGAGGCCAAATCATGAGCTAAAACATATTCCGCCTTTTAGAAACATACAATAGTTGAAAATCATGAATGTTTGTAGTTTATGGTCAATTTGCTTTGAATATAAATAGACTTTATTATTCAGCTAATTAATTATTATAAATTTGCTATTTAACAATATAAAAGACAAAGTAATCTATCTATATCTACATATATTTATTTATATAGTATCTTTTTTTTCCAATGTAACTAAACTTAGCATGCAATAAACAACAGTTGCTATTGAGAGGAAGAAACTTTAAGAATTGCAAGGAAAAACTATGAACAAATATTACTCAGGTAAAACAAGAGACATTTTGAGAAAAAAAACTGACACTTTATAGAATCATGAGCTATAAAAACATATCACATTTGAGAAATACTTATACAATAGTAGTTGAATATCAAGTAGGGTAGGAGATCATGGTCAATATATTTTGAAAATAAATAGACTTTGCTAATCAGCTCTTATTGATGCTTATATGCTTAATAATAAATATACTTATAATAAAAGCATCGCGAGTGGCGCAAAAAGCGACTGGGAAAATGGAAAACTTGCTACGATTGTCCGATCAGATCATATATCGGGTCAGATCAGATCATAATATGGTTTAAACTATAACAAGTCGGAAAAGCTACAATCGAAGTCGCCTATGAGAGGCCCGTTTTTATTATTCGAAATGGAATTAATAGTAACAAACTTAGATACTTATTGTATATAAAACCTAGATAAATTTTTCGCCGCTCAAATTAGCTTCCGATTAATAAAATATAATCAATACCTAGGCTTCAACGGATGTCAAGGGGTAATTTTACAAAAAAAGAACAATTAAAATGTAAACAAAGCAAAAAACTTGATTCAAATATCTTGTTGAATTCTTGGGGTTTCAATTAATTCCCTAAAATGGGTAAATAGTGCGTTGTATAGTCAATATGCTCTTCTTATTCCTTTGACCCGACACTGATTTTATTATCCGATCGAGATACAATTTTTAGGATACATAAGGACCCTGATGCTCGTTGTATATTTCAAAATTGTGGACTCTATGTTTAAAAATTCTTGTTTTATGGAACTTTAAAAATTTTGTTTTCGATTCACGGCTGCGTAAGGAACTTGGCAAGATTTTAACACAAACTGGTTCTGCCTAGCCCATAGACGGACTGACATACCAAATTTGGTGGCTCTAGCTCTTATAGTCTCTGAGATCTAGGCGCTCATACAGGCGGACGGACAGACAGACAGACGAACAGGCGGACAAACAGACATGACGGACATGACGGACATGACTCGGCTGTTGATGCTGACCAAGAATATATAAGAATATATATCATAGCTCGCAAATAACTGTTGACACTTTTTCGTTGTTTTGAGTATGTATGGGTAAACACGCGATTGTTGCGTTGTTTTTGCTTGCATTATACATATCTTACCGCGTTATTAGTTGTTAAGCTAAACTCCATTTAAAAAAAAATAAATATTGTTCCTTAAAAAACAAAACATTTTTTTCACATTTTTATTTAACATCCGATTGCAATGTCTTTTTTATTATTTTCATGCTCATGTACATTTATATGTATGTATTTACTTCCATGCACACGAAGGCAAAGATCATTTCTGTTGAGTTTTTTAATCAAATTGTCTTTTGGTGAGAGTCTTTGTGTGAGCGAAAATCGTATTACTCTTTACGCGACACTCATTTGAGAGCGTCACACGAATGAGTCAATGCAAAGCGCTTGAGCGAAAACCGATTCGAAACAAATAAAAGAGAGCCGCTCAGAGAGAGATCGTGTCTGCACAATCTTTTCGGTTATGTTACGAAGCAGAGCACATTAGAAAAAACGATCAACTGTCATTTGCGAGCTATGATATATATACAAAAATTATCTAATTGTTTAATTCTAATCTGACACATTGATATGTTAAAAATCATTCCAAAGTCGTTCAACAAATATTAAAATTTTAAAATGTACATGGCCTGCCCAAACTGAAATAAAAAGCCAGGATTTATGTTTGTTTGTTCGTATTTGAGCGTTGAGAAGGACAAACATTTTTTGAAAGAAAAAAAAAACGGCTAGTTTGGTGGTAAAACGCTGAAATAAAAAAAATGTTTTGGTATTCAATATAGCGCAAAAAGTTATAGTTCAAGTTCATACATTATATTTCCGTTAAAGGGTCACAAAATTTGATATCAGATATTTTAGCGCTTGAATATGCTTTCGTCACCAGACTTATACCACGTGCAAAGGATTTTTATTTATTTATATGTACATTATTTTTATGGGTGCAGTGAAAATATATCAGTTAGGTTATTGAGTTATATATATATGCAGTTCAAAGATATACGGATGGAATTCCGATATGTAGAGAGAGAGAGAGTAACAGGAGAGAGAGTAACAGGAGAGAGATTAACAGGAGAGAGTAACAGGAGAGAGAGTAACGGCCCAACTGGCTATATATGTAATTATATGAACATTTTACTTTATTACATATGTACAAGCGAAATTTAATATCGAAACAATCATTATCGGTGTCGTGTTTTAGTGTTCGCAAATATAAAGCTTGGGCTTTGAATTTTAAAAATTTACAGCACGCGTAAGGTGCAAACAGAAAAAGGAAAGACAAGAAAGAAGGAAAGATAATGTGGATAGGGGAAAGGGAGAGGGAGAGGAAAAGGAAAGGGGAAAGAACGGGAAAGGTGTAGGTCAAAAGGATTGGGAATAGGACAATGGGAAAAGGAATAGACATGGGAATAGGAAATTTGATTAGGTTGAAGAAAATGTATAAGGAATAGGCGATTAGGAATAGGAGAAAGATGTAGATAATAGGAGATGGAGAAATGTGGATAACTATGGGAAAAAGGATAAGGCATAGGGGAATAGTATGTGAAAATGGGTTTAGGAATAGGGCGAGGATAAAGGGCATAGATTTGGGTATTCTTTCCTTCATTCTTTCAACTATTATCTCACTTTTTCTGCTTTTATTTTTATTTTGCTTCTTTTATTTTCTTTGCGCTGACTTGACGTTTGCTTCGGAGGGGGGTTTGATGAAAGGCTCGAAAACTCAACGGTCAACGCAGAACGACCGAGCTAAAGAATATGCCTAAGGAGTTGAGGAGTCTTCAGTCAAACAGACTGGGCTCTTGATCCTCCATGGTGGGACCAAAGATGTGCGTCAGTGTCAGCTGAGTGTAGGCAATGACAGCCGCCGGACAAAGTTCCAGTGCCTCCTCCAAAGTTACCCATTTGGAGATCTCATCGCCTGGACATACAACATGCATATAGACAACGTCATCGATCACGGCATGGCTGATTATTGCCATTGGACTGGTGTTGCCATTGGCATTGGTCAGGGTTGTCGGATTCAAATTGATAACCATGACGATATAATCTTGTCAAAAGTGTGTTACGATTAACAATTATGAATACAAAATCGATCTATTGTTTTTTTTTGTTTTCTTCTAACTGGATGCTAACCTTAACAGTGTTATGTATCGGCTCCAGGGTTTTTATCTATCTGTTGCCACTTCCAACTCAAATCGTATCTTTGTCGACTTTATATGCCACGTTGCCACTCGGATTAATGCAGACTGGTGCTCTTGCTGCCTTCTCGGGTGGCACTTCGCTCGCAATCTCCTTGAAAATTTACTCTTATCTATTTTGAGATGTTAAGATATTAATTTTAGTAATTGTATATTGGGTCAAATTAATTTACCCAGCCTGACACAATCCAATAAGGCAACTCATTCAGTTCCAAAAACCCCAACCTTAGCTTTGGAATGCCAAATATGGAATGCTAACTAATTTATTCATTTTTATAGGCTTGACTTGAATCTCTTAGAAACATAGAAAACTAGTTTTTTGATTGAAAAACTATTATCAATTCATTGATGAAGAAGTTGGGAAAGTCCTAAGTTGGGTAAGTCCTAAGGCAACCCTTAAATAGCACTGCTTAGTAAGTCCCAAGCCAACCGTGGCTTGGTCTGTCTCTGAGCTCCCAGAGGAATCTTTGCTGGGTAAGTCCTAAGGCAACCCTAGGTAATCAGTAATCTGGTATAGTTTAGTAGGTCCTAAGGTCTAAGGCAACCCTAATCCATAGTGCTCGCTATTGGTGTGAACTCGCTGAAGAAGCTAACCCTAAAGCTATAAACCTCTGGCCTGTCTGTGAGCCCCTAGAGAAATCTCTGTTGGGTAAGTCCTAAGGCAACCCTGGAAAAGCTCTGTTTAGTAAGTCCTAAGATAACCCTATAAGCCTTTGGTCTGTCTGTGAACTCCCAGAGGAAGTTCTGTTCGGTAAGTCCCAAGGCAATCCTAGGGTTAGTAATCTAGTATAGTTTAGTAAATCCTAAGGCCACCCTGGAGCTATAAGCCCATGGCATGTCTGTGAGCTCCCAAATAAATCCTTGTGGGGTAAGTACTAAGGCAACCCTAATCCATAGTGCTCGCTATTGGTGTAAGCTCGCTGAAGAAACTAACCCTAAAGCTATAAGCCACTGGCCTGGTGGTGAGCTCCTAGAGGAAGCTCTGTTGGGTAAGGCCTAAAACAACCCTGAAAAAGCACTGCCTAGTAAGACCCAAGCCAACCGTGGAGCTATAAACCCTTGGTCTGTCTCTGAGCTTCCAGAGAAATCTTTGTTGGGTAAGTCCTAAGGCAATCCTAGGGTCAGTTATCTTATATATTCCTGTTCAGTAAGTTCTAAGGCAACCCTGGAGCTGTAAACCCTTAGCCTGTCTGTTAGCTCCGAAGAAAGCTTTCTGTCGACCCTAAGGTTATTAATCTATGGTCATCGGTCGGTTTACAGGCTCGCTCAAGAAGCCCTGTTGGGTAAGCTCTAAGGCAACCCTAATCCATAGTGCTCGCCAAGGGTGTGAACTCGCTGAAGAAGCTAACCCAAAAGCTATAAACCACTCGCCTGGTGGTGAGCTCCTAGAGGAAGCTCTTCTGGGTAAGGCCTTTGGCAGCCCTGAAAAAGCTCTGTTCAGTAAGTCCTAAGTCAAACCTGGAGCTATTAACCCTTAGTCTGTCTGTAAGCTCCCAGAGGAAGCTCTGTTGGGTAAGTCCTAAGGCAACCCTAGGGTCAGTAATCTAGTATAGTCCTCGCCCTGTGTGTGAGCTCGCTGAAAAAGGTCTGTTTAGTAAGTTGTAAGGCAGTTCCAGAGCTATAAGCCCTTGGCCTGTCAGTGAGCATTTAGAAAAGTCCTGTTGGGTAAGTGCTAAGCTAACCATAGGGTCATTAACCCATGGTTTTCGTACGGCCTGTGATTTTCCTGAAGCCAACACCAGTGTTATTATTCCATAAGAGCTCGCTAAAGAAGCTCTGTTGGGTAGGTCCTAAGCCTGAATAAATCTCAGTTCGACGACCTCTAGCTGGAGTTTCTGGAGTAAGTTCTAAGCTAACCCCGCGGCTATTAAACCGCAACAAGTCTTCCGCGACAGTTCGTCTCGACATGCTTAATCTGTCTAGGAAAACTTCTTTTCTGATAGAGTCCTAACCCAGACCTTAGGCCATTTATACATCTGCTCCGGCTGCTGTCAGTAAACTAACTTATTAAATTATTTAATATCAATTGTTCGCTTTATAACCCCCCCCCCCCCCCGCTCATTACCCCATATCTTTATCCCTTCATCATTCTCCTGTTCCTGCACCCCTTTCATAAGCAGTTGACGTTGCCCACAAATTGCATCTTGAAAATGTTCAATTTTATTTGCAGCATTGAATCAAAATCGATGTCCTGGGAGCAATTGTTTCTTCATTGTTGTTGTCGTTGTTGCTGTCATTGTTATTGTCATAGTTGTTGTCATTTTTGTAGTTGTTGTTGCTGCTGCTGCTGTCAGTGCCATCGGCAATTAGCCAAAGACAACAATGGAGCAGCAATAAACATGGTCGGAAATCCAGAAGCAAGTTCCCGCTGAAGGATAAAATGGTGGCAGGATCTCTCTCTCTGTGTCTGTGTGTGTGTGTGTGGCAACAAATGAACTGAACAAATGAAAGTCACAGGACCAAGTTGTCGACATGGCAATAGAGCGTCAGCCACGCCCACTTTTTACCCCCCGCCATGAAGCTTCTTTTGCGCCTTTTGCCCTTCGTCCTATGTACGTCCTGCTGCGCTGTGTTTAGCGCTTTATTTATGGCGGCAAATGCAACGCGTAAATCACATACACACACATACAACATCATACACACACACACACACACACACACACACATCACACACACACACACATGAGAACAGCGCACACAGCTTGAAGCTTAACACAGGCCCCAAAGCAATTAAAATGCAGTGGGGCGTCCTAGAAGGGGGGAGGGGTTAAGTCAGCGGCAAAGGCAGCTTGTAAAAGATGGTAAGGGGTTGAAGGGATGTGGGGATGGGGGGATGGGGGGCAGAGACATACAATCAAACGGAAATTAATTGCGGGATGTGTGAAAAGTGAATGGCAAAAGCCCGAAACTCTAAAGACTTCGCGAATAACTTTACGAGAGCGAACTATTTATGGATGAGTTGCAGTGGCAACTTTGGAATGCACACCAGAGAATTATAAATAGTTGTTAGTTTACTTTTAAAATGCTATTGCATGTGGCAACGAACTCGAATGGAAAGTGCATAAAGAAAGCAAACAGATTTGTTCGAAATTATGAAATCTACCATGGAAATTTAATAGTTAATAATGGGAAATCTTATAGGGGGGGGGGTAATATAAAATCATTTATAGAGGTAAAGACAACGAGAATAAGAGAATTCGAAATTCAGTTCAGTCATTAAATAGCAAGTCAGGGCTGTAAGGCGAATGTCCCATTAATTCGACGTTTTGAATGTCTAAGAACCCAGTTGTTATCGTGATAAAGGACAATCCGTATACACCAATTGGTTTCCCCAATTGTCTTGAAACTTCTGGCCAGCAAATGGTTGTAAACCATAAAGAATTCACCACTCTAAGTTGTTCCAGTGAAACTACCACATTATCCATTTATCCGAAAAATCAAACGATCATTTGCTTTGTTGTGCTGCGTTCACGAACAACTTTTGTTGGGCTTAGCTTATTTTGGAACATCCACACTATAGATTGCTGCTCTGCTATAGATTTTGTTTCATTTCTTTACACCAATTGACTCAAGCTTCTCTGCGAGTGGCAAGTTATGAGCTATCCAGCGAATGTTCATGCAAATGGATGTCTTAATCGTTTGGTTTGTGAGATGCTCTATCAATGCAAGTATTTTTTCTGGCATAACGATGGTTTTATATATATTTTAACGGAATACAATGCAGTTTTGAAAGTCAATATAATAAATAAACAGAGTTATCATACAAGATAAACTTCTATGTAAGTTTTCTTGAATAACTTCTGAGTTCAATATCCGATCGTACTGAAATTTGTAGCACACATTGAGAGTAGGATACTTACCATGTGTGCCAAATCTCAAGTCTCTAGCGAATGAGGCGTGGCATCGCGATGAAATTTTCAGGACACATTAGGCCCAAGCTTTTTATCATATGTGCCAAGTCTCAAGTCTCTGGCTTTAACATTGCTTATGTTATGGTGATTTTTCTAATTTTAAAACCATCGGGACTTGATATCGAAAATTGAAAGTAAACTTGATCTGCGTATGGTATTCAGGAAACTACATTCCAAATTTTAAGTCTCCAGCTCTTATAGTTGCTGAGATCCACGCGTTCATACAGACGGACGGACAGACACACGGACAGACAGAAGGACAGGTGTCTATCGACTCGGCTATTGATACTGATCAAGAATATATGTATATACTTTATAGGGTCGGAGATGCTTCCTTCTGACTGTTACAAACATTCACATTGTTATCCATTTAATAATTGCAATTACCAAATGTTAAGTATTAAGATAATTTTTACTTCATTATCTATTTTAGTGACTGCAAAATAAGACTAAACTTTTAACACTTGGAATCGCAATAAATAAATAATAATAATAATAATAAAGAAATAACTCAATGCAATTGTCTCTGTTTGGGTGATACTTCCATTATCTGATATCGATTCTCAGTCGACTTATTATTGACCTCAAGAAGTTTTCTTAAACTCTTTCCAAGTTACATATTTTCCTCAAATCATATTCAACATTAGTGCACACTTACTTATGCTGAAATGTTATTATCATACTTAGGTTGAAATATACTAGTTTCATTGCGGTATGGTTATAAACACTTGGTTATCAACAACAACAACGCTTCTCTCTTGTTAACTAGAATTATTTCGCTTGTGTGATATTAGCATACAAATGAGTTTCATGCTCTTCTATCAGCATCCTTTTTACCCCAAACTCTATCGGTCGCTTTTCAACACTGGTGATTCAACTCCACCCCCCGCCCCCCATTTTTTCCCATCATCTGCTTTTTTCTCCTCTTTTTCCCTTTTGTGACATTCCGTTGAGTCATTGAGAGCTTCTGATTCTGAATTTCAATATTCGATGCTGCTTCATGTGGCAGCCATATGCCAATTGGCGCCACATCATGCTCCTTATTGTTTCCCTCTCCTTTCCTCTCCGCTTTCCTGCTTTTTCTCTCCCTCCATCCCTCCCGCCATGTTGATCCTTTTGCCTGTTGTTCCCTTGTCCTTTGACGAGCTCTTAATTAAGACATCGTTACGCGCCATTTTCTGTGCCCTGTTGATGCGATGACAATTGAAGTTGTTGGGTCCACATTCAACACAATAAACACACCACACACACACACACACACACCACACACATACTTGTTGTGCATTGAACTAAGAATTTTTGGAAAGAAGGAAAGCTGACGATTGGAGCTGAAGCCTTTGACATGCATAATTAAAATTGTAGTGACATGGAGGAAGGGGAGGAGAAGGAGAAGGAGGCGACGTGGAGGAGCTAGATGCAGGAAATCATGAAGTGTTCAGCTTATAATGAGCCGCCTCGTTGGATCATCAAATGCATTAAATCTTCAATGAAATAGTTGACGGGCTGCAAGAGAAGAGAAAGCGAACGAGGAAAATTCACATTGCATTTAATTAAAAGAGGCAAATATCGAGTACGAGTATTGTGCACATTACTTCTCCTTAGACATGGCTCATTATATGAAATGGAAGAAGTGTAGAATGTATAGTGACATATTGACATAACTATTTACCCAATCTTTAAAACTAGCATCGATTTCACTTCAGGTCTAGACGACCACGTCATAAACAAAACGCGATATTGCTTGATCAGCATTTCTTCCCCTATCTCAAGCATGTAGGAAATGACAATAGAGCAGATGATCGTGTGTTGGAAAACACACGAGAGACACAAAGTGGTCGGCATTATCAAACACTATAAACGAGAGGATCGGAATCGAGAGAATCGATCTCCAATTCATTCGGTGCCGGAATCTCGTTGACAACACATAGCAAAAAGCTAGAGCTGTAAAACCATCGACGATAGTATTGATACGATAGTATCGATGGTGGCTGTGCTTCGGGTCACCTTCGATTGTTTTTTCCACCATTGATACATCGCGTAGTAAGCTGCACCATCACTTGGCATATAATTCACACTATTTTTAATATTCAAACTATTTTTAAAAATAAAAATGTTTAAACTTGTTTTTTAATTAATCCACTTAAGAATTTTTTTAAAATATATAATGTTGAGGGTCCTACATTCCAAATTTGATGTCTCTAGCTCTTATAGTTGCTGAGATCCACGCGCTCATACAGACGAACGGACAGGCGGACGGACAGACGGAAGGATAGACGGACAGGTGTCAATCGACTCGGCTATTGATACTGATCAAGAATATAAACACTTTATAGGGTCGGAGATGCTTCCTTCTGCCTGTTACATACATTCACAGAAATTCATTATACCCTTTTTTGTCAATTTTTAATGGGCACAGGGTATAAAAATGTAGATATGAAATAGTCTTCAGATAGTATTCAACTTCAATGTTGGAAAAGTTGAGTTTTATAAGACTTTTTCTTAATTATCAAGTAATTAATTTGTGAAGTTCTCAATTTGACTGTTGTTCACGCCCAATCCGGAGGGCGTGGCAACTTAAAATTTTTGGCTAAATACTGTTTGAATAAATACAAAACGATTTGAAGTAAAAAGAATGTTTTATACCACTGGCAAAAAGTTGGGATCGAATGGGATAAGGAAGCGTTACGAACCCCCTAAATTATATACATATATTCGATATAGCCATGTATGTCTGTCCGTCTGTCCTTTGGCCCGTCTGTCCGTCTGTCCGCCCGTCTGTCGGTTTATATTCAAACTAGTCTCTCAGTTTTAAAGCTATCCAAATGAAACTTGCTATGGGTCTTTTTTTTTTGATGCAGGCAGTAAATACATATGTCGGAACCGGATAAATCGGATCACTATATCATATAGCTGTCATGGGAAAGATCAGTCGAAAATTGAGGTTATAAAAGCTTTGGAGTGCCAAATATTAACAAAAGTCTTCTTGGTTATATAGTATAAATATTATACTATAATAGAAGTCGAGAAATAATAGATTTTTGTTTTAAATTTGAACAGTCCCTGGTTTTGCTCTGTGTACTGCTGCTTCTTGTCCATCCCTGGCAGCTTGCCCATCGCTTGTCGCTTGACTCTCTGCCAGGTGCCTAGAGACTGGGGACTGGTGACTGGTGACTGGATGCCTGGATGCCTGGTGCCAGCCATGCGTAAGATATTGGCAACCACAATGCAAACGCTTCTTGCACTGCCTCCTGGCTTCTCCCTCCTGCCACGCCTTCTTGCCCTCCTTCAACTCCTTTTCCTCTCTCGCTCTCCCACACTGCACACACACACACACACACTTCATAATGCACGATAGCTGGCAATTTATTGCAATGACGACGACAAGTTGAAGCCAAGGTTAAGCACCGTTCAGTTCCATTCACAATGGTTGCCATCTGGTTGGGCAAAATGCGAATAGCATTCGTTATTGCAACCTTTAAAGTGCACACACAATTGAAAACTAACTCTGCAAACTCGCTACTCGTTTCAAATTTAACGAATTTACACAATTCGAAAAGTTGAATATTTTGGCAAATGCCTTAAAATATAAAGCTGAAGACTTGAAATTTTGTAGGACAATAATTTTGTGAGAGAGTGAAGTGGAATTTGAGATATTTTTTAGACCCTTTACTTTAAAAAAGTAAAACGGGTCTATTAAGTTTGTCAAAAAAAAAATGTGCGTAACAGGTCGAAGGAAGTCCGGCAGACCCCATAAAGTATATATATTCTTGATCAGTATCAACAGCCGAGTCGATATAGCCATGTCCGTCTGTCCGTCTGTCCGTCCGTCCGTCTGTCCGTCTGTCCGTCTGTGCTGGCGTATGAGCGCCTAGATCTCAGAGACTATAAGAGCTAGGGTCACCAAATTTGGTGATAATACTCCTAAGGGCTGCACAAAGGTCAAGTTTGTTTTAGAATTTTGCCACGCCCCCTTCCGCCTCCATAAATCGAGAACAAAATTTTTGAAAGCCCATTAAACAAAAAATATTAAAGCTAGAGTCCTGAATTTTGGCACACAGGACGGGTATCAGGGTCCTAACGTATCCTGTAAATTTCATCGCGATCGGATAATAATCTTGGAAGATATTCAAAAAAAAACGAAATATCCCATATAATGGTCAATTTTAAAACTGGAGCCTTGAATTTTGGCACACAGGACAAGCATCAGGGTCCTAATGTATCCTGAAAATTTTATCGCGATCGGACAATAAGCACAGGAGATTTGAAGTAAACAAATTATCGAATGTTCAATGGCAGGAAATGTGCAGGCAGCAACTTAAGGAATTGAATTATTAATTGCACTTCTGTAGAAAACTAGCAATTGGCAAAGTTTTAAATATGCCTTCATTGGTGCAGTGGTAAGCATGTCGCACTCTTGCCGTGGGGTCTTAGGTTCGTTTCCTGCCAGCGACACATTTTTTTCTGCTTTTAAAAATTTTTAAATAATCGACAATGGCTTCATTGTCGCAATGATCTGGAGTTCGAGACCTACAAGAGACACACTTTTTTCTTTTTTTTTTATTTTAAATTTATAATTACAGTAATAAAATAAAATAAAACAATATTTTATTTTTATAAGCAAATTCTATCATAAATGCCAATGTATTATATTTAATAAAGTATGTATGCAATACATCAGTGGTCGGCACACGCCACGCACCGCGCAAAGGGATTTTCTCTGCCACAGCGCTGCCTGCTGTCGCTGTTTCTCTTAAGTCGCTGTTATGGCGCTGTTTTACTGAAATATCACTGAATCAGCTTCTGATCAGCCATTGTGATGCTATGCTGCGCAATTTTGACAAATTATACAATATATACAGAGAAAAATAAATGTTTTATGATGTTTTTGACAAAGTATTCTTTTTTATACATATTATGACCAATATAAAGATATAAATGTAGTCGACATAGTAAAAACATTTCACTAAGGCAAGAAACGCCACATGCTTGACGTCTGTTAACATTCTGTTAGTTCGCACACTACTGCAATGAAACATATGACTGTGTTGGTGCCGACCACTGCATCACATACATGTATATTAACATAACATTTGTATGTTAAGATTAACAATTGTATGTTAACGATTCAAGTCTAACATAAACGATTATTGGAAGCTAATCTGAGCAGCGTCAAATTTATTTAGGTTTATATATAAGTCTCTAAGTTTGTTACTGTTATTTCATTTTTGAAGAATAAGTAAAGGGTCTCTCACAGTCGATTTCGACTGTAGCCTTTTCGACTGGTTATATAAGTACCCAGTAGTACCCAAAGGGTAATAAGGCACATAAAGTTTCTGCTAATGTATGTTTATGTCCAAGGCAGAAGGAGGCATCCTTCTCCGACCCTCAATGTATATGTTATATATATATTCTTGATCAGTATTAAGCACTTGGGACGATACGGTCATGGGTTAATAATAAAAGAAGAGTAGATATTAAATTTAATATTATTCACTGTTTAAGGACTGCTGCAGCTACAGAGCACTATGGGGAAAATTCCAATTTTTCGGGTATTTAGTCATTTTTTCAAAGTATTAAAATTAGTATTTTTTTTGTGGTAACGTCTTCAGAAAACTTCAAACTGTAAAGTTCAGTACCAAAAATGTTATATAACAGACCAATGTTAAACCTAACAGCTGTTAAAGTCAGCTGTTGCTGTGGAAAAACACGTTTTTTAAAATTGCAATATTTTTGCAGCATTTTCAAATTGCCATTATTCTCAAGTTAAAAATATTTTTTATGAATTTCAAAAAGGATACCAATTGTACGGATTTGTGCTATGTGTTGGTTGTACTAATGTTTTGTAATTATGCGTGCTCTATTAATAATTTGATAAAAAAGCAGATGATCTCAAAGGTTATTTCTTGGAAAGAAATTTCAAATTTGCGGAGGCATATAAAACGACCATTAGGGTCCATAAGTGTACGTCCAATTGTATGTCGTAGAGCCATTAATTGTGCTTCAAAGGCAGTTTGTCTCAATGTGCACTTTTCCGCACAACCTGCGTAAATTAACTTTTTGCAGATGACTTCGAATTGTCAAACGCTGAGCTGTTTATTATAAGGCGCAAGGAAAAAGGCACTTCAGCCATGAAAATGCTATTATTTTTTTTTTTTTTTATAGAAACTCAATAAAAACATTATTGTTTTTAAATATGAATCGTATTTAAGAAGCAAGAGCTACACTTGTTGCCAAAATTTAAATGCCAAAGGGAAAAAATTTTACAGGAACGGAAAATATAATTGAAAAAATTGGAAAATATAATTCAAATTGGTTAATGAGCACAACTAAATTATATATATCAAATGGCATCAATAATTAACTAATTGGACCTCCAAAGTTGGCTAATTGTTGAAAGGAGGAGAAGCACAAAAAAACAACCAGTAGCAGCTCTATTAAAATCTAAAGAGTGCAACGTTTTTTTGTTAACTCAAGCTTTCCCATCGATGTTATAAATATTTTACCATGTAAAACTGAAGGTCAAATCAAACTTTTGAGGAATGAATTTAACGTTTCATTATTTAAGATTGATGAAGAACTGAAAAAATAAGGAAATTACTATTAATTTCAACTATGTTTTTTTAAATCCTTAATTTCATCAAAATTATGTTTTTCCAATAGTTTAACTTTATTTTTATGTATAAAAGAGTGTTATAGTAAATAAATACTCACATAGATATTCAGTTTCGTAATATAATTTTAAAAAATTAATTTAATTTTTTTGATGGGTGGGCGGTGACACGCCCATTTTTCCAAAAATGTGTCTGAGGGTGTTCATAACATAAATAAAAAAACCGCATTGAAAAATCTTGCTTAGTTTAGAAGTTATTAATTAATTAATACCCGAAAAATTTGAATTTTCCCTATAGTGCAGAGGTGGCAGCGTGTGTAAGAAGAAGAGCATGCTTCGAATCCTGGTGGTAGCAGACAATATGCATTTTTAGGTTCTATTGTTTTTTTATTATTACTCCATTTTATGTCGTCGTCTATAGCTTTTGACGCAGGCAAGCTCGTTAAATTTGCCGAGCAAATGCCGAACACGAGAACGAAGCAAAATTCTCTTATAGAATTAAAAAACTAATGACACATTGTTAGGATTCGAACTCGGTACCTCCCGCTCAAAACAGACGTGGAGTTCATCTCAAGCAAACGGACCATTGCGATCGCTAGAACACGGACGTTTAATTCAGTACTTCTTATATATGGGCATTTCCATGATGTCGAACGTGACCATCGTACACATTAAAAGTGACTAAAATGCCAAAATAAAATATATTTTTATTTTGACAACTGATTCAATATATAGCTCTTAAGTAGCCTTACAATGGGTGCTACGGTCGATTTAAGGGAGGCTTTCGTTTTTAAGATAATTGCAAAAAGCCAAGGGATTCGCACGTGACAAAAACAGAAGTGGTTTTTGTCGCCAACAATTTAAACGCCGATTTCAGCGAAGCTTGAGGCAATATTTAAACGTCAATAATTTAAAAATGTTGTGCATAGATGCCTCTTAAAACTGATATTAATTTTACCCAAAAATTATCTATAGTTTTTTTTTAATTCAATTTTAAGCACTGTCCCACGTGACATGTCGCACGTGACACAAAAATATGCGATATTGCATTGCCGATATTATCGTAACTTGCAATCGCATACTTTCTTATACATCATTTTTTGACTCTTTGTACCTTTCCAAAGATTTGGAGTACCATAAGACAATGCATAATAACTTGTTCTAAGAATATGTATCAAAACAAAATGTACTCTAGAAATGCCCAAATGAGAAAAGTTGCGCTAATTTGACTGTACATCCCAATATATCGAAACGGGTTATGAATAGAGACGAAATGTTAATACATTAGTTAAATATCACTGTTTTCCTATAAAAATATCGACTAAACACCCTATTTTTATAATGAAACAACAAGTTGTTTTTAAACACTTTGAATGTTATGGTCTCGGTGGACTTATTGGTGGAAATGCCCATATTCATTTTTCTGGTAGTTTTGAAAAAATCCCCAATCACAAATTTGCCTGGTACACTTTTTGTATGGCAGCAGCGATTCACATATCTCTTTTATGTTTTTCTCTTACAATAGTCTTTGATTTAATATTTTTCACTGTTTAAGTGCAAACTGCAGCGGTGGTAAAATGTGTAAGACGAAGAGAGCATTGTGGTTCAAATCCTGGTTGGTGGCCACACACACAGCTATATGCATTTTCATTTTTATATGTTCTATTGTTTATATTTATTATTATATTGGAACTATCTGCTGATTCTTTGCATTAAAAATGAATCGCAAATAAATGCACGTGATTATTAAAACAACAACTACAATTCGAAAGATGTCTGCCGCACCGGGATTAGAACTCACGCCTTCCCGCTAGCCCACAATGTTCGCGAACCCCACCCACTAAGCTAATGAGACTACCGAAAGTCAGCTTGCAAATTGCAGTTTTGTATGCCGCCGCCAGTTCTCTACATTAAGCAAAAGGGGGTCATTCAGCAGGTAATTCTGATCACCAATCATGTTAACTGATTACTACTTTTTACAATCAGCAGGTCATTTTCGACAATCAAAAATACCACATTTTGGTATCGGTATTACAAAAAAATATATCGTACAAATAGTGTGATACATGATACTGATTACTGATACTTTATGACAAAAAGCTGTTTATGTTCAGCTTTTCTGTGTTTACTTTTCGTAGCTTGAACAAATAAATTTATAAAAATGAATGCAAATGTGATTGATGCAGTTTTTTTTAGATAATGAAAACGAATTTAACGCATTAGTATTACGAGTTGTGCATAATTGTGAGAGATAATCGGAGTCAACATGGAGGCGCATAAAAAGTATTCTTCAGATAAGTATCAATAGCCGATATCGATTGACAACTGTCCCTCAGTCAGTCTGTCTGTCTGTCTGTCTGTCTGTCTGTCCGTCCGTCCGTCCGTCCGTATGAACATGTGGATCTCAGCAACTATATAAGTTAGATACATACTTTAAATTTCAAAATATAGGTTCCTCAATACCATAAGCAGGTAAAGTTAATTTTTAATTTTTGATAACTTACCCCTCGCCCACGCAAATCGAAAACAAAGTATCACAGCCTCAAATTTTCAGGGCTGAAAATAAACTGAATGCTTCTGGATGTAAAATTAGTATTAACGATTGCTTACAGACATGCTTCTT
Source organism: Drosophila histrio (assembly GCA_958299025.2). NCBI lineage: Eukaryota > Metazoa > Arthropoda > Insecta > Diptera > Drosophilidae > Drosophila > Drosophila histrio. The sequence goes on along the minus strand of OY282582.1, from coordinate 56,483,360 downwards.
AAGATATAACATCCTAACTTAACAGAATAACCAAAGATAACAATTTGCTGCAAGTTTCACAACGGTTGACCCATAAATAAAGGAGATATTAAGGAATATGTTGTAAATAAATTATTGCATAATTCATGGCAAGAGCGAGAGCGCATATGATAATAGTATTTTCCAGCACTTTTGTTTAGGAGTTGTCCAGCACTGAAAACTCAAACGGATAAGTAGTTTAAATATGCCTATACACATGTCTGATAATTTTACATTTCCATAATTAGTACTAGAATAATATTATTTAAATAATAAACAATGTCCGCATCAACAGTCGCAGTCCAGTGTTGCCAGACCGTCGCAAGCAAGCTACTCTTGATGCAAGCAACGTATCAACAATCCCATTATAATCAAAATACTTTAATTTAAAGATTGTTTTGTTTTGATTTCATGATATTGTACTGCAGGAAAGATACGATAAGGTATTAACAGTTGATCATCTGAGCATTTAACATAACATTTATTATGTCAATCACCAAGTCAATGCAAGCCAATTTAAATTAGTATACTAATTAGATTTTTAATAACTCGCATAAACGATTTCCGAACTTAATATATAAAGAATTTTCGTAGCTATGCAGAGTTTTACTTTATTAAAGATGTCTTGCACTTATATATATAAAGATTTATTGTATTTTATGTACGTAGTTAAGAAATTTGTATGGTCATTGTTCAGTAATTCGAACTTACATAAAGTATGGATTTAAACCAACGCTAAAACTTTATTCTAGTTCATTCGAGCATTATTTTAATACGCTTTTTGTCTCTCCATGTTTGGTGTCTCGAGAGTCAAACACTTTATGTTGTCCACGAATTGTTATTTGGCGTATTACTGAGCACTTGTCAATGCCAAAACAGTGTTGAACAACACTTGAACAATGCATGTGATGTATGTAGAACAACCGCTGTCTTTGTCCTTGTCTTTGTCGTTGTCGTTGTTGTTGCCCTATAGAAAGTTATTTGGTTACTGAGACGTGACTGCGTCTCACCCTTACAACTACAACTATTTACAACACTACAACTACTACTTTCTGGTATGGCACCTAGTTTCGCGGTGTCTGCAAAGGTCAGCAAGAACAAGTTCAACGACTGACACAAATATTTGCCAGGTTCACCTCTTTGTTATTGCTGCTTGGGGTTACAATTGAAGGGGGCGGGGGGGGGGGACTGGGGAGGTAAGTATGTATGGGGTTAATAGGGTCTCTTCCCGCATACCCATCCGCATTTCTGACTTTTGGCTAGTTGCAGCCAGCCGCAGACAAAACAAGCAGAGCAAAGGGACAGCAACATAAACAATTTATGCACAACGAGCTCTATCAATGGACAACTCTGTGACTGCCAAGGGTTAAGGGAGAAAAGGAGGGTGAGGGGTGGGTGTGGGGGTGTGGATAGAGGTAGCAAGAAGGGTTTGAGACTTGACTGCAGTTTGCCAACTTTTAGCTTTGCTTGTTAGTTTAGTGTAAACAAGCAGGCGTACGGACGGGGAAAAACAAACAAAGGAAACCAACAAAAAAAAAAGGCAGAAGAGAAACGAAAACAAGTGCAAATTGCAAAGATGACAGCTACTCAACTAGGAGATACCCTGTAGCGTAAGCAAATAAACAACAATAATAAATAAATATAAATTATACTTATATAATAACCTAAAGGTTGGAAGGACCAAATTACTATAATTGTACTTTAAGAGTATCCTATTGGGTCAAGAACTTTAAGCCAGAGTTTATTTAAGTAAAAATTATAATAGAATGTTGATTAAATGAATAAAAAAATTAAATAAATAAACAATAACAATCGCTGACAATGCTGTTAGAATGATTCAGTCTATAATAATCATACAATATCTAACGAAAGATATAAGAAAACATTATCAATAAACGATAATTATTCTTACGAAAAAATACGTCTGATTTCTCCCGATTTTTTTTCAGTATTGCTTAAAATATAGTTTGAAAATAGTAAAATAAATAATTGAAGCTTAAACTATTAGTTAAACCAACAGGGAAACTAATAAATATCTACAGCGAGTATAAGAACTTGAAAATATCTTAGGGATAGATTGTCGTTGAGTTCGCAACTAGGAAGTGTCCTTAAGTCTTTAAACTGTAACACAATAAAGACAGAAAAGAGAACATAAGTTCCCAATGATCGAAATAATTGTATTTAATAAATCTACAACTTATCAAAGATATATTGAACATAGTTTTATATAAATAAACTAATATCAAACCCTTTTTAAACTAGCGTCACGTTATCGTCACATTATCATCACTTTATCCTCACATTATTTTCAAAGAAAAAACAGATAAACTCGCCTGAATATAGAGATTTATTCCTTATATCGCCACGAATGTTTGAGCATACTATGATAACTTAATTCTATTATCCAACTCTTTTAAAACTATCCTCAAACTATCATCGACCTAGTATACTCAAACCAAATAGTGTTTAAATCTATTATGAAAACCGATATATCACCATGGAAGTTAAAATAAGTATACTAGTTGTGATATGGCTAATAGAAAGTTCAAGAAAAGCTTACGATAGAAAACAACTAAAACTATCATCATTCTAATTTCAAACTATCATCAAACAATTACCAAATAATCGTCGAACCAATTGCATTTCCTTTGCAATAGTAACTACAACAACTATACAACAACACACAAAAAGGCTAGCTCAACTCTCAGGCGTTTTTTCTATGTTTTGTCCTTAGAATTCCCAACAGGTTCTAGCTGCACAACATAGAGAACAACAAGCTTGGATCGTTGGGTAAGCTAGCTCAAAACGGTACCGATGAGGTATACCAAGTTTAGCTCCTTGACTTTTGCCAAGTATTTTTGTATTTTGTTATAAGTTGTTATATCTGTCATATCTGTCTCGTGTCGGCTAACAACCAATTTAATTTGATTTTGCATTTATTCTAGTATTTATGGTATTTTTTACAAATTTGTTTTGTTTGCTATGCGCATTTAAATTGTATTACAAAAACAACAAAATGTTTCTATTTTCTATTTCTATAATCAAAATTTAATATTAAAGTGATATCTAATAAAATATTATTAAATTAATATTATTGAATATAAGTATTTGATTATTTGAACTAATAACTCTTAATTGCCAGCACTCTGATAAAGTCAAACTGTCCCTCAGATATATGTATCTTTTAGATACTATACACACTTGTTAACCAGCTCCAGTTTTACAGGGTAGAGAAAAGAAAACTGTGGGTCATTTGAATGCATGTTTGCTACGAGGGAGAGACTTGTGGTATATAGTAGTATGAAAAGGAAGGGGAGGATCACCGCAGAGGGACAGAGGGACAGAGGGGGCAGCCAGCGCAGCGTGGCATCAATGATAAGCAATGGACTCGTGAAGCCGCAGTCAGCGCTGGACGGCGGTCAAAGAAGTCAACACGCTGGCAGAGGGGAGGTGGCAGCAATCGAGGGGGGGAGGGGGGTCGGAATAGAGAAGTGGCAGGCAGCGGGAAGCTGCAGGACAAAAGGGGCAGCCAAATGAGGCACAGGCTGGGGCAGAGCCAATGGTAAATATTTAGCTCTCGGCTGCACTTGAGATTAACTTCCCATACAGATGCACTCAACATGGGTGTGTGTTGGTGTGTCCTGGTGTGTGTGTGTGTGTGTGTGTGTAAGCACAACACAAACACACTCAAAAGTGAAAATGGAAAAAGTTTTCAATGGTTTTATCATGTTTACTTTTATTTGTGTCACTCGAGTGGTTGTATAAGCTCCGGCACGACCCGAAGCTCTCGGACCAAAAGCCAGAGACTTCACACACACACACACTCACACACACACACACACACACACACACACACATGCATATAGAGAGAATAATACAAGTGAGCACGCTACAGTCGAGTGAACTCGACAATAAGATACTTACTCAAAGTGTCATTAAAAGTAAAATTAATAAACATGAATAAATTTAAAGAAACAAATTGTTTTCCTTTTGGTTTCGAAGTCGCATTGAACGTTGAACCAGCTCGACAATGACTTTCGATACGTTTTATCTTAACAGTTAAAGGAAAAATAACAATTTTCAGGTTTCGAACCAGCTTAACAGTTAGATGTTCGCTACGCGTGTCATTAAATTAATAAATAAATAGGAAAATCTGAACTTACACAAATTAAAAATTGCGGACTTCAAGCTGACATTCAACGGTTCATACTGCTATTAAGTACACCCTGTACCTTACAAAAGAACAGAGGGTATATTCAGTTTGTAAAAAATAACTAAATTTCAAGTCCCTAAATATAAAACTTCTTATGTTATGAGCTTCTATATGATTTGTGGACGATACAGTTTAGCTACCTGCAAAGTCAGATAAGACAGACAAAGAAAGTCGGAGAGACGGACAGTCGGACAATCGGAGAGACGGACAGTCGGACAGACGGACAGTCGGACAGACGGACAGACGGAACGGCGAAAGACGGACAGACGGAAAGTCGGGCAGACGGACAGTCGGACAGATGGATAGTCGGACAGACGGACAGTCGGAGAGACGGACAGTCGGAGAGACGGACAGTCGGAGAGACGGACAGTCGGAGAGACGGACAGTCGGACAGATGGATAGTCGGACAGACGGACAGTCGGAGAGACGGACAGTCGGAGAGACGGACAGTCGGAGAGACGGACAGTCGGAGAGACGGACAGTCGGAGAGACGGACAGTCGGAGAGACGGACAGTCGGAGAAACGGACAATCGGAGAGACGGAACGGCGAAAGATGGACAGTCGGACAGACGGATAGTCGGACAGACAGACAGTTGGACAGACGGACAGTCGAATTAAATCATTTTAAAAACTAGAACTAGAACGATTATATAATAAACTAGGAATTTATTCAAGAAACAATTAAGTATATGCAGTGTCCGACTAAGGAAAAAAGAAGAAAACACCGACGATACAAGAGTGTATGCGTTTTATAGAAAAAGTACAGAGTATCTTATAGTAGGCTTCACTTGACTGTAGCCTTCCGATCAGTTTTTTGTTTAATTTGTAGGCTTTCGTCCCGAGTGCGTCGGAAAATTACATCATATAATATGTTAATAGCAAGTGCATTCCTATGCTTTTGCATCCATCCTCTCGGATGCTGAAATTTATATTCCGGTTGTGACTTTCAAATTTGAGAGCTGGAGTTCCGCAAGGAAGCTTCCTGGGTTCGCTGCTCTATACAATTTATACTGCCACTGACTTACCCATCCCGAATGACGACGTCATGGAGGAGCCTTTAACGGCGCTTATTGCTAACTACGCGGATGACATTGCGGTCCATTACAGCTCTTAATGCCGCTCTGAGGCGGCTGCTGTTGGGCTACAGGGGTACCTCGATACAGTGGCAGCTTGGTGCAGCAGGTGGAGTTCCTTGAAGACGACCAACCTCTTAATAGAGGTTATAGATCACACCTATTTACCCATTCAGCTGGAGGGAGTGACCCTGGAACAGACATCGCTAGCAAAATACCTTGGCATCACATTGGCCAAGCTGTTTACTTTTGGGCCACACCTCAAAAGCTACGGCCAAAAGATGTGGCCAACAACAATGCAACAATTACGTTGGCTTATAAATATAAGGAGCACTATGTCGCTCAGAGTAAAAAGAGCCGGCTATGTTCACTGTGTTGTTCCGATCTGGCTTTACGGAGTGCAGATTTGGGGGATCGCCGCAAAGTCGAATTATAAACGTATTCAAGTACTGCAGAACCGTGTGCCCTACGACAAATAACTAACTGCCCCTGGTACGGGTCCCCCATCTTCACCGTGACCTCAATCTGCACACCGTGGAAGAGCAGATTGGAAGACACACAATCAGTTACAGCAATAGGCTGATCAGACACCGCAGCATTCTTGCGAGAGGAATACTACCCGCCAGGCCTTAAACCAGGGATGCCCAAACGCTGCTTATGGAAGAGCAAACTTCAATACATATGCAAGAAAACACTAACACATCTAAAGCAAACAATTTTTTTCATTTTATTGTGTGCACTGAAAAAATGAGTATATACATTTTCATTAATTTTATAAAGTTAAGGAACTAGAAATAATGATATGAAATATAAATGAAGTATACAGTATGATTTTTACCTTTTTATAAAGAACTCAAAAAATGATTAATATTAATATTTATTTTAGTTAACGATAATTTTAATAATGCCTCCAAATGATCGTTTGTTAATCGAGTTCTGTGTTCAAGCAAATAGCATATTTTTTTAAAGTGCAGGCCTCAACGAAAAGCAACAACAAAATTACACCGAAATTCAGTCGCGCAACAACAAAGTAATGAAGTGTTGTTGCCTTGCTCATGAGCCCAGCCAGCGAAAAGAGATAAGAAAGGGAACACGCAATATTGTTTTTGTATTATGCATTGGCTTATGACTAGAGCCGTGCACGTATACGCGCATTGCTGCCTATGCCTGAGAGCAATTACAATAACAAAATGAGCCAGATGAGCAATGGGCTGGGCACCCCTGCCTTAAACGCTTAGGATTTACCAAGTCAAATTACATTCGGTGTGTTCAATTTAGGAAATTTAATTTAAATACGCTCAACATTTTCGACTTAAAGTTCGCAAAATAATAGTAAAAACTATAACAGGTTCATACAAGTTTATTATTTACATATATGCCTAAGTATTGTCATCATTTATGATAGCTCTAGTCGCTCATAGTCTCTAAATTCTACACTAATTAAAATATCAATTACTAAAATAAAACATATATTGTTCTTAAAAATTGTTGTTTGTTAAAAAAGTTACTTTTAAGATATAAATATATAAATTACAATAATCCAGATGTTTTCTGTTATTTTAAAAGTTTTCGGGTCTAATTTTTTACACAAAAGCTCTTAAAATTAATATCTATATTGCAAGACCAAAATGTTTGTCTCAAAAATGTACGCAAAAAAGTGTTAGTCTAGGGTTGCCTATAAACAAACATGATTAGAACGACTCGTCTCTCTAAGATATGCACATTATAAGATTGGAGTTGCCTTCTACTGCTTCGTACATACATTGCCACAATGTTGTTATACTTCAGCTGATTTTTGAAACCGAGTATAACCGTATTTGCAGCAAACTCCAGGGAGATCACTGGCAGCCGTGAAGTGTTGCCCCCCCCCTCCGCACTGCTCCTCCTCCTCGTTGTGTTTGTCTAACTCCCCAGTAGGGAACTCCCCCGAAACCCTAACGACAAGTGACAGCTTTGGATTTCGATAAGGACAAAGGACACGGCCAAAGCAAGCAAGCAAGGACAATGAAATGTGCTACTCTTACTCCCTCTTTCCACTATGGAGACTTTTCACACTTTTTTCGAATAAACTTATTTTGCAAAACTTGTTAAAAAATATCTATTTTATAAAGGCAAATTATTAGAAGATGCCGGAGATTCGATGTGCTGTCGACAGTTGAACACAATGTGTAGCAGGCCGATAGTCTGTTAACATTACTACACTCTGTTAACCCTACCACCATTAGATTGTATACCCTACCATCACCAGACTGTATATCCTCCCATCACTAATTATCCAGATAGATTAGCTATCTCGCTTTAACATATTAAGACAATGGAGATCGACCTAGCTTGATCTCGCTCTAAAAGGAATTGTGAAATACAGCGGTTTGATGCCAGAGTCAGTCGTTTAAGAGATACGAAATAAAGAAGACGTGATGATAGAACCGTGTGTTACTTTTAATTTAAACGATTACAAATGGGCTACACTCGAGTGTAGTCGACAGTTTATGTCGCTGTTCCCGTATTAAAAAGAAAACAAAATTTATAATATACAAAATAAATAGAAAATTGTTAATTCTTTACTGAAAATTACAGTGCGATTGGATAATAAACACCAAAGATGACATCTATATATGTGACAGAGAAGGACATAACAGGCGATACTAGAAGGTATCGGTCTGTGGTGGAAGGTCGATAGGCATGTAGCTATTGAAATAAAAGAGTCGATAACAGTCGTACAAGAATTGGGAACAGTCGTGCAGAGTTGAGAACAGTCGTGCCAGATTTGAGAACAGTCGTGCCAGAGTTGAGAACAGTCGTGCCAGAGTTGAGAACAGTAGTACAACAGTCGCAGCAGTAGCCGCTTGGATCGTCGTCAGAATTCAGTGGCGAGATTCCATTCTTGTTTTAAAACCACCAGTCGTCGTTGTATATAATTATTATGCAAATTACTTACTTTATCTAATTATTAATAATAAACTGAGGTTATTCTCTATAACCCGTTTTACATATATGTATATAAATCTCTTTGTCCCAACTTATTCACTGAGACATCACGCTGTAGGACAAACGGGTTAAGATATCGAGCTGAAATTTTTACACACCAAAGCTAAGACATAATTATCGTGTACTAAGGCTGCGTTTTTCGATATTCTGACAGGAAAGGGTTAAAGGTCAAAGGTCAAAATTGCCTAGTATGATAAAATTGTGTGTTTTTTGAGCAATCTCAACCAAACTCACTGATAATGTATTTCTTACTTGTTGTTACATTCTAGGGAAATTTGGTCAAGATCGGATGACTATATCATATAGCCGCCAAAGGAACAAGCGTTTGGAATATAAACTTTTATATGAAGAGCTTTGTTGTTTTTTGAGCAATCTCAAGCAAACTCTCAGATTATGTATTTTTTACTCATTGTTACATTCTGACATCGGATGTCTATATCATATAGCTGCCATAGGGACAGTGGCACTTGGTAGTATAATAAACAATCAAATGCAGCGGGGGAGGGGGGGGGGGCGATTCATTGTTGTCGCTCTTGCTGCTATACTCAACAATCTAAAGCAGCGGCAGAGCGGGTGCAGTGTCTGTAAAACATTTAGCATGGACGGTACAATATCTCTTTCTCTCTCTCTTTCTCTTTCTTACTCTCGCTTTTGTTGATCTCGCATATTAAGAAATTAAAAAGATAACACTATTCCAAGCCTTTAGCACGGAGACAAATCTTAAGCTATTTTAACTGCCTGAGTCAAAGACAGTGCAGTGGCTTAATGGTAGCGCAGTCGACTCGCAAGCAAAAGGTTGTGGGTTCGAGTGCCGGTTCGTGCAGTGTCCTTTTGTATTCTCGGCCCCAGTTCGCTTCGATCGTCATGCACCGGCGATAGCTGTGAAAAGTGTTCCCTCTCCCTCACTAGCATTCCACATTTCTTCTCGAGATTTCTGCGAGCGCAGCGAGCCCGGGGGTTGGCCAGCGAAGCGGGCAGGGGGCAAAGTCCCCTAGTTATAATATATTTATAATATTTATTATTTGCTCTGTTTATTAACAGTTTGTAATTACATGTTGAAAAAACGTTCGCTAAGGTTCGCAAATCATGTTTTTCAAATCAAAAGACTTTAGTTAATAAAATTGCCGCTTGAAAATCGATTTATAGGAGCAGAAGGAGGCGTGTAAAATCCCAAAACAAATGCAATCTGAGTGCACGCTATACGAATTTTGCCACCAAGTTTGGTTGCTCTAGCTCTTATAGTCTCTCTGCTCGAACAGACAGCCGGACAGTCGGACAGACATATATCGTTACATAGACTCGACTGTTGATACTTATCAAGAACATATAAACTTTATAGGGTCGGACAGACCTCCTTTTGTCTGTTAGATACATTGACACAAACTTTTAGGTCTTAGTTACCCTGAACTTAAGATTTAAATATTTTAAGCTCAATGTAAAGAAAAGAACTACATTAAAATGACTTGATTCGTTCTTAAATTGTTAATTAATTCAAAAAAAAAAAAAATAAATTAAAAGTTCCCATAGTACTTTCTTGCTATTTTTGCCCATTCCTTTTATTTCTCCCCCTCTCTCTCTCACTCTTGCTTCTTCTCACTTGCAACTTTGGCAACCACTGAGCCCACTTTAATGTCACTTCACTTGTCTCCAGAAACCCATCCAACTGTGCATCGCATTGAGCTCTGCTCAGAGGCGCCTCCCTCTTCACCTGCTGCGTCCCTTTCACCTGAACTTTGCCGTTTAATAAGCTGCTAAGCTGCTGAACCAAACAGTCGACAGCCAGAAGACATTCAGACTACACTCCAAGTCTCATGACTTGGCACAGTTTATGATCCGAGCCTTGTCTTGTCCTCCTGGCCAGCTATCCACCTGTTCACCCTACCACCCTACCACCCTACCATCCTACCATCCTCCCACCTGTTCAACTGTTGAACTGTTCAATTGTTCAACTGTCCACCTGCTTGAAAACTGTCTCACTATGAGCTTAGATTTTTTAGCCTTTTTATGAGACACGTCAGTCTGGGAAAGCCCCGCCTAAAGTTCGTATCCCAAATGTATTTCGAAGTCTACAGCAAAATGTGCTAAGATACAAACGGAATGTAGATATTTAAGTCGAAAGATAAGGTGGAATAAAGTGGAATAGAATGACAACGGAAGGGAAATGGCTATGATAAAAGAATTACATGGAGTTGGAATTTCAAAGTTCGTATCCCAAATGAACTTGCAATACAATTATCAAAAACGCAAAAGAACTGGAGATATTTTAGTCCAAATACAAAGAAAGAGAAGCTAGAATAAAGTGGAATAGTATGGCATTGATATAACCAAAGCTAGAAATTGAATAAAGTGGAATGAAATGAAATTGGAATCTAAAAGTTCATATACCAAATAAACTTGCAGCACATAATGAAGAACCTTTAAACGAGAAATAAACTAGATTAGAATTGATATGAAATGAAATATATTTTAATGTAACTAAATGACATTGGAACGGAATGACATGAAATAGAATAAAGTGGAATAGATAAGTGGAACTTAAGTAAATAGCTAAATGTGCAAACATACAATCAGAATTTAGATACGAGACGTACTAGTTATTTATATTTCGGTAACTGGCAACACTAATGCCAATAGCTAAAGTCTGGCTATACCATAATAAAGTTTGACATTTATTAGCATAAACATACCCACAACATTTTGATGTACAAGTACTATTTGTTTTGTTTACAGTGAGTTAAGATAATCAATTTGACCAACAAATGGAAATTTCAAGAGAAGGTTTTTGTTGGATTATTTTTCTCAACAGGAATGTGTCGATCAACTCAGTTCTTTGTATGGCGATAGATCATCATTAACAACCACAACCGAATCATGGATATATGCGTTTGAGCCGGAAACAAAACAGCAATCGACTGTGGCGGGTATTCCAAGACGAGCCGAATCCAACAAAAGTTGTTCGTGGTAGAAGCACAGCGATGGAAATGGTTGTCTGTTTATTCAGCCGAATGGGTCATGTGGCTACCGTTCTGCTTAAGAAAAGTATAAAGAACTTTCAACTGATCGGCTTGTTTGTTTTCCAGTAATACGTGACAGTGTCTTGTGTAGTTCTAGATCGTCTGTTATTAAACGCAACTGGGTAATAATGTCTTCAGTAGTTTCTGAAGCATTAATGTAATAATTTTATTAATATATAAAACTGCTATGCAGACTTTGTAGTGCCAGGGTTTTCTCATTTTCAATGACACTATATATTCAAAATTTGTACTTACAGGGTATCTGCTGGTCCAACACACTTGCATTTTTCGCGCTTGCAATTTGTATTGTTTACGCTTGTTCCAATAGATGTTCTATTGACTTGTTTGCATAGTTTGCAACATGGCCCGCATTGCTATTGTCACTAATTAATGAAAAATATACCCAGTTCACACTCTTCACACACACACACACACTACACACACACACACACTCACACACACACACAACAGTGACACCCACATTGCCCTCATGTGTTAGTGCAATTCAGTTTTCTGCGAATTTTTCGCATTGATTGGCTCTCGATTGTTTTTTGTTTGTTGAGGCTTTTGTTTTTAGCAGCCTTTCTGTGGGGATTCCCCTTGGTCCCATACCCCACTCCCCTCCCTCCACCGGGTTACCCCTTAGGGCCTACTAGCTAGAGTACGACAAGTGTGCGATCTGAGATAAACGCCAGTGTTTTCCATTGTTGCCTTTGTTACAGTTGTTTTTTTTTTTTTTGCTTTCATTCCATCTTTTGTTTTGGCCTTTTATCAAGTAATTAGTTTGCCATCACACTCTGGCTGTCTCTCCCTCTCCCCTCTCCCTCTCTTGCCACACACCCACAATTATGGCTAAAGGTCAGCTGCCAAGGCTAATTAAAATCGCAGCTCAGACGGAAGCATAAATCTTATGCTCAAGCTAAACGAAGACTGCAACTAAACATGAAAGTCTTTAAGCGTAATAAAAAGCGTAGTCTGGAAAATATATTAGTGTCAGCTTTTCCAACCGTTCAGTTTTTAGACCCTTTACTTTAAAAAAGTAAATAGGGTCTATTAAGTTTGTCAAAAAAAAAATGTGCGTAACAGGTCGAAGGAAGTTCGGCAGACCCCATAAAGTATATATATTCTTGATCAGCATCACCAGCCAAGTCGATATAGCCATGTCCGTCTGTCCTGCTGTATGAACACCTAGATCTCAGAGACTATAAGAGCTAGGGTTACCAAATTTGGTGACAATACTCCTGTGACCCCCGAAAAGGTCAAGTTTGTTTTAGAATTTTGCCACGCCCCCTTCCGCCTCCATAAATCGAGAACAAAATTTTTGAAAGCCCATTAAACAAAAAATATTAAAGCTAGAGTCTTGAATTTTGGCACACAGGACGGGTATCAGGGTCCTAACGTATCCTGAAAATTTCATCGCGATCGGACAATAATTACCGGAGATTTAAAGCAAACAAATTATCGAATGTACAATGGCAGGAAATGTGCAGGCAGCAACTTAATGCATTGAATTATTAATTTCACTTATGTACAAAACTAGTAATTGGAAAACCAGCGAATATGGACTCATTGGTGCAGTGGTAAGAATGTCGCATTCTTGCCGTGGGATCTAGAGTTCGAATCCTGCCAGCGCCACGTGTTTTATTGTTTTTAAAAATTGTTAAATAATCGACAATGGCTTCATTGGCGCAATGGTCTGGAGTTCGAGACCTACAAGAGACACACTTTTTCCTGTTTTTTTATTTTATTTTAAATTTATAATTACAGTTATAAAATAAAATAAAACAATATTTTATTTTTATAAACAAATTCTACCATAAATGCCAATGTATTATATTTAATAAAGTATGTATGCATTACATCAGTGGTCGGCACACGCCGCGCACCGCGCATTGGGATTTTCTCTGCCGCAGCGCTGCCTGCACACGTACAGTATAAAATTTCGTGTGGCGTCGCTGTTTCTGTTAAGTCGCAGTTATGGCGCTGTTATGGCGCTTTTAAGCTGAAATGCCACTGTTGAGGCGAAGCAAAATGAATCAGCTGCTGATCAGCCATAGTGATGCTACGCTGCACAATTTTGACGAATTTTACATTGTATACAGAGAAAAATAAATGTTTTATGATGTTTTTGACAAAGAATTCTTTTTTATACATATTAAGACCAATATAAAGATATATATGTAGTCGACATTGAAAAAACATTTCACTAAGCCAAGAAACGGCACATGCTTGACGTCTGTTAACATTCTGTTAATTCGCACACTAATGCAATGAAACATATGGCTGTGTTGGTGCCGACCACTGCATTACATACATGTATATTAACATAACATTTGTATGTTAAGATTAACAATTGTATGTTAACGATTCAAGTCTAACATAAACGATTATCGTAAGCTAATCTGAGCAGCGTCAAATTTATTTAGGTTTACATATAAGTCTCTAAGTTTGTTACTGTTATTTCATTTTTGAAGAATAAGTAAAGGGTCTCTCACAGTCGATTTCGACTGTAGCCTTTCCGACTGGTTTTTTTTCTATTTTCATGAAATTAAGTGCAGTAAGATCCAGAAAGCTTCTAGACAGCTAGAGCTCTACTTTAAGTCACTGCGACATTGAGAAGGAGAGAACCAATGAAAGTGGGGAATAGTGGAATCATTAGCAAATTATATCCACATATATACATACATTTTTGATCAACATCAAGAGCTCATTATAACAAACAGATTCCAGAGATACACAAGCCAAAAAATCCTACTTAAAACGTCATATTTCCCAAATGATTTCTTACACAATAAACGAGTCAATATAGCCATGTCCGTCTGTCTGTCCGTTTACTCGTCTGACCGTCTGTCTGTCTTTCCGTCCTTCCATCCGTATCCGATCGAAAGGATCTCAAAGATGGTAAGAGCTAGAAGCTAGAACTTGGTCTCACAGCACTGGTAATTTTTGCTGGCAGATCAAGTTTAACTTTTTTAGACCCTTTGCTTTTAAAAAGTATAGAGGGTCTTTTAAGTTTGTCCAAAAAAAAATGTGCGTAACAGGTATAAGGAAGTCTGCCAGACCCCATAAACTATATATATTCTTGATCAGCATAAACAGCCGAGTCGATATAGCCATGGCCGTCTGTTCATCTGTCCATCTGTCTGTCCGCCCGTTCGTCCGTCCGTCTGTGCTGCTGTATGAGCGCCTAGATCTCAGAGACTATAAGAGCTAGAGTAACCAAATTTGGTGACAATACTTCGGAGGCCTCCACAAAGTTCAAGTTTGTTTTAAAATTATGCCACGCCTTCTTCTGCCCCCAAGAATCGGAAAAACCCGAATGACTCGAATAATTTAATAGATACAACTTCGAAATTCGAATTTGGCATACATAAAGTTTAGTTAAATTGCAATGTGTACTTTAAAATTCATCGCAACGAACAATAAACACCGAAGATTTGAAGCATACAAATTTTCGAATATACAAAAGTTGGAGGCAGCAACTTGAGGCATTGAAACAATATTATTAATTGCAGTTCTGTAAGGAAACTGGTAACATTCCAGATAATCGACTATGACTGTATTGGCGCTATGGTTAGAGTGTCGAGCACTTGCGGTGTGGTACTGTAGTTCAAAACCTACCAGAGGCACTTTTAATTTTTTAGACCCTTTACTTTAAAAAAGTAAAACGGGTCTATTAAATTTGTCAAAAAAAAAATGTGCGTAACAGGTCGAAGGAAGTCCGGCAGACCCCATAAAGTATATATATTCTTGATCAGCATCACCAGCCGAGTCGATATAGTCATGTCCGTCTGTCCGTCTGTCCGTCCGTCCGTCTGTCCGTTTGTATGAACACCTAGATCTCAGAGACTATAAGAGCTAGAGTCACCAAATTTGGTATGGTGGTTCGCCTATGACATAAGCAGATCAAGTTTATCTTAAAATTTTGACACGCCCCCTTCCGCCTCCGTAAATCGAGAACAAAATTTTTGAAATCCCATAAAACGATAAATATTAAAGCTAGAGTCCTAAATTTTGGCACACAGAACGGGTATCGGAGTCCTAACGTATCCTGAAAATTTCATCGCGATCGGATAATAATCTCGCAAGTTATTCAAAAAAAACTTTAAATCCCATATAATGGTCAATTTTAAAACTGGAGCCTTGAATTTTGACACACAGGACAAGCATCGGGATCCTAATGTATCCTAAAAATTTCATCACGATCGGACAATAAACTCGGGAGTTATTCAAATCTCAATATTACTCACTGTCGGACCAAAGGAAGAAGAAGAGCATATTCCATATGACGTTACAACGCGTTATGGGAATTATTAGTGTTACTCTTATTTCCATTTTGAAGAATAAGTAAAGTGTGTCTCATAGTCGACTTCGACCGTAGCCTTTCCGACCTAGTTTTTGAATACGTTATTACCATCTACATGGGCAGATGGCAAACTATCCACAACAATTATTTCAACAATTTGACTTTGTCATCTTCCAATTATTCGAATCTTACCTGGGCGTTTGAAAATACCGCTTGTATGTTTGGCTGCTTTTGCACTGGTTGTGGAATTTGTCATGTGCTGGCCAAGTTTCCAAGTTCCCTTCACCTTCAGAGTCTGCATGGAAAATGTTTGGCATCTAAAAATAGTAATATTAAAAATATTTTCATTATGAACGGAAGTACTGAAGTAAGTGCTTAACTCGAGGGACACGAACTCTTTTGTATGTTTTAGTTTTAAATGCTGAAAATGAATCTTCTTGCCGCCTCTTTTTTAGCATTTGCGCGCAAATATTGATACGATTATTTGAACATATAATCGATTAATTATTCAATTAATCGCAACCCATTTTGCGATACAATTTAATAGTGAATTTGCAACCAAATAATCGATTTATTTTAATTATATGGTCTTTTTTTCGATAAAGTAAATTTGCCAAAGTTTCCATATGGGCATTTCCACCAAAAGGTCCACCGAGCCCAAAACATTCAAAGTGTTTAAAAACAACTTGTTTCATGATAAAAATGGGGTGCATAGTCGATATTTTAATAGGAAAACAATGAAATTTAACTAATGTAACAAAATTTCGTCTCTATTCATAACCCATTTCGAGATATTGGGATACAATGTCGAACAAGTGCAACTTTTCTCATTTGGGCATTTCTAGTGTACATTTTGTTTTGATACAAATTCTTAGAATAAGTTTTTATACATTGTCTTATGGTACTCCAAATCTTTGGAAAGGTACAAAGAATCAAAAAATAATGTATAAGAAAGTATGCGATTGCAAGTTACGATAATTTCGGCTTTGCATTATCGGTGTCACTTTATTTAATTTTAAAAAAAAAAAAACTAGAAATCATATTTGAGCAAAACTATAACCATTTTAAAGAGACATCAATGCATAACATTTATTAGAAATTTGCGTGAATATATTGCCCAAACTTTCGCTGAAATCTGAGATTAAATTGATCGCCACAAAAACCACTTCTATTTTTGTCCCGTGCGAATGCCTTGATTTCTTGTAAAAATCTACAATACGAATAGTTCCTCAAAATCGACCTTAGCACCAATTATAGGGCTAATCAAGAACTACTTTTAATTGGAAAAATAACTTTGAAAATCCGTCTTACTTTGACCTTTTTACCACTTACAATGTGTACGATTGTCCCGTGCGACCTCATGGAAATGCCCATATGTAATCTGTGTTACCTAGTGTTATAAGTTTGCAATCCCAAATACTTAATACTATCATTATCGTTAAATTCACAATTATAGATGGACAATAAGAGTAAACGCATAGTTGAACTAAGTATTTTCTGGTTCGGTGAATGATTTTGATTTGTTTTGACTCAATTGAAGTTCAACCTCCGATTATTTTTCTTTCTTTCTGTGTCAATGCTTTGACAACTCGGCAAGCAATTAAACAGAATTTGTTTCAATATTTTGTCGGGGAATATAATTTGCAACGCAGCTGCACAAAAAGCTCATTAAACAGACAGACAGACAGACAAAACTTGAACTTTCGAGTGGTTTACAGTCGCTGTTTCAGTTTCCTTTAACCTCTTAGTTCCTCCCACGCTTCCCTTTGTCACTCTCTCCTCTTCGCTCTTCTTCTCGCTGTGTCTCTGTTTTTCTCTGACTGTCTCGCTTCTCACTCCTTTGGCTCTTGGCCTGAACCTTTTTGCACAATTTCTTTACAGTTTTCTTTCTTTTATCTGTACATTTCGTTTGGTGTGCTTACAATTTTTAAGCGGATTTTTATTTTTTCTTTTCGATACCCTGTAGTCATAAGTTGTGATTGATAGGGTATTTGAAAATGTTGTTATATCTTGTAACTGACAGTAATGCCAAGACATCGCTCAATAAGTATCTGAAGTAACACATTTTGGGGGTGCTGTTGAGAAAAAATCTATTTTGCCATTCGATAGTTCCATTAAAATATCGATATAAGTGTTATACAACTTATAACTTTTTGTCAAGTATCGTGTGTTAAGAAACACTGTTCTTTGATGGAAAAAAATACTGTGGAAGTCAAACAGTGGCTAAATGAGCATTATGACGTGTCTTCTCCTGGCAACTCAACAATCTGCGACAGGTATATTGAATTTAAACGAGGTTGTAGCAGCACTGAAGAGACTAAACATTCGAGAGTGCCAAATACGGCAGTTATCAGGGAAAACATAAGCAAATTCTGGAAAATAGTACTATGCGATCGTAAATTGAAGTTGAAGGAGTTAGCAGAGACCATGAAGATAAGATCTGACAACACCATAGTAAAGTTTCGATATTTTGTAGCACAAACTTACGACATTTTGATGTACAAGTGCTATTTGTTTTGTTTGCAGTGAGTTAAGATAATCAATTTGACCAACAAATGGAAATTTCAAGAGAAGATTTTCGATGAATTATTTTTCACAACTCTCGATTGTGGATTATCTCAACAGGAATGTGTCGATGAACTCAGTTCTTTGTATGGCGATAAATCAACATCAAAAACCACAGCCGAATCATGAATATATGCTTATGAGTCGGGTATTCCAAGACGAGCTGAATCCAACAAAAGTTGTTCGTGGTAGAAGCACAGCTTAGGAAACGGTTGCCAGTTTCTTCGGCCGAATGGATCGTGTGGCTACCGTTCTGCTTGAGCAACGCGGGACAGTCAATTCTAAGTGGTAAGCGACTCATTCTCCATATAGTCCTGATTGGACACCCAATGACTTCTTCTAGTTTCCGAATATCAAAGGTAGACTCGTTTAAAAACCATGTTTTGGAGGTTTTTGTTTTTGTCTCAAGTGGAATGGCTAAACTTCCATGCCAAATGCTTTAAATGAATGCACAAAAGTGTTTTGATCATCAAGGGGAATATTTTGAAAAACAATAAAGCTATTTTTATTTTAAAATGTTTGTTATTCTTTGCTATTTCAGAAATATAAATATTTAGTACCGCTCGCCACAGAAGGGAGTGTATTTACAATTTTACACGAACTTTGCTCTAGAAGATTGCCGCCTTAACTGACCGCAGACCCAAAACAACAGCGTATCGATGATATCGAGTCTTCTTTGAAGAATATTAACCAGAATAAACTCGACAGAATGAAACATAAATCTATCTAAACACACCTGACTCAAATCAGTAGTCAGCTGAATGGACAGAAGTCGGTGAAAATTGTCTGAAGCATCCCAAAACTCAACAGTCAGCTTTAATTATAAAGCTTTAGTTATAAAGTAATATATTTTGTTCATCGAAAAATTTGATAAAGGCAAAACAATCAATAGTGAATACTATATGGCTCTGTTAGATCAATTGGCTGAAAAAATCAAGTATAAAATGGTCTTATGTAGCAAAGAAAAATCTCCTGCTTCAATAAGACAATCATCTGGTTAACAAGTCGTTGATAATGGTAAGATAATGGTCAAATTAAACGAATTATGATTCAAATTGCTGTAACATCTCCCATATTCTCCAAATTTGACAACTAGTGTTTTTTGGTTCTTTGCAGATCTCAAGAAAATGAGTCAGGGGAAAAGATATCCCTCCAATGAGGAAGTAATCGTCGCAACTGAAGCTCATTTTGAGACCAAAGCTACATCATTTTTTAAAAAGGGAATAGAAAAGTTAGAGAAGCGTTAGATTAAATGTATCAGTTTAGATGGAAAATATGTCGATGAATAAAGTTTAGTTTTGAGAATGAAGTGTGTTTTTATATGTTACTTATTGAGCAAAGATTTAGATAGTCGTCTGGCTTAGGAAATTGTTTAGTTGTCACGGGTTTTGTTTTAATTTAACGCCTTCCTATTTTAGCGAAAACTTTCTCTCAGATTTTGAAGCACATTATATTTAAATAAATAAGAACAATATTTAATTATTATCCGTCAAGGAAAGATTTTAAAAATAATATAGAAATAAAATACTGAATATCTAATTCTATTTCTCTTTTGTATGTTTTTTATTTAAACCCTAAAAACGGTCCAAGGGTTTAGTAGAGTCTCAGATTTAATATTTTAGGTATTGAACCTGGAAATTGAATTTAAGCAATATTATTTTATATTTCAACGCTTATTTTTTCGCAAGTTTTAAGTATATTCCAGGGATTGCTTATAGGAGTTATGAGTTTAAACCAGTAAGAAAGGCTACAGTCGAAGTCGAGTATGAGAGACCCTTTACTTAGTCTTCTAAATAGAAATAAGAGTAACACTAATAGTACCCCATAACGCGTTGTAATGTCAATATGCTCTTCTTCTTCCTTTGGCCCGACACTGAGTAATATTGAGTTTTGAATAACTTAAGAGTTTATTATCCGATCGCGATCAAATTTTCAGGATACATTAGGATCCCGATGCTTGTCCTGTGTGCCAAAATTGACGACACTAGCTTTAATATGGGATTTCAAAAATGTTCTTTTCGATTTACGGAGACGGAAGGGGGCGTGTCAGAATATTAACATAAACTTGATCTCCTTAACCCATAGACGAACCACCATACCAAATTTGGTGACTCTAGCTCTTATAGTCTCTGAGATCTACGCGCTCATACAGACAGACAGACAGACATACATGGCTATATCGACTCGGCTGTTGATGCTGATCAAGAATATATATACTTTATGGGGTCTGCCGGACTTCCTTCGACCTGTTACGCACATTTTGACAAACTTAATAGACCCTATTCACTTTTTTTAAAGTAAATGGTCTAAAAACCATTTTGGTATTTTTTAATAAAAAAGAAAATATTAATTGTTATTTTTTAATACTGATATTTGTATCAACAAAAATAAATTGGTTATTAAATATATTAAAGAAAATTCCAAAAATATTTAAAGATATTTTATAATATATAAAAAATTAAAATTAAAATCATTCCGTGGTATTTTATAAATAAGTATTATAAATGCTACAAAAACATTATAATTTCAATAGAAACTTTATACATGGAAAAACAGCACATTGAGACACATCAACAGCTTTGAAAAATATCTTAAAGGATAGTGAAAAGATGGTATAATTCTAATACAGGGTTGGGGCAAATGTAATCATCCTATTGAAAAACGCTATAACATTGTCAAATGTCAATTCGGTTTCGACACGTTTGTGAAGTAAATAAAAACGTCAGAATACAAAATCGATTAGCCATGAATCGGTTTAAACCGCAAGAAAACGGAATAATTGTTTCCATTTTTCTGTACAACATTTGCAAAAGTTATGGCGTTTTCCAATTGGGTGATTACTTTTGCCCCACTCTGCATTATAATCAAATAATTTCAAATTTTACTTAACTTTTTATCTTTGAAGTAGAACATTTTAAATGTAACATAATATAATTTAATTGTTATTTTAAGAATCAATTTGATTTATTTACTTTAAATTCTAAATAATTTATTAAGTGACTGTGAACTGGGTATTGGCCAGTCGAGCACACTCGCCTAGCATTAATGTTGCACTTTTATTATTTTTATTTTCTGTGCCATTTGAACTTTTAATGTGCGTGCTGTGCCACTGTCCAAGTGCCTCTCTAAGCGGCTCTTTGCCTCCGCCCCCGCCTCCCTGCCACGCCTCTTCAGCCTTTCCCCTTCCCCCTCCCACCGCTGTTTTCCCCCCTTCTTTAAGAGGTTTCCCTACTTGCTTGCTCTACAATTTATTGCACACATTGCAATCCATTGCATTAAAGTTTAAATGCCACGCGCTGGCGAAACATTTCAATCAACGCCAACGCTTCCAACTTGCAACACACAACTTGCAACATGCCACACCCGAATTGTTGCAGGGGAAAGTAGGAGGGAAGGAAGGAAGGTAGGTAGGTGGGGTAAGTCGAATTGGCGGCTTAAAGGAATGCGTGGCATCCATACGCATTCCCATGGCAGCGATGAGTCTTTCCACATGAACACTTGAAGCTTTTGGTCAGTTGCACTTACAACATTCTCCCTATCTCTCTCTCTCTCTCTCTCTCTCTTTGTACACTCAGAAAAAAAATGTATGTGTCATTTTAGAAATTTGTCTTTGTTTTAAATTAGCCATAATACTTATAGGAAAATGTCTAAATACTTTTTATGATGCAAGCAAAAATTATGTTAAGAACTATCAATTCAGATGAGTTTTCTTTATAAAACGCGTTTCCAATCCTTTTAAAATATTTTTGCAAAATAACCTTTATTTGCTGAACTTTTTTATAATTTTTATTAAATATTAGTAAAGTAATTCCTTTTGTAGAAAACAGTTTTAACATTTAAGAACATATTTTTAATTTTATTATTTAATATAAAAAATTTCTTATAGTAACTTTCGAGTTTATTAACCGATCACAATGAAATTTTCAGAATATATTTGGACTCCGATCTTTTTCCCGTGTGCCAAAATTCAAGGATCCAGCATTAAAATTGATCATTATATGAGATTTCAAAAAAATTGTTTTTGGCATAAATTCCGAGCTAACTATCTGATCGCAATGAAATTTTCAAGATATAGTGGGAACCTGATGCTTGTTCTGTATGCCAAAATTCAGGACTCTAGCTTTAATAATTCTCGTTTAATGGGATTTTAAAATTTTTTTCTTTCGACTTACGGGGGCAGAAGGGGGCGTGGCAAAATTTTAACATAAACTGTTTTTGCTTACCCCAAAGACGAACCAACATACCAAATTTGGTGACACTAGCTCTTATAGTCTCAGAGATATAGGCGCTTAAACAGAAGGACGGACAGATGGACGGACGGACGGACGGACTGACGGACATAGCTATATACATATATATGAAAACGTCTGCATTTTTAACCAAAGAAATGTCCATAAAATTAAGTCATTTATTTTCTGTAACGAACAGAAGAAAAACAAGAGGCGAATTTCTAATTATCAGAGTGAATTAGATAGATTTTTATCTAAGTGTATAAGTGTGTGTGTGTGTGACTTTGTTGTAACAAGTCGAATTGCACTCGATACTAGAAAAAAAGAAAAAGAGAAAAAAACATAAGTCGTTTCGTGCTGCAATGTTAAACTTTTCCAACTACTATATCAAGAATTCCTATCAATTGTACTTACTACAATTCCCCTTCAATCCTCTTTTCCACGCTTTTCCTGCGTATTTCTCTTAATAATTGAAAGCATTTCAATTTCTTGAGTGTGCTTCAACTTTTGTCACAAAATACTATTAGAAAAAGTTCATAGTCCCTAAGCACATGTGACTCCAAAGTCTCTGTAAAATAAAGAATTAAAACTCATCTAACCATTTTTGATTACATATGTATGTACGTGAAGTGGGTCAAAATAGCTGGAAGCGACTGTACGTCATATATCAAAAGCAGTCGCAATGTCTGCCTTTATATATATTTGTACATAGGACACGGTGTTGTACGAATTGTAACTGCTTTAAAATTTAGCAAGATTTGTTAAAAATATAAATATTAAATATATAAATAGAAATCAAATAAGCGTATACTTTAAGTTTAGAATTAAGTTCATATTAATATAAATTTACTAACTAGACTCAGCGCATTAGAAAATAATAATATTAAGTTGGCGTTTAAGCTGTGAGAAAAGAAGTAGATTTGAATTTGAATTGGAGCATAACGGCCGTTGTTCGCGGGCAAGCGTGTGCTGCCAGCAAACACAACTTCACCTCCCTAGAGAGAGCGACTGCACGAATGCTCGGTGGTGAGTTGCTGTGGTGAGTTTGATGCAGCCAAGGCTTACGCATGGCTTGACCGCGAGCGGCGACAGACGCTGCGATCGGACGGCAAGAGAGAGTGACGTCGCGAGATGTCACGCGTCGAGAGAGCGGAATAAGTAAGTAGCAGTTTGGCGGAGCGCTAGGGCTCCACTAGGGCAGTGCAGCTAGGCCCGTGTTGTTAGTAAACTAATAGGCTATTTCCACGACAGCACATTCGGCTCATTCGACGCCATTTGCATCATCCAGAACGAATGTTCAATTCATGCCTGTATAAAATCCCAAATAAGGCCTGGATGTTCGATTCGCCGTCATCCAATTTGGATGATGTCATTCGTTGCTAACGACCCTGTCTAATTTCAGTATTTTTTTTTTATCAAACACACAATATTTATCGATATTAACAGCTGACATCTAATAAAATAAAATAAAAGACACAAAATTTAAATTTCAGAAAGCATCTGAGTTTTTTGTGAAATCATGGTAAAAAAATATACTCCATATTATTGCTACAACACTTAAATTCAATAAGTTACGGCTTTTAATACTTATAATTCAACTAAATACTGTAATACGTTTATCAAAATAAAGCCTATTTAAAGACCAATCAGCTGTTCTGACAAACGTCAGTTTACAGTAAGTCATTCGCTCGTGGAAATCCAAAAATCAGGCTCATCCAGATGTGAGTGAATGAGTCGAATGATGCTGCTCGTGGAAAAATCCTATAATTCTGTTAGTTGGTGTGAATGTCAAAAACTAACTCTTTACTTTCTGTTTCAGTTAATTAATATTAATTAAACGGCGAGGGTAAGTCCCTCTGCCTTCCAGTGCTAATTAAAGGAATGTTAAAACCAAATGCTGCTATATTCTTGATCTACAACTAGTTCAAGCTGCCATATGGTAGCAGAATACTAATTAACCGCAATATTTAAAAGATTAAAATAATTTTAATTATATATATATATATGTCGGGGAAATATTATCTTCCCCAGTCAGGACGACATCATCTTGGATGTTATCAGCCATCGTTTTGTATAAATTTGGCTTGATGTTTTTATTATTCCTGGATTAGCGCACCGAGTCTCCGCAGCCGTGTTGCTAGCTTCCCGTTCGGTAACCAAAGAGAACGTCTGTCCACACGTCAACTGTCATTAGACCGTTCGTTCCTTTTCCAACACTAGCAATGCATACGGAGCCACACTCGACTCCAGTTCATACACCTAGAGTCCCACTAAACCAGGGCTGATGCAAAGAACAGCCAATCTTACAATCACACAGTTCGCGGACATGTCAAACCTAGTACCGCAAATTACATTCTCCGACATATACATATATATATATATATATATATATATGTGTGTGTGTGTTTATTTTCGATGTAATAGTACCAGAGTTTAATAATTCCATAAAGTTTTCATCTTTTTGATTATGATTGTGTAGTACCTTAAGTTAGTATCTAAAGCTCAAAGTTTTGACCCTGGTTCTGCACACTTGACGACATAATCAACATAAACCAAATTTGCCATTCGTTGGTTTATTTAAAAACTTCAAACTCTTGATTTATGACGCGCGTAAATTTTTGCGAAATCAAAGTTTCATATTTATCGTGATATGCAAAATCAAAATATGTCCATATTCAACATATCGATATGCAAATATATGTCCATATTTAATATATCGATATGCATATCGATATATTTACAGCCCTAGTCTATTATTAAATTGTGGAAATTTTCAGTATACAATGAGACTTAGTAGTATACTTATAATGTGTGCCAAATCTTAAGTATCTGGCTATAAAATGTATCTATTAATTATGTAAATAGGATGTGGCAGGTAGGTACTTATTGTGTATGCCGAATCTCTTTTCTCTTTCCTTTTGTAATGCAACTTTTTCTGATTTTAAAGCATCTAAAATTTAAGATAAACTTGATAAACTACCTGGGAAATCAAGTTCAAACTACTATCTCTTACCTATCTCTGAGATTCTTTCGTTTATACAGATGAACAGACGGGCAGACAGTAGACGGACAGATGGATTTCGCTATATCGCTTTCTTCTTCTAACAAACTTAAAATACCCCCACAGAGTACTATATAAATTATAAAGAAATTTAAGTTATAGTATTTGCTCCTGTTTTCAACTCACTTATCCCTCTCCGTCTGCCCTGCAACCTGCTTACCCCATTTTTCGCCTGTTTATTCATGATTTTCTTTCTATCTTTTTTGTGCTGTTTGTTTTTGTTGTTTAGCGCATTTTCGACAATTTGCAAATTGAAATGTGCGCAATTTTAAATTGTCGCTGCATGCTTTTAGGCGCCATCGTTAGCGGCATTTTCCAGGCGCTTGAGCACGCCAACACACACACACACACAAGAACACACCTATACACACACACACACACATACCTACACAGAGACAGATAGACAGACAGACAGACAGACATTGAGAGAGCCTCATTTAGAGCATGGCAAATATTGTGCATACGTCATGTTGGCTTTGGCGTTGGCGTTGGCGTTGGCGACAATTACCGTTAGCGGCTTGTGCAGTTGCAATTTATGCGTTGCATACTTCTCGGCCTCATCCTTCTCCTCCTTGGTCGGTCTAGACGGCTCATGCACACAAATTAGCCAAGTAAAATTGGCTGCCACTTGACGACCGTCGACCGTCGACAGTCGACAGTTTGTAGTTGGCGTTCCTCATTTGCCACGCCCATCGCTTAATGCATTTTCATTTGCACTTCTCTCTCTCTCTCTATCATTCCCTTTACTTCCACTCTTGTTTATTTTATTTTTCTCGCATACACAAAAAACTATAAATTAAAAAGGTTTACAACAAACTCATGCGAATTGTTTGCGCTGAAAAGTTGTTGCTGCTTGTGGTAAACTTTTTTTTCGCTCATTTTGCATACCCTGTGAGTAAATAGTGTCGGCAGGGTATGCTCAACTATTGCTAGTATTGTGAGAACTACCTTTCTGCCAGATAAGTCTATGAAAATCGTAAATACAGCTGTTTGTTGACTAGAAAATATCTCTTTCAACGTGTTCAGTAATTACAAGGGGTTATTCCAGATGAATACCATTTTCTGTCGCTCATTTTGTATACCCTGTAAGTAAATAGTAGCTGAAATATTGCTAGCGTTGAGAGAACTCTCTAAGTGCCAGACAAGTCTATAAAAAACGAAAATACACTTGCTCAAATTCAATATATAAACACAAATAATATAAATATTTCTTTCAACATTGTTCGAGGTTATTTAAAATGCCTATCCATTAAGATATCATGATGAAATTTGGTATGTCAACGCCTGAATATATTTTAAACCTTATTCTCATATCCAGTTGATATTTGAACTATTTCAGTAAATTAAACAGGCGTAGCTCAAAGGCTGACAAGGCTAAGGATATCAAGTTAAAAATGTGTGTGTAGTTATTTCAATTGATAAAATGTAATTATCATATGTATCTCATCTTTAATTGACACTTTAAGGTACCCAAATTATGAGACAAGCTCTAAATGATTACCTGTCACCGAACAAGAGTAGGGAGAAGAGTGAACGTCACACGACTACTTAATAATAATACTTAAGGATACAGCTGCAATTCATATCGAAACTGATTAAAAACAGGACTGAATTACATATGGGCATTTCCACCAAAAGGTCCACCGAGACCAAAACATTCAAAGTGTTTAAAAACAACTTGTTTCATTATAAAAATAGGTTGTTTAGTCGATATTTTAATAGGAAAACAATGAAATTTAACTAATGTAACAAAATTTCGTCTCTATTCATAACCCATTTCGAGATATTCGAATGCAATGTCGAACAAGAGAAACTTTTCTCATTTGCTCATTTCTAGTGTACATTTCGTATTTGTATCAAATTCTCAGAATAAGTTATTATGCATTGTCTTATGGTACTCCAAATCTTTGGAAAGGTACAAAGAGTCAACAAATAATGTATAAGAAAGTATGCGATTGCAAGTTACGATAATTTCGGCATATTTCGGTGTCACTTTATTTAATTTAAAAAAAAAAACTAGAAATCATATTTGAGCAAAACTATAACCATTCTAAAGAGACATCAATGCATAACATTTATCAGAAATTTGCTTGAATATATTGCCCAAACTTTCGCTGAAATCTGAGATTAAATTGATCGCCACAGAAATCACTTCTATTTTTGTCCCGTGCGAATGCCTTGATTTCTTGTAAAAATCTACAATACGAATAGTTCCTCAAAATCGACCATAGCACCAATTATAGGGCTATTCAACAGCTACTTTTAATTGGAAAAATAATTTTGAAAATCCGTCTTACTTTGACCTTTTTACCACTTACAATGTGTACGATTGTCCCGTGCGACCTCATGGAAATGCCCATATAAATTCAATATAAGAGTTGCGATACAGCAATTTACAGGGTAACTGCCAGTCTCTATATATTTTCAGCTCTCAAATAGTTTTCACTTATTTATTTTGTTCCCCAATTGTGTTGTGTCGTTTACGGACGGATGGACAGTTTATTTTTTTCGGGGGCGTTGGGCGTGGCAGCGTTGTACGTTTGTACATATATATATATTAATATGTATGTATATTTATGTGTACGATGAAAAGGCTGAAGCGTAAATGTGGTGAGTCATGGCGTGGGTTACCTCATTAAATTAGCATTGATAATTATTTTAAATTAGTTCATTAAGTTGCGAAAAATGTTGTGTTGTTTCGTTGTTCGTTGTTCGTTGTTCGTTGTTTACCCAAAGCGATTTGTTCTTGTCCTCGTGTTTAGTTTTTATACTTTTTTTGTACAATATTTTTTGTTGTTGCTGTTACTGTTGTTGTTTCTGTATAATCCGCTCATGTAACTGAAATTAATTTGATTGCTGATGTTGTCTCAGCTGCTTCATTAATCAAAGTACCCCCAGCATCAAGGGACAACATCTTTCATTTCTATTCCATCTCATTCACTCACTCACACCGTCTCTAGCCGTCTCTTTCGCTCATGAATAATTAAATATGGAACATAGTTATCCCTGTTGCCCGTCGAGGCGGCTCAAAACTTATCCATCAAATGACATTTGCGTTGATGCGGGTTTCCCGCTTTTTTACTCTCGTTTCTCGCACCAACCCAAAGCATCCCCGCCCCCCCCCCCCTTACCACTCCCCACTCCCCACTCCCTTTATTTAAAATTGCACCATTTTTGAATCTGAAAAATTGTGCCTTGGCCATTGGACTGTGCACAGTGAGAAAAATGGCGAAAAATATTTCAGCAATTCATAAAATTCTAACTTCATATGAGTTCGAATTGCTTAAAACTCTAAATGAACTAGAAATTAGCTCGAAACCCGAACTCGAACTCGGTTTTTCACAGCCAACACTTATAGCAGAATTTCGTAAAATCTTAGCTCAAGAGTCTTAAATCTTAAATAAAGATATCTAAATTTCAAAAAATTAAAATAAGAATTTTAAAACTCAAATCAAGATTTTTTAATCTTAACTCAGGATTTTTAAATAATAACTCAAGAAATATTAATTTGAGATTAGAAGAAAAGAATAAATCAAGATTTTTTAATTTTAAAACAATATATTTTAAACTTAACTCAAGATTCCTATGTCTTAAATCAAGATTGTTAAGTCTTAGAACAAGATTCTTAAGTCCATATTTTTAAATTGTACATCAAGATTTATTAAACTTAACTCAGGATTTTTAAGTAATAACTCAAGAAATTGTAGTCTTAAATTAAGATTTCTAAGTCTTAAATCAAGATTTTTAAATCTTAAAACAAGATTTTTTAATCCATATTTTTTACTTCTTACATCAAGAATTTTAGATCTTAACTCAAGAAATTTTAATCTCAAATTAAGATTTCTAAGTCTTAAATCACGATTGTTAGATCTTAAAACAAGATTCTTAAATTCGGATTTTTAAACTGTACATGAAGATTTTTTAATCTTAACTCAGGATTTATAAGTAACAGCTCAAGAAATTTTAGTCTCAAATTAAGATTTCTAAGTCTTACATCAAGATTGTTAGATCTTAAAACAAGATTTTTAAATCCGCATTTTTAAATTGTACATCAAGATTTTTAAATCTTAACTCAAGATATTCTTATCTTAAATCAAGACTCTTGTGTCTTAAATCAAGATTTGTAAATCTTAAGACAAGATTTATAAATTGTTCTTCAAGATTCTTAAATTGTATCCTAACATCTTTTAATCTTAAAACAAGATTAATAAGTCTTAAATCAAGATTTTAAATTTTAACTAAAGATTTTTAAATTTTAGCTCAAGATATTTTAATCTTAAATCAAGATTTTTAAATCTCAAGATATTTTAATCTTAAATCAAGATTTTAATATCTTAAATTAAGATTTTCCAATATTTAATTTAAATTAAACTTATTTGTAAATCTTAAACCGTAAATTTTGAATCAAATCTGTTTAATCTTCTATCAAGGCTTTTAAATGTTAGCTTAAGATTTAAAAGTCTTAACTCAAGAGTTGTTTATCTTTACTCAAGATTTGTATATCTTTACTAAAGATCTTAACTCCAAATTTTTAAATCGTAAATCAGAATTTTTAGATCTTAGCTGAAGATTTTTAAATCTTAACGAAAGATTTTTAATTTTAAGAAAAGACTTTTATATCTAAAATCAATACTTTTAAATCTTAAATTTAGATCTTAAATTGTTTTGCATTTGCTTGCTTCGAATTCCCAAATGGAAACAGTGGAAAATTAAGACTATAATAAATAGCAAAAGATTCTGTTCTTATTTTAAGACATTTTTGTACTCAATTACAGTGTTTCAAGAAATTGTTTTAAGATTGAATTCTAAAATTTGCTCACCATAAATTTGAAATAATACTAAGACACTTCAAGTATCGTGCATAAGAAATCGCACTTGAAATAAAACCTATATTCTCGACTCATTTTAATGTTAGTTTTGAATGTGGTGTTTTATATATACATAGGAGATACTACTAGACTTTTTCGCTCTGTGTGAGAACTTTTTGGGCTTGAGGCCTCTGTGGGCTTTGGTTTGTTCTCTGTCCTCTGTCCTCTGTTTGTCTTTCGTGTCTGGCTCTGGCTCAGCTGTGGCGCCTCTGCCACCATTGCCACTACTCACACTTTTCCCACTTTCCCATTTGCTACTTGTTACGGGGTTCAGCTTTCGACATTCATCAAAAATTGTGTCAAAATTTGTGTACAACAACAGCAGCAGCAACCAAAAAAAAAAAAAAAACAGAGAAGATGAAAAACTGTCGCACTTTTTGGTCGCAGTGCTCAGACACGATGATTTCTGCTCCCGGTCATGGACTTGGACATGAATGTGGACATGAGTGTGGAAGTGGATGAGGACGTAGTTCTAGCTGGCGCCGAAAAGCAGGCAACACATTTACTTCTTTTTTTTTCTGCCTGTACTTTATATCTGTCTGCCGGTGAATATAACTTTTGTTGTATACTCTTTAAATGATAAAGTAAAGTTGGAAATACATAGATACATAGTTGGAGGAAGAAATAAAGAAAATAATAATAAAATGCAACTAGAGATTAAGATATCATATATATGGATACATGGAGAGATATGCGAAAATAAATACATGTAACAAAGATATAAGATCTTTATCAAGATTCTTCGCTTTTTCTCAAATATTTTACATGATACGACAATAGATAACTAAAATAAAAACAAAAACACACACATCAACATACTTCATAATAAAATAGTAAAGTAATTCAATACACTTTTACACAATTAATGACTGTTAATTATTTGAAAAAAGTGGGATTTTGAACCATATTAAAAATATCATATTAAGTTCTTATTAGCTAAAAATATCTATTTAAATTTAGTTATCTATCAAAGATCCCTGGCAACAGCGAACATCACAAAATACTCTTCTTAATGGAATCTGTCAGCTTTATCAAAAGTTCCCGCTCTAGCTGAGCCCATTCTCTTAAAATGTGTTTTCCTTATACTAGGGGTACTATTTGAGGATCAATACACTTTTGTACATTCGTTCAAACCATTTGGCATAGCAGGTTTTCCATTCCTCTTGAGACACCTCGAAAACATGGTTTTTGAACGCTTGAACTGCTTCTTCGGCACTCGTAAATCGTTGACCACGCAGAGTTTACCTTTGATATTTGGGAACAAGAATAAGTCATTGGGTGTCAAATGAGGATTGTACGGAGAATGAGTCGGGTACCACTCAGAATTGACCGTCCCACATTGCTCAAGCGGAACAGTGGCCACATGATCCACTCGGCCGAAAAAACTGGCGACCATTTGCTTCGCTGTGCTTCTACCACGAACAACTTTTGTTGGATTTGGGTCGTCTTGGAATAGCCACACGGTCGATTGCTGTTTTGCTTCCGACTCATACACATATATTCATGATTCGGCTGTGGTTGTTGATGATACTTTATCGCCATACAAAGAACTGAATTCATCGACACATTCCTGTTGAGATAATCCACGTCGAAAGTTGAGAAAAATTATCCAACGAAAACCTTCTCTTGAAATTTCCATTGTGTGGTCAAATTGATTAACTTAAATCACTGTAAACAAATCAAATAGCACTTGTACATCAAAACGTTGTGGGTATGTTTATGCTAATAAATGTTAAACTTTACTATGGTGTTGTCAGACTTTAGATATTGACATTAGTGTTGCCTTTTCCCGAAATACATATAAACACTAGTACACCTCGTATACACGCCTTGCTAGAACACTCAGACATTGACATGAAAACTTAGGGACTTTCCCTATTTTCATTTAAATAAGGGAAGATATTATCTAGTAACGGTAGTTGCCAGACAATTCTATAAAGAACCAGAAACGATAACACTTCGTAGCCAATGCTTTTCTCTTTTTTTGTAAAATTCTAAACGACAAGGATTTTACAAGGGAAGGAATACAAATTATTGATGTGTCTTATAATTTTGATAAGTATCTTCAATACAGACAATTAAAGATACAGCTACAAGCTACAGAATATCACTTATAAAAAATGTTTGAAAATTCGTAGCATTGTGAGAAAAATATTCAAATTTATAGAAATTAAGGTAACAAGTTCATCAAACCAACTATTCTTAAAATTTGTTATTTTTTGTTCTCTCTGTAAGCTGTCTTATTCAACAAGAAAAAAATATGTTAGTCCAATATTCTTGATTTAGGAAACTAGTATTGTTTATCAGTGTAGAACTCAGACACTATAAGAGCTAGAGCCACCAAAATTGATGACAATACTTCTAAAT
The DNA here is from genome assembly GCA_958299025.2 of Drosophila histrio. Classification (NCBI taxonomy): domain Eukaryota; kingdom Metazoa; phylum Arthropoda; class Insecta; order Diptera; family Drosophilidae; genus Drosophila; species Drosophila histrio. The sequence continues at coordinate 56,450,658 of OY282582.1, read as the reverse complement.
AATCAGATACAGACATGCAACAGATTTCACTATTATTTTGTAAACATTTTAACCGAATTTCCATTGTATTTTTTGAGCAGAACCCACCGAAGTGAATTTTGCTAATAAAGTAAATATGTTCAGTTATTATTCGAGAAATCCTTAACCATATAAATACTAATACTTAAATATAACTATTAATATTATTATCTTTTACACATTCTTATACTTATACTTATACCTTATATACTTACATTTGGTTTTATACTTATCCCAATTCGAATATTATTAACTAAACTCACTCTGCATAAATATTAATAGAATATATTTATAACAATATTAATTGTAATACATATACTTATTGATCTGATTGGATTTTTCTGTGTTTTTGTAATTTAAATTCAACTTTAAATTTAACTTAAATAATTTTCTTCATTTTACTTCTTTCAGTTTTTTAAAATCGACGGGACAATCGTACACATTGTAAGTGGTAAAAAGGTCAAAGTAAGACGGATTTTCAAAATTATTTTTCCAATTAATAGTAGTTCTTGATTAGCCCTATAATTGGTGCTAAGGTCGATTTTGAAAAACTATTCGTATTGTAGATTTTTACAAGAAATCAAGGCATTCGCACGGGACAAAAATAGAAGTGGTTTTTGTGGCGATCAATTAAATTTCAGATTTCAGCGAAAGTTTGGGCAATATATTCCCGCAAGTTTCTGATAAATGTCATGCATTGATGTCTCTTTAAAATGGTTATAGTTTTGCTCAAATATGATTTCTAGTTTTTTTTTTAAAATTAAACAAAGTGACACCGAAATATGCGATAATGCAAAGCCGAAATTATCGTAACTTGCAATCGCATACTTTCTTATACATTATTTTTTGACTCTTTGTACCTTTTTCAAAGATTTGGAGTACCATAAGACAATGAATAATAACTTATTCTGAGAATTTGTATCAAAACAAAATGTACACTAGAAATGCCCAAATGAGAAAAGTTTCACTTGTTTGACATTGTATCCCAATATCTCGAAATGGGTTATGAATAAAGACGAAATTTTATTTTATTAGTTAAATTTCATGGTTTTCCTATTAAAATATCGACTATACACTCTATTTTTATAATGAAACAAGTTGTTTTTAAACACTTTGAATGTTTTGGTCTCGGTGGACCTTTTGGTGGAAATGCCCATATATAAATTATTGCATCTTGTATATTTTCATATTATTATGCTAACTACCATTTAGTTTGTAGGTCTTGCAGAAATTATAGCAGCTCTCAGAAAATTCGATAACATTTTTAAACATCTGTCAAACATTATCGTCAAACAAGGAAATGTTTTATAAATCAAATAAATTATTTTTATTATATCTGATTTTCGTTAAATCAAATAAATTATTATTAATATATCTGATAAGGCCAAATCGCTTCTTAAACAATAACATATTTAATTTGTTTTATGTTAAATTTAATAAATTATTATTATTATATCTGATAACACAAAATCGCTCCTTAAGCAATGAAATTTTTAAAAAAAATTTTTATATATTAAATAAAATTTTTCTTTATTAAATAATTAATGTATTTTTTAAATAAATTATATATTTATTAATTAAATTATTATTACTATATCTGATAATATTAAATACAATTTATGTTAAATTAAATAAATTATTATTATAATATATATTTTCTAAACCCAAATAGCTCCATAAATCATATAATATTTCATAAAATTTATGTCATCACTTTGCATTTATGCTAAGTATGTAAAAATAATTATTTTTCAATTATTCACCAGCTAAATGTGAAGTAAATTCAATACGTAAATAAAAAGAAAACCAGACAAACTTAAAAGAAACTATTTACTTTTTTAAAGTAAAGGGTCTAAAAATGCCTGTATAACTCTATGTTTATTTATGCATAAAATTATAGTTAATAGAGCTAAACATGTTAACTTAAAGACATACAAAAAATCACAATGAAATTGATTATCCAATCTAAAAACTGCAAATTTAAATGTAATTCTATGCAACTTAAGTTTTTCAAAATGATTTTGCTACAATTACAATTAGATTAAAAATATTGTAATTGATATCATGATTAACTTAATAACTTTCCAGTTAAACTTGTTGTGCTGGCGACCTAAATAAAATGAAATAAATACACTTAAATTTCAATCCGTCTATCAAACTTTAAATAACTTAAATTTCTTACTGGTCTCTTCTCATCTTGACTCTATTAAAATACACGTAAATTTAGATGTACTATGTAGAGCATTCAAGTTGTCGTCTTGTCAAATTGAGTTAGCATGCTGTATAAGTTCTGACCCGCCTTTAGCTGCGGCTGTTGCTTCACAGATTTCATCTTATAACAACCCCTACCCCCAACCCCCTTCCTCCATTCCCAGCCCCTCTCCCTTTATCATCAGCTATGCGTGTTATCACCGCTGTCGCCGTTTTTGCTGTGAGTTTCCACAGGGTTTTTCTAACGCCGAAAATGTATAAAAAAAAAAAATGGGAAAAAAATGGGAGAAATCAAGAGAAGGCAAAAAAAAAAGAAAAAAGAAAATATGGAAAACTGTTTTACCAGTTGTGGCTACAACGAAATTTTCAACGAGGGAAAATGGGGAGGAAAAGCCTGCATAATATTTGGCTTTGGCCATGTGGTATCATCTCTCTTTTTTGTTGTTTATTGTTGTTGTTGTTGTTGTTGTTGTTGTGCAACATTCGTAGCAGACAAAAAAGTGACAGCGCACACTGGACAGTGGAGGAGGGGGCGTGGGCAGGGGGCGTGGCAGCGCAACGCATTGGCTTGTTATCCTTTAAGGATATATAGTACAAAGCCGAGTTCCGAGTGTCGAGCATGCCACACGTGTGTGGCAAGCATGCAAATACCGTAAGTCCAGACACTTTGAAAGCCTATATTCACATACCCTGTAATTGGCAAAGTCATAGGCTATATAGTTGTCAACGTTTTTCACATAACAAACTTGTCTTTTCATAAAGATTTAAATAACTAAAGTCAAGAACTTTGATTTTAAATGACATTTCCTTGGATTTCATTTGGGAGTAGGGATTATATTACAGACGAGAGTTGAAAACATTAAACATAATTTTACAACGAAATTGTGACTAGTGTAATTGTGACTGACTCCGACTCGATGCGGCCGCCAATATCGATAACATTCCTGGTATCGATATTCCTTTAATCTTAATACTGCTTGTCGCAGCTTCGACTTATACCCTATGTTACATACATTTTTAAATGTGGCGGCTCAACCGGACCAAAAATACCTGAAAATTTCAATCGATTCGACGTTATCAAGAAGAGGATAGCGTATTGAGAACGTTGCGATGGAAATATCGTGCGGTGGTGATGATATCGTATCTTGTGGAGGATGTCAGGCTAAGGCTATCGAGTAAGGCTGTTGTCAGAGAGCGCGCGTGAGAAGCGAAACGAAGAGAGAAGCGAAAAGCGATGAGCAAAGCGAGAAGATGGCAGAGTCAGAGCTTTGTGAGCTACATTGCTCTCGCACAGAATGCAACAAAAACAAACGTACGCTCTGAGCGAGTTGAAACGATAAAGCAGGTTGCAAACTGCTCTCTCGCTTTGCTCTCGCTTCATCGCTTGAACTCGCAACTCGCTTTGCTCTCACTCTGACATCTTTCGAGCGATTGCATTTAAAAATGCTTGCAGTGGTTTTTATCGCTCGTTCTCGCCCAATATTATCGCTTCGCTTCTCGCGCGCACTCTGACGTCAGCCTAAAGGATAGCGAAGTGAGAAAATTGGCAGAAATAAGGATAAAAAGCCAATGATAATGGTGCAAATAGAGAACGAGATTTCAGAGAGATACACTAATCTGAGATGTCAATTAATAAATATGCAACAATTCTACAATTGTGAAAGCGACTGTGAAGGGAGGTGTGGAAGATGCAGACACGTAACGAATGAATTGTCTAGAGGATCAATTGATCAAAAGATGGCATCATTGGCTACATATTAAAAATGAAAATAAGTCTAGGCAGCTGAACGAATTAATGAAGTTAATGAAGTTTCAGATGAAAACGGAGACTCACAAATTCGCCAGTCTTTTGCTAGATTTCGATGGTGAATCAGTCCCTCAATTTTGAGGAAAATTCAGAAGCGTATGACAGAAATATGTTCAAGCAAAGAGCAAAATTAACAATTACGAACAATTATTAATTAAATGTATTACATTTTACATTTAAATAAAAAACAAAAATCATAATGAAAATTTGCAACAGTGCTGCAAGTGTTTAAATATTAATCAAATTGTTTTGGCTGAACTTCGAGATTAATCTTATGCTATCGATAATTAATAAAAAACATTCAAAATATCCATAAACCTTAAAAAAAACAATTTTTCTGCAACAACATTAGAAAAAGTTATAGCGTTTTCCAACAGGGTGATTACTTTTGCCCCTTTGTATAAATAAACTTGCATTGGATTAAACTATTCGATTTTCAAGCAATCAGATAATGATTTCATGTGTCTATGATAATCTATATAGAGTATATTCTAGTTAGGTTTAATCCATGAAGATTGTTATTCACCACATAGGGTATTTTCTAGTCGTGCTATTGCCTTACGTTTAATTCCATGACTGCCAAATGAGTTTTGTGTGGTCAGCCGCTTGGAAATTTACACCTCCAGCCCCAGCCACGCCCACGTCACGCCCACTGCTTCCCCCCCCCACCCTCTTCCATGGCGACCTCTTCAACGTGCAACGCCGTCAGCTGCCTCTTTCGTCATTTGTGAATTTTATGCAAAACAAAAGGCAAAAAGAGGAATTCGTTTTATGAATTTGTTAACTACAAATACGAAATCAAGCTACAAAATGCACAGCAATAACAACAACAACAACATTCAACAACAGAAAGTGTGAGAAGTAGAGAGAAGAGATGAAGCGATTTGAACTTTATGCTTAAAGCTGAAAGGAAGTAGAGAAAAGGAAGCTGCAACTGAAGCTGAAGTTCCCATACCCCAAAAAATCCAGGCTTAAATGTAGCGTAAGAGAAGTGTTTTCTAGCTCTGCTTCTTCTTGGCAATAATACCCTGTCGTCATAAGTGACATTAAAGGGATGTCAGTGCTTACAAGATCTGTATTTTTCTCGTCAAAGTCAAGCAAGCTTTCTATTTGCAATAGAACACGCATGAGATAATTTAAATTACTAAAGTAAACTGTTAAGAGCATACCATCCTGGAACTATCTATCGATAGTTGTAAATATCGCATATCGATGACGTGTTCATCTGATCTTGTTCACGTTCACTTGATCTTGTTCACGTTCACTTGATTTTGTTCAAGTTCACTTGATCTTGTTCACGTTCACTTGATCTTGTTCATGTTCACTTCACTTGTCCGCTGTCTCAATAAAGCACATAAGCAATTGGAACCGCAATTTTTTGGCAATTGAATTAAAAGATTAGCAAATCAGCCAAAAGTGGATACAAAATAGTTTCTTCTCGAAACACTTTCATAAACAAAACTACCATCTTCAACTTATACTATAAACAACAATTTTGGGACTATCTACATAGATAATTATTATACCCTGTGCCCATTAGAAATGGGCAAAAGCGGTATAATGAATTTGTGTGAATGTGTGTAACAGGCAGAAGGACGCATCTCCGACCCTATAAAGTATATGTCGGAGAAATATTATCTTCCCCAGTCAGGACGACATCATTTTGCATGTTATCAGCCATCGTTTTGTATAAATTTGGCTTGATGTTTTTTTTTATTTCTGGATTAGCGCAGCGAGCTAGCTTCCCGTTCGGTAACCAAAGAGAACGTCTGTCCACACGTCAACTGTCATTACACCGTTCGTTCCTTTTCCAACACTAGCAATGCATACGGAGCCACACTCGACTCCAGTTCATACACCTAGAGTCCCACTAACCCAGGGCTGATACAAAGAACAGCCAATCTCTCAAACACACAGTTCGCTGACATGTCAAAGCTAGTACCGCATATTACATTCTCCGACATATACATATTCTTAATCAGCATCAATAGCCGAGTCGATTGACACCTTTCCGTCCGTCCGTCCGTCCGTCTGTCTGTCCGTCTGTATGTCCGTCCGTCTGTATGAACGCGTGGATCTTAGCAACTATAAGAGCTAGAGACTTCAAATTTGAAATGTAAGTTTCTGAATACCATACGCAGATCAAGTATATTTTGAACTTTTGATATCAAATCCTGTTTGTTTTAAAATTAGAAAAATCACCATAACATAAACAATGTTAAGGCTAGAGACTTGAGATTTGGCACACATGATAAGAAACTTGGGCTTAATGTGCCCAGCAAATTTCATCGCACGCCCCCTTCGCCCACAATTTGGAAAAGGCTGATAACAAGAGCAGTTTTATAGCTAGTTTTCTCCAAATACTTTTGTTTTAAGACCTGTACAGGTAATCCTACTGTCGCGCCTGCTCGACTGATCGGCTTGTTGTATACTATCTTTCAATTCACATTTCTTACTGTGAATATTTTACGGCAATCGCAAATATAAATTGAACAAGCCGATCAGTCGAGCGAGCGCGACAGTAGGATAGCCTGTGCAGGTCTTCAAAGAAAAGTATTTTTAACATAATGAGATTTAAATATATCGCTTGAAGTCGATTTTGCTTGCATTGAGAGTAGGTAGCTTGCATAGTCTGGCAACACTGGACTGCGGCTGTTGATTGTTTATGTTTAGCGCCACAGCAGACGAAAGGCAAGTCAAACATACATGAACAAACTCGTCTTTTCGTTCATTATATCGTCGGGCGGCGCAGCGACTGCGCTGCTACTGCGCTGCGTCGCATCTGCTGCGCTGCATAAATTTGTTTCTTGAATAACTTCTGAGTTCAATATCCGATCGTACTGAAATTTGTTGCACACATTGAGAGTAGGATACTTATTATGTGTGCCAAATCCCAAGTCTCCAGCTATAAAACTGCTCTTTTTATCAGGTTTTCCGAGTTATGGGTGAAGGGGGCGTGGCATCGCGATGAAATTTTCAGGACACATTAAACCCAAGCCTTTTATCATGTGTGCCAAATCTCAAGTCTCTAGCTTAGACATTGCTTATGTTATGGTGATTTTTCTAATTATTAAACCAACGGGACTCGATATCGAAAATTGAAAATAAACTTGATCTGCGTATGGTATTCAGGAACCTACATTCCAAATTTGAAGACTTTAGCTCTTATAGTTGCTGAGATCCACGCGTTCATACAGACAGACGGACGGACGGACAGACGGACGGACGGACAGACGGACGGACGGACAGACGGACAGACAGACGGACAGGTGTAAATCGACTCGGCTATTGATACTGATCAAGAATATATATACTTTATAGGGTCGGAGATGCTTCCTTCTGCCTGTTACATACATTCACACAAATTCATTATAGCCTTTTTTGCCCATTTTTAATGGGCACAGGCTATAAAAAGTCGAACAGTCGGGATCCCAACCGTAATATACCCTGTGGTTCTACAGGGATCCGCTCAAATTGTGGGCGAAGGGGCCATGGCATCAACAAAAAAAGATAAACTTGATCTATCTACAAGATTTATCAGTACTGGGAGACCAAGTTCAAGCATCTAGCTCTTACCATCACTGAGATCCTTTCGTTCAAACGGACGGACAGACAGACCGACGGCCCGGTGGACAGACAGACTGACGGACATGACTATATCGACTTGGCTATTGATGCTGATCAAGAATATACATATGTATTTACTTTATGGGGTCGGCCACGCTACATACTTTTAACAAACTTAATATACCCCAGAGTTTAAAAACAATTCTAAGTTGACAATTTCAAATTATAATTTTTAAATTAGAGCCTAGATTTTTTAAATTATTTATAAATATAATAGTAATTAATAAATTTGAAAAACATGTTAATAATTTCCAATTCAAAGAATTTTACAGAAGTCTCCGCATTGTACTTTTTTATTGTTGATTGTTTTTGATTGTTGATTTCAAATGAGGTTAATAATTAATCAACCTCATTTTAAATATACAATCTTTAAATAGAAAATAATAAATTATTTAGATTAAATACAACGCTTTTAAGATTACAAATAAATCAATTTAAATTAAATCCATAAACTTCCACAAAAGCTACAATACTATACTATAAATTAAGAGTACAGACTGTTCTATGTATATTCTATTATTTATTTGTATTTTCTGAACAATTTAATAGCAATTTCATTATAAATTTAAAGCTTAACTTACAAAATCTACTAAATTCTATCAAATCTAAAATATATACATTATTATTTGAATAACCTATAATTTATTTCTTAATCAATTACGATATACTGAATATTTTATTTATAATAAATTTAGAAACGAATCAAATAAACTTTCATTTGATTTTTAATTTATTTTATAAATTAAGTTTAAGATTATTTAGCCTAAAAATATTTTCCATTTGATTTTTAATTCATTTTATAAATTATATTACCAATTATTGGGCTTAAATAAATTTTCCATTTGAATATTAATTTATTTAATAATTTATATTACAAATTATTTAGCTTAAATATATTTTCCCATTCAATTTAGATATTCAGCTAGTTTTATAAATTACAGGATATTTTTACGTCGAGTTGCTGCATAAACTATAATATTGTTCTTAATCATAATAAATTTAGAAAAAAAAATCAAGTGTAGTTCCATTTGCATTTTGATTTATTATATAAATTACATTTAAGATTATTTGGCTTAAATTTATTTTCCATTTGAATTTTTTATTTATTTAATAAATTCTATTACAGATTATTTGGCATAAATATATTTTCCATTTGCATTTTAATATTTTATAATTTATATTACAATTTATTTGACTTAAATATATTTTCCCATTAAATTTAGATATTCAGCTAGTTTAATAAATTACAGGATATCTTTACATCGAGTTGCTGCATTAACTATAATTTTTTTTCTAATCAATTACAATATACTGAATATTTTATTCATAATTAATTTGGAAAAAATAATCAAGTGAAGTTCCATTTGCATTTTAATTTATTTTATAAACTTTATTACCAACTATTTGGCTTAAATATAATTTCTCCATTCAATTTGTATATTCTTATAGTATTATAACTTACAGGATATGTTTACGTCGAGCTGCTGACAATTACTGTGTGTTATTCTTAATCGTAATTTGAAGTTCATTCGTTTTGGCTTTCTTCATGAATTTCATGAGTTGTCTCCTGTTTCAGTTTCAGGCTCTCCTTTCTATCCAATGGCATTTGGCACTCACTGATTATGCCAAGTGTCCCGAGGCAACTTCCACCTTTAGCTTCATGCAGAGCCTTTAGTTTCCTCATTGCCATTGTTGTTGTTATTCTTGTTGTTGTTATTCTTGTTGTTATTCTTGTTGTTGTTGTTACGCAATCTGTATAATTGAGCAACAGACAGAGACAGTGAACAAGCTGTCCAGCACAGGCAACGAATTGAACAGCCGAAAAGAAGCAATTGGTAAAGCGAAAAGGAAGAAAAAAATACTTAAATTGTCCACACCACACATGAGATACTCTTTCTGGGCATGTTTTTCCATCAAAATCAAGTATTTTGTAGTTTAAACTAAGATCGAAATTTCTGATCGATCAATAATTAATTTATTTATTATAAACTCCGTTCATTCTTAATTTAAGTTCGATTCAAGCTTGTATTAAGTCATTAAAAATTCTGTAACTAAGTTGAATAACTATTTTAAAACAAGAACTTGATATACTCGATGAACTAAACTTAATTTTAAAGTATGAAATGTTCTTTAAATGCTATTAGTTTGTGTAAAACTAAATGATGATTGACTATAGAAATTATGCTGTTTAATAGTCTTAATTTTAGACTGTCTATCAAAGTGATCTACATACTAGCAGACAAGCAAGAAGCAGTTGAGAATTCTAAGCGAGCGGTCAAGTTTATACTAAGTATTGATTCAAGTTTAAAGTTTCTTGATTTCAGATACAAAAATCCTGATTTTATGTTTAAATAACTTGATTTAAGATTTTCAAATTTTAAATTAAGACATAAAAAACTTGATTTAAGATTTATAAATCTTGCACATTTTTATTAAAGATATAAAAGTCTTGATTTAAGATATATAAAACTTTAATTAAGATTTTACAAGCTTCATCTTCCGTTTCGCTGCCGAGTTCCGAGTAAATCGAAAAGTTTACTTAAAACAATATTTTCTTCTTTTTTTCACTTAAATTAAGAGTATGACAGCTTGATTTAAGAATTGTTACACTCATTTACATTTTTACACCAATTTAATATTTAATTTTATTAAAGTTTTAGTTAAAAATCTTGATATAAGATTTAAAAATCTTGTTTTGAGATTTATAAATCTTGATTTAAGCTTTATAAATTTTAAATTAAGATTTTTCTTAAATCAAGATAGTGACAACTTATTTTAAGAATTTTAACACTCACTTACATTTTAACACTGATTTAATAATTCATTTTATGAAAATTGTATTTAAAAGCCTTTATTTAAGATTTAATATTCTTGATTTAAGATTTTTAAGTCTTGAATTAAGATTTTACAAACTTGTTTTGTGAGTAATAAAAGTGAAATACCGTTTCGTACTTGAATTCCAAGTTAATGCAGAGTTTTACTTATTTTAAGATTCTTTTCTCTTAAATCAAGATAGTGACAACTTCGTTTAAGAATTTTTACACTCATTTACATTCTTACAATAATAAAATATTTAAAATTATTAAACTTAAGATGTCTTGAGAATTGCAACTTTTGATTTAAGATTTAAAAATCTTGTTTTAAGACTTATAATACTTGAATTAAGAATTTAAAAACATGTTATGTAAGTAATGACAGTGGAATGCCATTTCATACTTAAGCTACCAGACAATGCAAAGTTTCACTTGATTCAAGACTCTTTTCACTTAAATCAAGATTGTGACAACTTGGTTTAAGAATTTACATTTTTACACTGATATTATATTTAAATTTATTAAAATGTTATGTAAAACTGTTGATTTAAGATATACAAATTTTTACTCGAGATATAAATATCTTGATTTAAGACTTATAATACTTAAATTAAGATTTTACAAACTTGTTCTGTGAGTAACTGTACTGTAAAACTGCGTTTCCCACCCGAGTTCCGAGTGTATCCCGAATTTGTCTTGTTTCAAGCTTCTTTTCGCTTAACTCAAGACTATGTGCACTTGATTTAAGAATTTTCACAACTTAGTTTCTTTGTATTTCATTCTTATATCACATTTGAGTTTAAATAAACGCATATGCTTAGGAGAACAGCATTTTTCTCTCTCTCTCTCTCTCTGTGTGTTGGACATTTCTTAAAGCCATTTCCATGTTTTCCTTAACGCCTTAATGCTCTTCTTCTTCGCTTTGAGCTCTTTTAACACTTCTTCTTGTGCATTAATTAAGCTTTCCCTTAGACATACATAACCTCATTTGCCGTTGTCACAAGCGTCTGTATATAGCTAAGGGAATGTGGCAAATGTCAATTTGTGCTACCAAAATCGTTGACAATGGCAACGAGGGGCCATTAAAGTCGATGCGATGTGCTTGTTCCTGGTTGCCATTTGGTTCAGGCAAAACTTGAATTCATTATGTGACAGGATTCGATTTCGACACACACACACACATAGATACACAGAGAGATACATGTGTGTGTGTGTGTGTGTGTATCTTCTTCTTCTTCCACTTGCAGATTATGAATTGGCGATTATGTTAATGAGCCTGGCGACTAAGAAAAGGACAGTCCCCAGTTTCATAACAGAGTCATTCCTATGTACATACATACATACAAATACATGCATACAGTATGTCAAGTAATTGTTTTGACAAAAGCACAAATATGCATATATTAAATTTCAACAACAACAAAAAAAAAATGAAGTACATTTTCTATATTATTTATTTGTGTTTTTTTATCTTATTACAGTTGCTTATGGTTATTAGAACAAGAAATTATAATATTTATTTGGTTTGAGAATTTTTATTTAAAATAACAAGCCTAATAGATACTTAATTCTTTTTAAGTTAAGCACATTTCTAGACTTGTTTGATAATATAGTATAGTTAAAATATACCTACTTATTATTTGACAAGAGCAAATAAACATATATTAAATTTTGCAAACAAAAATTAAAATTTTCCTGAATATTTATATGTTTTCTTATTTTATTACTGTTGCTTATGGTTATTGGAACAAGTATTAAACAAAAATAATAGACACTTTTTTCTTTTTGTACCCTGTGCCCATTAAAAATGGGCAAAAATGGGTATAATGAATTTGTGTGAATGTATGTAACAGGCAGAAGGAAGCATCTCCGACCATATAAAGTATATATATTCTTGATCAGCATCAATAGCCGAGTCGATTGACACCTGTCCGTCTGTCTGTCTGTCCGTCTGTCTGTCCGTCTGTCTGTCCTTCCGTCCGTCCGTTCGTCTGTCTGTCCTTCCGTCTGTCCGTCCGTCCGTCCGTCATTCCGTCCGTCCGTCCGTCCGTCATTCCGTCCGTCCGTCCGTCCGTCCGTCTGTCTGTCCGTCCGTCCCTTCGTCCGTCCGTCTGTATGAACGCGTGGATCTCAGCAACTATAAGAGCTAGAGACTTCAAATTTGGAATGTAAGTTCCTGAATACCATACGCAGATCAAGTTTATTTTCAATTTTTGATATCAAGCCACGTTTGTTTTAAAATTAGAAAAATCACCATAACATAAGCAATGTTAAAGCTAGAGACTTGAGATTTGGCACACATGATAAGAAACTTGGGCTTAATGTGCCCAGCAAATTTCATTGCGATGCCACGCCCCCTTCGTCCACATTTGGAAAAAGCTGAAAACAAGAGCTGTTTTATAGCTAGTTTTCTCAAAATACTTTTGTTTTAACACCTGTACAAGGTATCCTACTGTCGCGCCCTCTCTACTGATCGGCTTGATTTATACTCTTTACCTTAAAATGGTAAAAGTGACAATCATCATCCCCAGCCGAGTCGATATAGTCATGTCCGCGTATCCGTCCGTCCGTCTGTTCGGCTGTCCGTCTGTCCGTCTGTATGTATGAGCGCCTATATTTCTGAGACTATAAGAGGTAGAGTCCCCAAATTTGGTATGGTGGTTCGTCTATGGGATAAGCAGATCAAGTTTATCTTAAAATTTTGACACGCCCCCTTCCGCCTCCGTAAATCGAAAACAAAATTATTGAAATTCCATTATACGAGAATTATTAAAGCTAGAGTCCTAAATTTTGTCAAACGGTTTGCCAACTGTTGCCAACAGCTTTTCTTATTTATGTGCCACATAGTGCTTGTATGTCAGATATAGCGCTTATGTGTCACATAGCGTTATTGCAAAATCGAAATTGTCCTTATATGTCAGTTTATCCGAAGTATATGGCTTATTGAGACATTGCAAAATCGGCCCTTAATAGAATAAATAAAAATAATACACATTTTTTGCAAATTTAAATTAATTGTTTTAAATTTAAAGCGATGCTCATTTTTATTTCTGTCCTTTGTCAAAACAATTGCTTTACTAACTGTTCATGTACTAAATATATGGCATTTTTAAAAGGGTGGCAACGCCCGCTCTTTGACTTGACTTCATTACACGCTGTTTTGAGCTCATATTAAAAAGCTGCGCTCAATTTTAATTAAATATTTGCTGCAGATTCTTCTTTTGTTCTTATTTCGCGCATTTTATGATGGTTTTTTTTTGTATTTTCTATTTTTTTTTTTTTTTTTTTTTTTGCTCTGGCTACTGATTTGTTGCGTTCACATTTTCCACAATCCAGAACAAAGCGAGGAAATGCAGCAGATAGAAAGAGATGGGAGTAAATAAAGCCGCAGTCGCAAACCAAAGCTTTCAAGTATGAAAATAAATAAGCAAGTTGGGCAACAGCTTCAACTTTTTTTTATATATTTTGTGCAAAAAACTTTGACCGGTCAAAAGATGGAAGCGAGAGAGTGTGAGGGGGGGGGGGGCGGGGGTAAGGAAGAGATACTACGTCCCTAAGTTGACTACTCGGCTGACCCAATGAAAATATCGCTACGCAACTATGCAAAAGTTAAGTAGAAATAACAACAGCAAGTGCTGAAGGATATATAGTCGACTAGAAGATACCCGTAGCTCTATTTAATTTGAAATCAATTGTGTCTATACATATTTAAAAAAAACCATTGCATACATTTAGGCGCTCACATTGCTTCAAAAACTTAAAACAATCATAACAATTGCTTTAACAATTTGCTATTGTAGCGACTATGTGAGATGAACTATGATGCTATTGGATAAGTCCTCGTTGCATTTGACAACTCTATTATTTTGAACTGTGTTGACAAGTCACTATTTTTCGATTTACGGAGGTGGAAGGGGGCGTGTCAAAATTTTAAGATAAACTTGATCTGCTTAGCCCATAGACGAACCACCATACCAAATTTGGTGACTCTAGCTCTTATAGTCTCTGAGATCTAGGCGCTAATACAGACAGACGGACAGACGGACGGACGGACAGACGGACATGGCTATATCGACTCGTCTGGTGATACTGATCAAGAATATATATACTTTATGGGGTCTGCCGGACTTCCTTCGACCAGTTACGCACATTTTGACAAACTTAATAGACCCATTTTTACTTTTTTTCAAAAAGTAAAGGGTCTAAAAAATGCTCTTGGAATACGAGTATTATATCTTAAAAACTATGAGTGTGTGTGGAGTTTTGTGCAATTTTCAAGGGCGTGACAAAGTTCTGAACACACTAATCTTCATTTAATGTTTATTTATATATTCTTTTATTTATTTATTTAATGTCTAATAAAAACAGTCTGCAAAAACTATATTCATTTGATAATAAAATTTAAAATAGAAAACAAGTATATGTATGACTTTAAATAAGTTTGAATCGAATAAAACAACCAACAACTTGTCAAAAAAAAAAATTAAATGATTCAAGGCAATCAGATTAATAAATATTTGGTAATAGAATATACGAGGAGTACTTAGTATTTATATTTCTGAATTAGCTAATAAAAACAAACATTTTTAAATGAAAATGTCTTTATTGTTATTTTCCAAAGTATTCCCATTGATGATCAATACACTTTTGTGCATTAATTTAAACGATTTGTCATAGCAGTCTTTCCATTCCTCTTGAGACACCTCCAAAACATGGTTTTTGAATGCTTCAATTGCTTCTTTAGGGCTCGTAAATCGTTGACCACACAGTTTACCTTTGATATTCGGGAACAAGAAGAAGTCATTGGGTGTTAAATCAGAACTGTACAAAGGATGAGTCGTATACCACTCAGAATTGACCGTCCCACATTGCTCAAGCGGAACAGTTGGCAACATTCGGCCAAAGAAACAGGCGACCATTTGCATCGTTGTGCTTCTACCACGAACAACTTTTGTTGGATTCGGCTCATCTTGGAATCAGATCACAGACGATAATAATTAAATATGCTTTAACAGTTTATTTCGTATTCGTGTGCACAGGTTATTATAACTAATTAAAGAATATAATAGAATAAAGAATGAAAATAAATGACGTATTTTAAACAATTTTACAAAACATAACTAATATGGAAAATATTCAAATTAAAGACAAATATATATTAAAATTTAAATTTGGTCCAACAGTTCCAGATGTTCCGAGGTTTTCTCTTGTGTAAGTAGTAGTAGATTGTGCTTATATTGTTTAATTATTTAATTATCAGCCATAATAAGATTTAAAATAGATTGGCTAAGTAAAAATAATGACAATAAAATTTGAATGGATTTATAAATAAAACATAAAATTAAAAATTTTGGGTGTGGATGTGGGTGCTGAAAGGGACGGCATAAAATATTAAAAACATTCAAGTCCTCATTTGATTAATAGACGCTTATCAACTGATATTATTTATTTATTTAATTACCAACTATGATAAGTCGAAAGCAAGACTTAAAATAAGTTGTGCTAGTAAAAATAATGACAGTATAATTTTAATAAATTTAAAACACAAAATAAGTTTGGAAGCTTACAATTTAAAGTAATATATAAGAAAAATTCAAGAATGGAATTAAAACATACAATTTAAACTAAAATATGAAGAAAATTCTAACTTGCAATTAACATTTTATAGATTCATTCGTTGTCGGGATTAATCTAGCTTTAATATTGTAATTTTGAAAATTTTGAGAACTCTTCATGAAGTTTATTCATATATGTATGCTAAATTTAATAGGTCTAGCTCTTTCATTCTCTAAGATCTGTGTATCTATTCAAATATGTAGTCTACATTTAATGGCTCTAGCTCTTTTAGTCTCTAAGATATATGTATCTATTTAATTGTGTATGCTGAATTTAATAGCTCTAGCTCTTGCAGTCTTTTACATCTATGTATCTATTCAAATATGTAGCTCTAGCTCTTTTAGTCCCTAAGATCTGTGTATCTATTCAAATATGTATGCTAATTCTGATAGCTCTAGCTCTTTCAGTCTCTAAGATCTATGTATCTATTTAAATATATATATACTAAAGTTCATAGCTCTAGCTCTTGCATTCTCTAAGATCTATGTATCTATTTAAATATGTATGCTAAATTTAATAGCTCTAGCTCTTGAAGTCCCTATGTATCTATTCAAATATGTATGCTACATTTAATGGCTCTAGCTCTTTCTGTCTTTAAGATCTATGTATCTATTCAAATATATATGCTAAATTTCATAGCTCTAGCTCTTTCAGTCTCTAAGATCTATGCATCTATTCATTGTATATGTATGCTTAATTTCATAGTTCTAGCTCTTGCAGTCTCTATGTATCTATTCAGATATGTATGCTACATTTAATGGCTCTAGCTCTTTCATTCTCTTAGATCTATGTATCTATTCAAATATGTGTGCTATATCTAAGATCTATGTATCTATTCAAATATGTATGCTAATTCTGATAGCTCAAGCTCTTTCAGTCTCTTAGATCTATGTATCTATTTAAATATATATATATATATACTAAATTTAATAGCTCTAGCTCTTTCAGTCTCTAAGATCTATGTATCTATTCAAATATATATGCTTATTCTGATAGCTCTAGCTCTTTCAGTCTTTAAGATCTATTTATCTATTCAAATATATATATACTAAAGTCAATAGCTGTAGCTCTTGTATTCTCTTAGATCTATGTATCTATTCAAATATGTATGCTTAATTTAATAGCTCTAGCTCTTGAAGTCCCTATGTATCTATTCAAATATGTATGCCACATTTAATGGCTCTAGCTCTTTCAGTTTCTAAGATCTATGTATATATTTAATTGTGTATGCTGAATTTGATAGCTCTATCTCTTGCAGTGTTTTAGATCTATGTATCTATTCAAATATGTAGCTATAGTTTTTTCAGTCCCTAAGATCTGTGTATCTATTCAAATATGTATGCTAATTCTGATAGCTCTAGCTCTTGCATTCTCTAAGATCTATGTATCTATTCATATATGCATGGTTAATTTCATAGTTCTAGCTCTTGCAGTCTCTATGTATCTATTCAGATATGTATGCTTCATTTAATGGCTCTAGCTCTTTCATTCACTAAGATCTATGTATCTATTCAAATATATATATACTAAAGTTAATAGCTCTAGCTCTTGCAGTATCTAAGATCTGTGTATATATTCAAATATGTATGCTAATTCTGATAGCTCTAGCTCTTTCAGTCTCTTAGATCTATGTATCAATTTAAATATGTGTGCTATACCTAAGATATTCAAATATATATGCTAATTCTGATAACTCTAGCTCTTGCAGTCTCTAAGATATATGCATCTATTCATATATCTATGCTTAATTTCATAGTTCTAGCTCTTGCAGTCTCTAAGTATCTATTCAGATATGTATGCTACATTTAATGGCTCTAGCTCTTTCAGTTCCATTAGATCTATGTATCTTTTCAAATATGTGTGCTATATCTAAGATCTATGTATCTATTCAAATATATATGCTAATTCTGATAGCTCTAGATCTTGCAGTCTCTAAGATCTATGTATCTATTCAAATATGTATGCTAATTTTCATAGCTCTAGCTCTTGCAGTCTTCATGTATCTATTCAAATATGTATATTTAATGGCTCTAGCTCTTTCATTCTCTTAGATCTATGTATCTATTCAAATATGTGTGCTATATCTAAGATCTATCTATTCATATCTATTCAAATATATATGCTAATTTTGATAGCTCTAGCTCTTGCAGTCTCTCTTAAATGCAGTTCCCAAACGACTCGACACTTGATGTTTATCAAGTGTATACCCTTGTGTTCTAGTATACTACGTGTTTACGACTAGTATAGTATAAAATCATGGCTCGCTTCTGTGCGGCTTTCAACATGACTGGGTGTTTACAGCTGAATCGCTGATTTGGCCGGGCCATAGTTGAGCCGAGAACTAAAGTGAACTTTTAAGGTTATGCAAACAAATTGCTTTCGGAAACTATGCAACAACAAATTGTGTTTATGTGGCTGCTCAAGCATCGAAATTAAATTGTCTGCTGTAGAAGAGTTGTATTGTGTCGGAAAACCGCCAATATTGAGTACAGGTAAATGCCAAAGGCAACAACAACAACAACAACAACAACAACAACTAAGTATGTAAGTAAGTAGTTCTATATTTTGCTATTTATTTTAGCTCTGCCTCTATCGTCTTTACTCTAATCGGATCAGCAAGTTAATTTACGTGCAATTCAATCAATGCCGCATTGTGTTGTTGCCTTCCAACCGTCCATTCACAATGCATGCAACATTCGGCAACAGTTGCAACATTGCTGCAACAGCAGCAGCTCAACATGCCAAATGCCATTGGCATCATCAATTGCCTATTGGCATTGCCTAAAATGCATGCTGTCTGTCTTCTTCACTCTGGCCCCACCTCCCTTTCACACAGATACAGATACAAACACACACGGGCAAACCCGCCCTGCAGCTGTCAGTTTATACGTGTAGTTGCTCTTGTTTCTATACCCGGTACTGGAGGAGTACAAGGGTATATTGTGTTCGATGTTAAGGGAAGTAGGAGTATATATATATATATATTTTCTATATCATTAAACATCTCTGAGACTGGTTCAGAGAAAAAGACTGACTAAAATGAATATCGAATATCTCGAATTAGGTATTGCAATATGGAAAATCCATACTTGTTATAAGTGCGAATTAATTTATATACAAGAGAACAGCTTCTGGAGTCAAGCAAAACTCTAGATTTACTAGAAATGAGTACAAAACAAGCTGAAGAATTATATAAACATTGTGAATTCCGTAGCATCCAGCTTCGATTTAAGCTGTGTGCTAAAATTGCACTTAGGTTCATTGACTTATTAGTAGAGTTGGAGTTTTTAGTTCAATTTACTAAATAAGTTCAATCAGTAATTTTTAAGCTATGAACTTAATCAGTCATTTTATTTTATTTAGTTATTCATGAACGAAGAACGATAATTAGGTCTTTCTATGCAGCTGTTCAGTTGTTCAGTTGGTTAGTTGTTGAGCTGTTCAGTTATTCAGCTATTCAATTCAGTTGGTCAATTGTTCAGTTCGTCAGTTGTCCAGTTGTTCAGCTGTTCAGTTGTTCAGTTGATCAGTGGGTAAGTTGTTCAGTTTGTCAGTTGTTTAGTTGTTTACTGGTCAGTTGGTCAGTTGTTCGGATAGTTGGACAGACGGACAGTCGGAAAGTTAGACAAACGGACAAACGGACAGTCACACAGACGCACAGTCGGACAGACAGACAGTCGGACAGTCAGACAGATGGACAGTCAGACAGATGTTCATCAGACAGACAACAGTCAGACAGACGGACAGTCAGACAGACGGACAGCCAGACAGATGGACAGACGACCATCTTTATATTGACTCAACTCATGATACTGATCAAGAATATATGTATGTATATACTTTCTACGGTCGAAAATGCCACCTTTTGCCTGTTACATACATTGGCACAATATTATACACCTAGTACCCTTTGGGTACAGAACTACAAGTGTGTTCCTTTATATGTATGTATGTATGCATTTGTGTTTTAATGTATACCAATGCATATAATAAGTGCCCTGTCGTAAATAACTTTAAAGCAAAGCGAGCGCACAAATGTATGCAGTTGAATGAATCTGTATGCAGTTAAGATTGAAAAAATTTAAAGATGCTGTAAATATATGTACATATATGTATGTATGTATGTATGTATGTATGTCGGAAATGACGGTGGTGGATCATACTCATATACTAGTAGTTTTAGCACAGCAAGTCGCCAGCGTGTTGCTCTCTTGCTTTCGTGCTCAGTAAACGATTGACTTATCAGCCACCGCTCTCACACTCAGGCTCATACTCTCTTCCACCTATTTCATTCTTCGTCGCAACTATTTCATCATCCTTACCCATAATAATACTGAGTAGAACAACACCAGGCGCGCCATGTTGATTTGAGTTTCACTCAAATGATACTCTCTCTCGCTCTCTCTCTCTCTGTATACAACAGAACGCTCTCTCTATAACAGAATGTTATTGTATTCTCATTTATTGAATATCGAATTACTTTACATTCAAATTTAATATGTACGACATATACATATATTTAAATTGAGTACCGGGTATCTTATAGTCAGCGACTCGATTGCAGTGTTGTTTATTTTTTTCTAATTTTCTGTTTGCCATATCACCAACGATAAGTAAAAATGATGCATAGTATGCCTGAAAGCCGCTCAAAGTTGATTGCTACGTAGTAGTATGTTTAATATCGATAGCAAAATCGATTTCAATGATGTTTGATGTTAATGTTGAAAGGTTGGCTGATAGTCGACGACAGCTGATGAGGGTGCCGCGTGTGGGCGGGCAGAGGGTGGCGGGAGGCGGCAGGCGGGAGACGGGGACAAAAAGCTCATCAAATGTGAATGCAGCGGTCCAAGAAGAAGAATTTTTGGTTTGTGCGTGATGAAATTATTTGATAGACTTCACTTAAAACTCAAAAACTTACCATCAACTCCTTTTTATACCCTGTGCCTATTAAAAATGGGCAAAAAACGGGTATAATGCATTTGTGTGAATGTATGTAACGGGCAGAAGTAAGCATCTCCGACCCTATAAAGTATATATATTCTTGATCAGTATCAATAGCTGAGTCGATTGACAACTATCCGTCTGTCCGTCTGTCTGTCCATCTGTCTGTCCGTCTGTCTGTCCGGCTGTATAAACGCGTGGATCTCAGCAACTATAAGAGCTAGAGACATCAAATTTGGAATGTAGGTTCCTGAATACCATACGCAGATCAAGTTTATTTTCAATTTTCGATATCAACGCCGTTTGTTTTAAAATTAGAAAACTCACCATAACATAGGCAATTTTAAAGCTAGAGACTTGACATTTGGCACACATGATAAAAAGCTTGGGCTTAATGTGTCCTGAATAATTCATCGCGATGCCGCGCCCCCTTCGCCCATCACTCGAATAAGCTGTTAACAAGAGCAGCTTTATAGCTAGTTTTCTCAAAATACTTTTATTTAAAGACCTGCACAGGGTATTCTACTGTCACGCCCACCCGACTGATCGGCTTGTTGTCTTTTAGCTTGCGTCTCTGTTTGCGACGTTGACGACGTTTCCATGCACAACAACATGTTCATTTGGCTGTGATTCATCATTTGGCTTCCTTTTTGTATGCGTGACTGTGCGTGCCTCTGTCTGTCTGTATGTGTGACTCTCTCTCTCTCTCTCTCTGTGTGTGTTGTATGTGCATACGTGTGAATTGCGGACAAAAATTGTATCGATATGCGTGACGAGAGCTGCAGTCGCAAAGTTCGCATATAAAGCATAAAGCAGAACGGAACAGAACGGAACAGAACTGGACTGCGGCATCATTCATGTCACACACACACACACACACACACACACACATCGTTGCACATATACATACCTACATACATACACATGTATACGACGTCTGTACACTTCATTAAAAATTAATTAAAATTCAGCAAAGACGTCGAGAAGCGTAAATGTCGATGCGGTCAGTCGAATGCACACGCTCCTCCCCGCCACGCCCCGCCACGCCCCTTACTGTCCGCCACGTGTGCAGTGGGGGCCTTTTTCCATTAATTGCAGCAGATATTTGTATGTATGTATGTACATATGTATATAAATAGTTACGCACATACTCACACACTCACACACTCACACAGAGCATTGCAGTTTCAAAGGAGTAATAAATTATAGGTTTATTTGCACAAGATCATCAATGCACAGCGACTGCACTCAGAAAAACCATGTGCTTCAATTTAAGGTTTTCTTTAGGCGCTTTACTTTAAGTATACGTTTAAGGGTCTATTAAGTTGGTCCAAAGGAAATGTGTGTAACAGGTCGAAGGAAGTCTGGCAGACCTCATAAGGTATCAGCATCAACAGTCGAGTCGATATGGCCATGTCCGTCTGTCCGCCCGTCCGTCTATCCGTCCGTCCGTCTGTCCGCCCGTCCGTCTGTCCGCCCGTTCGTCTGTCCGCCCGTCCGTCTGTCCGCCCGTCCGTCTGTCCGCCCGTCCATCTGTCCGCCCGTCCGTCTGTCCGCCCGTCCGTCTATCCGCCCGTCCGTCTATCCGCCCGTCCATCTGTCCGCCCGTCCGTCTGTCCGCCCGTCCGTCTATCCGCCCGTCCGTCTGTCCGCCCGTCCGTCTGTCCGCCCGTCCGTCTGTCCGCCCGTCCGTCTGTCCGCCCGTCCGTCTGTCCGCCCGTCCGTATGTCCGCCCGTCCGTCTATCCGCCCGTCCGTCTATCCGCCCGTCCGTCTGTCCGCCCGTCCGTCTGTCCGCCCGTCCGTTTATCCGCCCGTCCGTCTGTCCGCCCGTCCGTTGATCCGCTCGTCCGTCTGTCCGCCCGGCCGTCTTTCCACCCGTCCGTCTGTCCGTCTGTCCGCCCGACCGGCTGTCCGCCCGACCGGCTGTCCGCCCGACCGTCTGTCCGCCCGGCCGTCTGTCCGCCCGTCCGTCTGTCCGCCCGTCCGTCTGTCCGCCCGTCCGTCTGTCCGCCCGTCCGTCTGTGCTGCTGTATGCGCGCCTAGATTTCAGAGACTATAAGAGCTAGAGTAACCAAATTTGGTGACAATGCTCCTGAGGCCTCAAAAAAGGTCAAGTTTGTTTTAGAATTTTGCCACGCCCCCTTCCGCCCCCAAAAAAATGGTAAAACCCGAAAACCAAGAGTAATTTAAAATATACAAGTTTTAAATTCGACATACATAAAGTTTAGTTTAATTGCAACATGTACTGAAAATTTCATTACAATTGGACTATAAACACCGGAGATATGAAGCAACTAAATTTTCAAATATACAAAGGTTGGAGGCAGCAACTTTTGGCAAGGAAACTGGTAATTTCCCAGATAATAATAAGCCAGATTTCTATGGGCGCAATGGTTAGAGTGTCGAACTGTTGCGGTGTGGTTCTGGAGTTCGAAACCTACCAGAGACACACTTATTTTTAGGTTATTAGTCTTTTTAAAATTTATTTATTATTTACAAATTTATTTAGGTTTATACAACTATTTCCTTTTTGGAAGAATAAATTAAGGGTCTCTCATAGTCGGCTTCGACTGTAGCATATCGTTTCCTACTTCGGCTTGTTATAAACATCTTTTGGCAAGCTCAACTGGGCAATGCCGCTTGAGTCATCTTCTTTAAGGACTTCCTTTTTTCTTACGCCTTTTTAGAAGGTGTCGTAAATTTAAGTAGAATTGGTTTTATTACCTAAAATACATTAAATAATCTACACAGATCAAAAACAAGTATACGAAAATTAAGTTCGAGTTCGTAAACTGAACATCGAGTTCAAAGTCGATTTTTAAAAATCGATAATGAACAAATTGAGTTGTTGATTTAACGCATATTTTAACAACGATTCAACGATTTTTCATAAAATTTGTCTTCCCAGACCATTAGATACTTTTAACTAACTTAATATGTCCCAATAGCATATAGTGAAATTTAGTTCTTAATTCTTGCGTTAATTTACAAACATTTTGTTTAAGCTTCATTGTTGGTTGTGTTTTATGTTGAAAACAGTCAAGTATTCAACAGTCAAGTCCCTAATTCGTAGAACATGATTAATTATAATAAAGTATAGTTTTAATGCCTGCTTCAAGCTTTGACATTGTTCAATTAATTCAAATGTTTACATATTAACTGGATATATAGTTTGTCTGTATTTATGTATAACTTTATACATTCACACACACACAAATGTTCACGGCCACTTTGTTAATTCAAAACTAATCAAATAACTAACATGACTGTATTTTCACTTTGCTTTAAGAAATGTCTTCAATTTAAGAAAAAATTCGCACAGTGTGTATTATTTTCCAAGCCTCCACTGAGATTTGCAAAGCTGTCGAATTTTTATTAAAATTAATTCATATTTATATAAATGTATATTATTTATTTAAAATTGATTTATATTACTTGATTCATCACTAAAAATCGATTCATTGGTGTTTCGAAGTTTATTTACATCACTATTTCGAATTTATAAAATTCACAAAAGTGAATTCACACAAAATGCAGTTTTTGATTTTTTTGGCGCGCAAAAGTATGCTATAAAAATATAAAACTGTTTTTTTTTTGCTGTAAGCCGTCATTTTAACGTTTATGGAAATGATTTATTAAAATACTTTAGCAGCATTTTAAAATGTGTTTTGTATGTTTTTTGCTAAAAAAAAATATTTATTTAAAAAGTGAAAAGAGAATGTTAATATTATATAGAATAGAATTAATGGGTATTATCTAATATTCATGTTATTAAGCTGCGACTTTGGCAGTTTTGTCTAAAGAAGTTATTCAAATAGAATATCGCTACTGTTAGCTAAATATTTGACATTCTTAATGTCTGCACTTGTTGCAAATACAAATTACTGAAAATTAGTTTGGAATTTCTTAAGCTAAACACCCATAATCTCGATATAAGAAAGAATCTTAAATCAAATATACCTCTAGATTTACTTAAAATCAGTCGGAAAGTCTAAAGTCGAAGTCGACTATGAGAGACCCTTTACTTATTCTTCAAAATGAAAATAAGAGTAACACTAATAGTTCTCCATAGAGCGTTGTAACGTCAATGTGCTCTTCTTCTTCCTTTGGCCCGACACTGAGTAAAATTGTGTTTAGAATAACTTCAGAGATTTTTTTTTTTACAAACTTAATAGACCCGTTTTACTTTTTCAAAGTAAATGGTCTAAAAATCATACGAACATTTTAGAAAACTGTTTTCACAGCGAAATAAGTTTATTTAATTTTAAATAAATATTTTAAGATCTGAACTCTTTTTCCTGTACTCACTTACAGAGTTTAAAGTGTTATGAATACGTTTTGAACTTTGTAAGAATGTAAACAATTATATCAAACACACAATTTATTAGTTTGATTGAGAAATCTACAGAAAAACCAAAGATATTCATACTAAATCTTAGCTTTCGGCCTATCGTTTCTAAATATATGATATAGTGGTTAGATTTTAACCAAATTTTTGGTCAGGATGTATAAAACATAGCTAAATGTAATAATCTGTGAGATTGGTTGAGGTACGATGAAAAACTAATTAGTTTGTCATACAAAACTGTGATTTTCCACAGATTGTTTCTATGGCAGCTAGTATATGATATAGTGATCCGATCCGGCTGGTTCCGACATATATACTGCCTGCAGCAAAAAGACAGAACTGTATCAAATTCCATTTGAATAGCTGTAAAGCTGAGAGACTTGTTTGCATAGAAACAGACAGACAGCCAGCCAGACAGACAGACAGACGTTATGTATGTATTAAGTGCCTGTACTAACATAAAATGTACCTTAACAACACATGGATGGAACATTAAAAATAGACCAAACCTCTTAACTCAGTATGAGGATTCTTTATATAAGTAGGGTATATTTTACCGTTGTACAATTGTCTTGGCAAAGCCTTGCCATTTAAGACGCCTTAAAGGTCGAGCAGGCAGTAGACTGCGGTGTCTCAACAATCTGTCACTGTATCGACTTGTGTGCCTTCCAATCTGCTCTTCCACAGTATGCAGCTTGAGGTCTCTATGGAGTGTGGTACCGCGCACGTACCAGGGACAGTCTGTTATGTTGCGTAGTATCTGATTCTGCAGCACCTGGATATGCTTATAATTAGATTTGGCTGCGATCCCCCAAATCTGTATTCCATAAAGCCATATTGGCCCAGAATGCAATGGGCATACACCGCCCTCTTACATCTAAGCGGCAAGGTGCTCTTTCTACTGACGAGCCAACGCAGTTGCTGAGTCCTCAGGTTACATTTTTTTTTACCGTGGCCTTAAGATGTGGCCCAAAGGTAAGGCGCTTGTCCAACGTAATGCCAAGATATTTCGCTTGCGACGGCTGGTCCAGAGTAACTCCTTCTAGCTGGATTTCAGGAGTGTCCATAATAAGCGTTTTGAGTGTAAAGCAGGGGTTTGTTGTTTTCAGCGGATTGATCTTCAGATTCCACCCGTTGCACCAGGCTGCAAGAGTATTAAGATACTCCTGTAGTCCATTAGCTGCTTCTCTGTGACAGCTGGACTTATAGATGACTGCGATGTCATCTGCATAGGTCGCAAGAAGTGCCTTGGAAGGAGCAACCATATGTTGACAGTTGGGGCTGGGTATATCGGCAGTATACAGCGAATAAAGCAGCGGTCCAAGAACACTGCCCTGTGGAACTTCTGCTCTCATTAGGTAGTTGTTAGAGTATGTGTCCCTTACCGTGACCTTAAACTCTCATCCTGCAGGTCGTTAATGAAAGGGATAAAACAATATACTATATAGTAGGTGCCAAGTGACTAACTTGAGGTGTGAATATGTAGCATACTTATGGGATACTAGGTCGATATGTCGATATAATCACACTGCAGTTCGACAACAAAACCTGCCAAAAGGAAAGGAAAAATAAAAGCAGCAACAGCAACAACTCAGCCACATAACATGGCCATTTTATGCCCACCATTTTGGCTAATATTTACACACAACACACACACACATGTTCAAACACATTCCGCATTGTTTTTGCATAATGCACATAGCGAAGTAATCGCACCCATTGGGCTATAAACATACAGACACACACGCACACACACACACGCACACACACTTACACTTGCATACACAAGCGCCGCAATGACTTTTGGTTTGCATTTTTCATGAAGAACACATGAACAAAACAAAACAAAACAAAACAAAAAAAACTAACAAGAAATGCTACAGTCGAGCAAACTGGACTCAAACACTCCCTGTTCTTATGCCTATGTAAACCGAGTTAATTAAAAATGTAAATACATAAATAAACAACAATAAATAAATATTGTTAAAAAAAAATATATATATAATTGAAAAATGCAGGAATCGAACCCTAGACCACCAGCCCAAGAGCCGAACACTCTACCCATTTGACTACCAAGCACACAAACATTGTACTTGTTGCCTGAATTCGTTGAAAGTACACACGAAAATATACAAATATTATTATAAAAATATATATATACTATTAATAAGACAAGTTGTGGCATGGGGTTCGAACCCTGAACCGCAAGCGTAAGAAATAAATAAAATAAATAAATGAAAATACAATTGTTGCTTATCAAAATGTATTGTTAAATAATAAAACTTCGAATCGTATAACATCGCTATACATTAGTATAGTATACAAACATACAACAAAATGGACTACAAGATATATAGTATACTACATTTGCAATTAGTGGGGTTCGAGCCTGGAACCGTCAGCGTAAGATGGTTAAATTATAAATTTAAATTCAAATATTGCTGATCGAAAAAATATAATTAAATATTGAAACTTCTAGACTAGAATGCATACATTAGTATAGTGTAAGAAATATACTACATTTGCAATTAGTTATTGTCTGATCTCGCTGAAATATTCACCTTGATAACCATAATTATGAAACAAACTTGATTTGCTGACGATACACAGAAAATTATAAAAAACATATTTAAAAACAAAAAACGATTAATGTGACAACTTGTGAAGTGGGGTTCGAACCCGTGACGATACACAGAAAATTATAAAAAACATATTTAAAAACAAAAAACGATGAATGTGACAACTTCTGAAGTGGGGTTCGAACCCGGCACCGCAAGCGCAAGAGTCGGAGGCTCTCTACCCACTAGGTAAACAAACTCGCAAGGCTCTTATGGCGACCTATGCAGATGACATCGCTAACATTTACAACCCTAAAAATCGCGTAGAAGCAGCTAATGTACTACAGGAATACCTCAACTCATTTAAAGGTCAACCCACTGAAGTCAACCAATCCCTGCTTCACCCTGAAAGCGCTCATCGAACACACGCCACCAATTCAGCTGGAAGTTGTAACCCTGGAACAACCAAGACAGGCAACATATCTAGGCATCATCCTAGACAAGCGTGTAACTTTTGCTCGTCATCTAAAAGCTACGACCAGAAAGTATGATCAAAGCATGCAGCAATTGCGGTGGCTGATCAATGGAAGAAGCACCAATGTCTTTGAGACCAAAAAGAGCAATTTACGTACACTATGGTGCCCCAATCTGGCTGTACGGCGCGCAAATCTGGGGAATATCGGTAAAAATCGAACTACAAACGGATACAGATCTTACAGAATCGCGACATGCGACAAATTACCAACTGTCCCTGGTATGTGAGAGGCTCTACCCTGCAACGAGACCAGATACAGTGCATACAGTGAAAGAGCAGATTAGTAGGCACACAAGCAGATACAGCGATAGACTGAGCAGACACCGAAGTACGCTTGCGAGACGTCTACTCCCCGCCAGGTCCACCATTTTATGCTCTCTCCACTTAACTCATTGAGCGGCCATTTCTTGCTCTCACTATAATTGCTCTCAATTTATTGAGTATTTGTCTGTTTTTGCGTTCGCTTAGCGACATTCCGTTGAGATCAACCAACGAGCGGCCACAGATCGACTTTTTAAGAATTAGATAACATAACTTTATATAAATATATTCATATATTATTAATTTAATATGAATTTATCCTTAACAGAGTGAAAAAG
Source organism: Drosophila histrio (assembly GCA_958299025.2). NCBI lineage: Eukaryota > Metazoa > Arthropoda > Insecta > Diptera > Drosophilidae > Drosophila > Drosophila histrio. Next base: position 56,421,583 of record OY282582.1, on the reverse strand, counting down.
AACAATGTAATTACATAATCAAAACATATTTTGAAACCTTATTGAAATACATTAAATAAATAAAGTTATTCTGCTTATGAAAAGCAGACTTATAAGGAACTAATTCTGTATGTACGGATTCAAAGCTGAATAAAAAAAAACTAAAGAAATTAACATGTTTATTTTCCGATTGTAACACAATTTTCAGCAGACATCACAAAGATATTAAGCAAGCAGACAAATTGAAAAGACCCTTTGTACTTTGTGCATGTACAGGGTCTAGCAAAAAAAGCCAGCTAACAGAACTTTTCAGGCTACATTTTCATTTGCGTTTCGTGTCGTTTCGTTTCGTTTGGATGCCTTCACTCTGTGCACTTTGGCGCTTGTTGGTTTTTATCATTATGCACCACGCCCACTCAACATAAAAACAAAAAAAAAACTGTCGGCAGATGATGATGAAGAAGAAGAAGATGAAGAAGAAGATTAGGATGTGGGAGGTGGCAGGGGGGCAACGCAGACGAAGAAACAAAGTGCCGCTGATTGCCGCAACGCGCCCTTGAAACAACGCCCAAAACACAAGCACACAAATGGACACTAACATGCATGTGCTTGTATGTATGTATGTATGTATATGTATGTGTATGTGTATGTATATGGAAGCACGCACACTGCCGTAATTACGTATGCCACGTAATGCGTTGAGCAAATTACGTAATGCGTACGCCAAACTGATCACAAAGCACGTAAATAACCCCGTTGGACTTGATGTGTATTGTCGTCATGTGATAAACAAAATCTATACAGTTTTTCATAAGAAAAAACGTTATGTGGTAAATATCAAATGTGAATAGCCGCAGGCAGTGAGACATTCACTTCGCATTGCTGCATAGTATTCGGCAGACATTTTTTAACATTTGTCAATGGTGTTGAATTCCCTGCAGCAGAGTCAGCTACGAACTTCACTTGCAGAAAGCGTCACTGCTCAATTCAGCTTAAAATTCATATTAAATGTATGCTTATGTATTACAATAGGTAACAAAGTTTTTAAAACATTTACAGTAACAGTGTGTGCCGATTTTTCAATGTCTTAATAAGCCTTATACTTCGTATAATCTGACATATAAGGACAATTTCGATTTTGCAATAACGCTATGTGACACATAAGCGCTATATCTGACATATAAGCACTATGTGACACATTAATAAGAAAAGCTGTTGGCAACAGTTGGCAAACCGTTTGACAACCGTTGCTGCGTATAAATAATTTGAGATTTACAGTTAAATCACTTTGATGTTGCCACCCGTAACCAATAATCCGCTGTTTTATACCAAATGTTGCCACCTTTTTGACATATTTGCCAAATGTAGATTGAAAAAATTAAATTTCTTATAGGTCACTTTATTTAATGGTTAATTTTATTTAAAACATAGCTATGTATCACTTTCTATGGACATTGAAAAATCTGGCCTAACAAATAGAACATTTTTCTATTAACCTTTAAAATTGAGCATATTTTGAAGCTTTCCTTAGCGGGATTTTAATCATTACTCGATAATGTCACAGGCAATTTAAACAAGCCATTACGCGTTCTAAAAGCTAAGGAATTTATATTAAAATAATTTATATAATACATTTCAAATACAATTTATTAGTTTTACAGCAATATTTTTTTTAATTACTCAAATTGTAATATTTTTTGCAACATTTCTTTAAGATGTTTGAATTTAAAATTCTCAGCTCGCTTTTTTTGTGGTGTGTTGTTGTTTTTCTGGTGTCTGTTCAAGTCTGAATTTGATTGCTGCGCTCTCTCGTTCTTTGCTCTCGCGTCGATCGCTCGCTTCGGGGGCTTCTGCGAAGTCGGGGCTGTACAACTTCGGCTATTCTTAGTTGCTAAGACTGCAGCCATTTTTGAATGTATGTATGTATGGCAGAGATGGGAGCCAGACAACAAATTTTAACAACAACAACAACCAGCGACGCTGCAGCGTCGCAGTCATGAACCAGACAAAATGCGCGAGCATGGCGCCGAGCAATGCATACATTTTGTTTTTGCATTCTCGAGCGAGCAGAGTCAAAATTCATTTTTCAGTTTCTTCCTCACCAATCCAAGTGGGAAATCTCACGCTGAGTTAATCGCTTACGTGATGCTTACTTATAAGCTGTAAGCGCTTCCTTGCCTGTATAACGCTGATTACATTGCCGCTTATTTTAGTTTGGCATGGCCGCAGCAGTCCTAGCAGTCGCATCCACAATGCTGTTTATTGTTAACCAAAAATGCAATTCATTATACACACCACACAATTCTGATTGTTTAGCAGCGGTAATTTCATCAATGCACACAAAACTGTCGAAAAGCATTGCTTACTAGTACATCAATAACAAATCGGAGTGCTCTAGCACTTTCCGACTGGGTTTACTTTCAGTGCGATAAGCGATCAACTCGAGCAACGACCAGTGCCAGTGCCGAGATGCTGGCGTCTATCACAAAACATAACGGAAAGAGCCGCGGGAGCCACTACGTGCCCATGGCTGATGTATTGTATGCTTAGTGGTATTATTTTCTGGAAAAATGTATTCAAAATTAACAGTGATAGCAGCTTCTGTCATAACAAACACACTGCCGCAGGCATATCGGTAACCACATACATACTGAATTATCCATGTAAATGCGAATGGAGGTTGTGTCTGCACAACTCTGCAGAGCATTCTGCTGTAAATCTGTATACTTTTGTGTATTAAAGTGTCGACTGGGCTGTCAGGCAGTAGGCAGTAGAGGACGAGGGGCGTGGCAAACATATAATTGCAAAAAATTTGTTTAATGTCTGCCGACCGCAACGTGCAAAACTACAAAATCTGTTTTACAGTGTGCATAATGAGGCTTAACACATATTGGTCGCTGAGCGCGTGGGGGGGGGAAGGGGACGACATAAAGGCAAGCTAAAGCAATATAATTAGATCTACACGCAAACAAACGAAGCATAATGCATGTGTGTGTGTGTGTGTGTGTGTGTATGCAAATAGGTATTTACATACATATGTACGGGCCACGCCTATTTGTGACTCTGGCACAGTGGTTGATATATCAGCGCCTTTTGTGTACTAATAATAAACTTTTGTTCGCGACGCAATTTAATTTTAGACGCATTTACGTCTTTCCTTTCCTCAGAAAAATATGAAAGTATAAGGAAAGTGCGCACTTTTTAAACCCTTTACGTTAAAAAAATTGAAGGGTCTATTAAGTTTGTCAAAAAAGAAAAAAAAGCCGATCAGTCGTGCGCGCGCGACAGTAGGATACCCTGTGCAGGTCTTAAAACAAAAGTATTTTTATTATAATGGGATTTAAATATATCGCTTGAAGTCGATTTTGCTTGCATTGAGAGTAGGTAGCTTGCGATAGTCTGGCAACACTGGACTGCGGCTGTTGATTGTTTATGTTTAGCGCCACAGCAGACGAAAGGCAAGTCAAACATACATGAACAAACTCGTCTTTTCGTTCATTATATCGTCGGCGCGGCGCAGCGACTGCGCTGCTACTGCGCTGCGTCGCATCTGCTGCGCTGCATAAATTTGTTTCTTGAATAACTTCTGAGTTCAATAACCGATCGTACTGAAATTTGTAGCACACATTGAGAGTTAGATACTTACCATGTGTGCCAAATCTCAAGTCTCTAGCTATAAAACTGCAATTCTTATCAGCTTTTCCGAGTTATGGGCGAAGGGGGCATGGCATCGCGATGAAATTTTCAGGACACATTAAGCCCAAGCTTTTTATCATGTGTGCCAAATGTCAATTCTCTAGCTTTAACATTGCTTATGTTATGGTGATTTTTCTAATTTTAAAGCAAACGAGGCATGATATCGAAAATTGAAAATAAACTTGATCTGCGTATGGTATTCAGGAACCTACATTCCAAATTTGAAGTCTCTAGCTCTCATAGTTGCTGAGATCCACGCGTTCATACAGACGGACGGACAGACGGTCGGACGGATAGACAGACGGACAGGTGTCAATCGACTCGGCTATTGATACTGATCAAGAATATATATACTTTATAGGGTCGGAGATGTTTCCTTCTGCCTGTTACATACATTCACACAAATTCATTACACCCTTTTCTGGCCGTTTTTAATGGAAAGGAAGTCTAAGGAAGTCTGGCAGAACCTATAAAGTATATATTTCCTTGATCAGCATCAACAGCCGAGTCGATATAGCCATGTCCGTCTGCCCGTTCGTCTGTCTGTCCGTCTGACCTACTGTATAAACACCTAGATCTCAGAGACTATAAGAGCTGGAGTAACCAAATTTTGTGACAATACTCCTGAGGCATTCACGAAGGTCAAGTTTCTTTTAGAATTTTGCCACGCCCCCTCCCTCCCCCAATAATCGAAGAAATCCGAATAACAAGAGTAATTTAAAAGATTTCCAAATTCAGCATACATAAAGTTTAGTTTAATTGCGATACTGAAAATTTCATCGTAATCGGACAAAAAACACCGGAGATTTAAAGCAAATAAATTTTTGAATATATAAAGGTTGGAGGGAAGGAAACTGGTTATTTGCCAGATAATCGACTATGGCTGCATTGGCGCAATGGTTGGAGTGTCGAACTCTCGCGGAATGGTTCTGGAGTTCGACACCTACCAGAGGCACAATTTTATTTTAGGTTTTCATGCTTTTCAAAATTTATTTATTATTTAGAAATATATTGAGGTTTATACAATTATTTCCATTTTGAAGAATAAGTAAAGGGTCTCTCATAGTCGACTTCGACTAAAGTCTTTCCGACTGGTATTTATTCTATAATAATATATAATATTATATTTATATTTATATTTATATACAAATATCTGTAGGAAAACTATAAATATTAAATTCAAAATTAAAATAAAAGCTTTTTTTCTGTATTCCGTTTCTCATACGATAATTCTCATTGTTAGAAAGGACAACTGTTTGGAAAACATCCGCATTGACTTTCTTGCCAAGCCAACAATATCGTAAAAGCAGAAACTCTTAAGGTCTTCAATAAGAATCAATTGAGTGTTAAAGCACCTTAAAGCTCCCCGTCACACTTAAATTACTTTAAAGCTCTTCGAGTCGTCAACTTGACTATAAAAAGAAAAACAGCAACTGTAAAAGCTTTCAATGATGAAGGTATTTCTAAGAATTGGCATGTGTAATCAAGTTCTATTACATATTTTGCTTACATGCAACTGCTTTTGGCTGTGACCACGCCCACCGTGATGCCAATATTACCTCTACACACACACACACACAGCGACACACACACACAGACACATAGAGAGCTACAACCAGTCGGAAAGGCTACAGTCGAAATCGACTATGAGAGACCCTTTACTTATTCTTTAAAAAATAAATAACAGTAACAAACTTAGAGACTTATATATAAACCAAAATAAATTGGACGCTGCTCAGATTAGCTTCCGATTAATTGAATATAATCGTTTATGTTACACTTGAATCGTTAACATACAAATGTTAATCTTAACATACAAATGTTATGTTAATATACATGTATGTAATGCATACATACTTTATTAAATATAATACATTGGCATTTATGGTAGAATTTGTTTATAAAAATAAAATATTGTTTTAATTTATTTAATTACTGTAATTATACATTTAAAATATAATAATAAAAAAACAGAAAAAAAGTGTGCCTCTTGTAGGTCTCGAACTCCAGACCATTGCGCCAATGAAGCCATTGTCGATTATTTAACAATTTTTAAAAATAGAAAAAAACGTGTCACAGGCAGGGAACGAACCCAGGACCCCACCGCAAGAATTCGACATTCTAACCACTGCACCAATGAGGCCATATTCTATAGTTTGCCAATTACTAGATTTCTACAGAAGTGCAATTAATAATTCAATGCCTTAAGTTGCTGCCTGCACATTTTCTGCCATTGTACATTCGATAATTAGTTTACTTGAAATCTCCGGTGTTTATTGTCCGATTTTGATGAAATTTTCAGAACGCATCGGAAGGAAAGTAAATTTTATGTATGCCGATTTTGGAACTTGTATCTTTTAAATTACTCGAGTTATTTGGGTTTTTCTTTTTTTGGGGGCGGGATTAGGCGTGGCAAAATTCTAAAACAAACTTGACCTTTTCGGTGGTCACAGGAGTATTGTCACCAAATTTGGTGACCCTAGCTATTATAGTCTCTGAGATCTAGGCGTTCATACATCACGACAGACAGACAGACGGACAGACGGACATGGCTATATCGACTCGGCTGGTGATGCTGATCAAGAATATATATACTTTATGGGGTCTGCCGGACTTCCTTCGACCTGTTACGCACATTTTTTTTTGACAAACTTAATAGACCCTATTTACTTTGTTAAAGTAAAGGGTCTAAAAAAAGCCGCAAGCAAGAGAAGCATCTCCAGCTTTTCAACTCAACTCAACTAACTGAAAGGCAGGCATGTGTGTAGGTGTGTGTGTGTGTGTGTAGGTGTGTGTGTGTGTGTAGGTGTGTGTGTGTGTGTGTTTGTTGCATGCCTCACTGCGCCTGGTAGCTGCCGGCCGCCGGTTTGCCTTTTATTTTCAACAGTTAACGCGGAAAAATAGCAAAAAAAAAAAAATGTTAAGAAAAAAAAAATAAAAACTCAGGAAAAACGGCAAAAGAAAAAATCAAACAAACATTTTGCTAGATGGCGAAATCTTTGGCAGTGGCTGAAGCTGCGTTACGAGTAGCAGACAAAAAGCCAGACGAACACAGTCGCGAACCCGACCGTCATATACCCTGTAACAGTCATTTGTTTTGTGTGGCAAATCGATTCCAAGATACTCATCATCGTGTGTGCCAAAACTTAAGACTTTAGCTATAAAACTTATGAGATTAGTTTACGATTTGTGTATTCAATTCAAAATTGAAGATAAACTCGATATACACGCAAATATATAAACAATGCTAGGAGATCAAGTTTAAGCTTCTAGCTCTAACCATCTCAGAGATACTTTCGATCATACGGATGGACGGACAGATGGACAGACAGACGGTCCGACGGGTAGACGGACGGACAGACAGACATTGCAATAATTTGTTGTCATAATCAAATGACTAAAAAAATAGGCAAAGAAATATGCAACAAAGTCCTTTGTTTTATTTTGTTATTGTAACTTAATGAAACGTTAACTATTAAAAAATATATTGTTTGTTTATATGTCAAATTTAACATCAATTAATTAACTAAAAAATGGGTAAAGATATGCGACAAAGACTTTTGTTTCTTATTTATTTGTATTATTATACACAAATATAACATATTCAGTGAAATTGAATTTATTTATTATTTAAATATACCAAGAATTGTTATTATTATTACTTAGAAATATAAAAATGATAATGTTTTTAATAAACTAATTTATATACTTCTCCAATTGTCAGTGAAAATTTCATTTCAAATATTTTGCCTTTAGTAATAAATTAACTAAAAAACTAAGAAATGTCACAGCAATTTTGTATCTATTTTTATTATTATTATATAAACTAAAATAAATAGTTAAAGTCGAAATTAATTGAATTTTTCCCCTAATTTGTTCCCTTAACTAATCAACTAATAGGCAAAGAAATGCCTTAAATATATAAATATAAAATCAATAAATAAAATTACATAAACAAATATTATGTTTGGTAAATTTCACTACATTGTCAACCTTTTATTATTACACAAATTATTAATTTAAATATTTTGTTTGTGCATTTCACAAATTTATCTTATTAATGAAAATTTTAGATATAACATTGCATTTGTAATATAAATTGAATTGTTGCATTGATTATATAATTAATTACAGCTTTAGGCATTAGATTGACAAATTGTTTAATGTTTATTTGTATTTAAAATTGCTTAAAATCAGCAATATGTTTTGTATTTACTTAAACAATTAATTGAGTACATTTTTCAACATTTACACATTTTAGCACAAAATATATTAGATTAAAAAAACTGATTGAAATTCCGAATAATAAAAAAATAACAAAAGAAGAATATACATATATACTACTTTATAGAGTCTGCCGCTCTTTCACCTGCCTGTTACATACTTTAAAAACAAACTTAATATACCTAGTACAGGGTATACAAATAGAGCTCGGGAACTCCCAAAAATCTCGGCAAGGCGTGGCAGCTTCGTCGCCGTCTTGCAAAATTGTTTTGCTATGCAATTTGAATAATTTAATGGATTTTTATGAGCAGTAAAACGCTTGAAGGATGCACTAGCCCACTGGCATCCTGTCAGGACACACACATACACACATATATAGAGGAGAAGCCGTGCAACACACACACACACACTCACACACACACATGCATGCGAGTGTGTGTGTGTGTCTGTCAGTTTTGGTTTTTGTGCTGTTGCTGACTGCAAAATCGCCGTAAATTTGTGTCGCCTGTGTCGAGTCTAGAATTGGGTTTGAATTTTGGGATTGCAGTTTTTCAGGGAGTTTTTAGACCCTGTATTTAAAAAGTATAAAGGGTCTATTAACCCTTTTAGATGGCCAAGCCTGCCGCTTATACTTAAAAATATTAGGAATTAGTACAAAATCAATTGATAAACTTTAATTATATTGATTTAGAGCCGATTTGTCAATGTCTCAATAAACCTTATACTTCGGATAAACTGACATATAAGGATAATTTCGATATTGCAATAACGCTATGTGACACATAAGCGCTATATCTGACATATAAACACTACTATGTGGCACATAAATAAGAAAAGCTGTTAGCAACAGTTGGCAAACCGTTTGACAACCGTTGCGTGCGTATAAATAATTTGAGATTTACAGTTAAATCACTTTGATGTTGCCACCCGTCACCAATAATCCGCTGTTTTGTACCAAATGTTGCCACCTTTTTGACATATTTGTCAATTGTAGATTGAAAAAATGAAATTTCTTATGGTTCACTTTATTCAATGGTTAATTTAATTTAAAACATAGCTATGTATCACTTTCTAAGGACATTGAAAAATCGACCCTTAATGTATATATTTTATTTAATTTTTATCACTTTCTCCAAAATCATATAATCACTTTTTTCGCCTACTTTGTAATTTGTCAAATTAAGCAGCTTTTCAAGTTTTTTATTGAAAGCCAGTGTCAACTTAAAAAAGCAAAAAAAAGCAACATTTCCAAAAAAAACAAGCGGAACAGTCGGGACCCCGACCGTAATATACCCTGTGGGTCTACAGGAACCCGTTCAAATTCACTCCAGATGAAATTCTCTAGTAGTTCTTTATTTTTTAATTTGTGGGCGAAGGGGGCGTGGCATCGTGATAAAAATTTGTGGACAAATCGAGCTCAAGATACTCATCATGTGTGCTAAATCTCATGTCTCTAGCTACAAAACTGCTTTTGTTATGAGGTTTTTGAGCTAGAAAACTGCTTGCTTTATGAGCTTTTACTTAATTTGAGGGCGAAGGGGGCGTGGCATCGCGATTAAATTTTCTGGACACATTGACCCTAAGATTCTTATCATATGTGCCAAATCTCAAGTTTCTTACTGTAATATTGCTCTTGTTATAAGCTTTTCCGTTTTGTAGGCAAGGGGGGCGTGGCATCGTGATAAAATTTTCTGGACACATTGACCACAAAATATTTATCATATGTGCCAAGTCTCAAGTCTCTAGCTACAAAACTGCCCTTGGTATGAGGTTTTTGAGCTACAAAACTGCTTGCTTTATAAGTTTTTACTTAAATTGTGGGCAAAGAGGGCGTGGCATCCAAAAAAAAAGATAAACTTGATCTGCCTGCAAAAATTTCCAGTGCTGGGACACCAAGTTCAAGCTTCTAGCTCTTACCATCTCTGAGATCCTTTCGTTCATACTGACGGACCGACGGACCGACAGACCGACAGACTGACGGACCGACGGACAGACGGACATGGCTATATCGACTCGGCTATTGATGCTGATCAAGAATATATATACTTTATTGGGTCGGCCATGCTTCCTTCTGCCCGTTACATATTTTTAACAAACTTAATATACCCCCACAGGGTATAAAAACTACAAATACAAATAAATCTGATGATCGATTATAGAAATCTTCCAAAAAAAAAATCTAGAAAATAACTGACAATTATTCTTGTTAATTAACATTTTGTTATATACATTTTCGATTATTAAAACGAGCCGAATTAGTTAGGAAATAGTTTTAAGTTTCCGTATTATTGGTGATAAGAATTAGTAATAAGCCGGCATTGAAGCCAATACCAAATACCCAGCGCACGAAGCGCGTCTTCTAAGAAGACTAGTTTTAGTTTCAGTAAGGTTAAGGAACATTGAAGCCGTGAGAAAAAAGGAGTAGATTTGATTTGAATAGGAGCATAATGACCGTTGCTCGCGGCCAAGCGTACGCTGTCGATCGGTTGTACAATACTGCCAGCAAATGCAACTCTACCTCCCGAGAGAGTGAGAGAACGAGAGCTCCGTGGTGAGTTGCGAAGCGGTGGTGAGTTTTGCGCAGCCGAGCTTCGGCTGCAGAGGCTGGCGCGTGGCTTGACCGCGAGCAAGACGGAACTTTGTGATCGACAGGCGCAATTGGCAGACGTCGCGAGCTGGCGCATCTGTGCAAGGAAAACAAACACAAGTAAGTAGCGAATAGGCGGAGCGCTAGGGCTCCACTAGGCAAGTGCGGCAGGGACTCTAAGAATAATAATAAGGAGTATTGTTTATGATTCAAAACTGACACTTTTCTTTAAGCATAACTAATATTTTGGAATTAAACAGTGAGGACAAGTCCCGTTGGCCGAACGAGCGAGTAGTCCCGGCGTTTTGAGTAGTATTGTAGTTTTGCAGGTGAATCTTTCCATCCCTCCTTCCAGCGTCCAGCGTAATTTGTATATTGTATATCTTGTATATTCTAGACCCGGACAGACTGAGATCTTTACCACGGCTGGTTACTTCCTTACAGTTAAGTTTTAGTTTGTTAAAAGTGAAATGTGTTTACTATCTGTCTCCATGCACAATGCTCAATATCACCAAACAGTTTGCGTAATGTAGAAGAAAAATGGCAGCAACAGAATACCGTAGCAAGCAGAACTTGAAAGGATGAACTGCAGTTCTGTTAACAAAATTGCTTCTTGATCCATGTAGATGCGGGTTTGAACCGCACTTTAGAAGTTATCACATTTGATACATATAAAATGTGCAGCGAAAGCAAATCAATCAATTAAAACTGTCAACGAATTCATATAGCAAAGAACTTATTGCTAAATGTATGTTTGTTATAGTTAATTTCACGGGCCAGGGTTCAAACCCCCCTTCAGAAGTTTTCTTTTTAATATATATGTATACATTTTAAATACTATTTTACTGGGTATATAGTTTTAACGAATTTCTACAATAACAACTAATTGCAAAATGTGAATTTTGTGCTTAATCGACTAATGGATAGCGTATGCAAAGCTTGTGGATCTGGGTTCGATTCTCGATTCAAAAATTTGAATTGATCTTTTTCAACAGTATTTTATATTGCACTTTTAATTTATTTAACTTTTGCTCATTATGTCCAGGGTTCCAACCCCACTTCAGAAGTTTTCCTATTCATATATTGTTAATTTATTCTTAGTCTATTTGTAGGCTTAATAGACTAATGGATAGCGTATACGACTTTATAATTTTAAATTATATTATGCATCCTCAACATTGAGTTGATCTTCCACACATTCAGACCCAGTATCACCCCTAAGACTTCCCTTCAACTAAGTTAGCATGAAATCAGAATTTATGTTATGTTATATTCATAGTTACAATTATATTTTAGTCCAATTTCTGATTAGTTAAAGTTGTCTTTTCTGTTGTCAAACTATATTATTGTTTTCATTTTAAATTGATCATACTCTTGCGTTTGCGGTTCCGTGTTCGAGTCCCAGCTCAATCATTATTTATTTCTTTTTTTAATAGTATTATTTTTTTATACCTATGTATCATAAACAAATCAAGTTTGTTTCAGAATAATGCCACGACATGAGGTTAAAATAATAACAACGAATTTATACAACTACAACTACTTTGTTAGCGCTTAATTGGACTAATGAATAGAGTGTACGATTCTACTAGAAGTTTTAAATTAAATTTAATTTCATTTAAGCAACTATTGCGCTTGGGGTTCAGGGTTCGAACCCCACTTCTGTAGTTTTCTTATTAATTTGCATATATATTTTTTTTATAATACTTTTATTCTATTTTAATTGCACTTCTAATGTAAGTCATGTCAACTAATTACAAAATGTATATTTGCTGTAGTATACTAAATATGGGCATTTCCATGAGGTCGCACGGGACAGTCGTACACATTGTAAGTGGTAAAAAGGTCAAAGTAAGACGGATTTTCAAAATTATTTTTCCAATTAAAAGTAGCTGTTGATTAGCCCTATAATTGGTGCTATGGTCGATTTTGAAGAACTATTCGTATTGTAGATTTTTACAAGAAATCAAGGCATTCGCACGGGACAAAAATAGAAGTGGTTTTTGTGGCGATCAATTTAATCTCTGATTTCAGCGAAAGTTTGGGCAATATATTCACGCAAATTTCTGATAAATGTTATGCATTGACGTCTCTTTAAAATGGTTATAGTTTTGCTCAAATATGATTTCTAGTTTTTATTTAAATTAAATAAAGTGACACCGAAATATGCGATAATGCAAAGCCGAAATTATCGTAACTTGCAATCGCATACTTTCTTATACATTATTTTTTGACTCTTTGTACCTTTCCAAAGATTTGGAGTACCATAAGACAATGCATAATAACTTATTCTGAGAATTTGTATCAAAACAAAATGTACACTAGAAATGCCACTCGAAATGGGTTATGAATAGAGTCAAAATTTTGTTACATTAGTTAAATTTTATTGTTTTCCTATTAAAATATCGACTATACACCCTATTTTTATAATGAAACAAGTTGTTTTTAAACACTTTGAATCTTTTGGTCTCGGTGGACCTTTTGGTGGAAATGCCCATATATAATGGAGAGCGTATCTGGGTTCGATTCCCGCCTCAGAAATGAAATTTTGTAAATTTACATAATTTTAAACAACATTTTTCTCTTATACGTAATAACAAAGAGTAAAAATTACATAATAAATATACAAAATAGATACATAGCTCAAAAAAATAACAAAGGTCTTCATACAATAGTTTAATTTCCAACCGATTGTTCCTATGGCAGCTATATGATATAGTCATCCGATCTTGACCAAATTTCGCTAGAATGTAACAACAAGTAAGAAATACATTATCTGTGAGTTTGGTTGAGATAGCTCCAAAAACAAACAAATTCTTCATACTAAGCAATTTTGACCTTTTACCTCCCATTTTAACCCCATCCAGTTGGAATATCGAAAAACGCAACCTTTGTACACGATAATTATGTCTCAGCTATGTTGTGTGAATATCTTAACCCGTTTGGGCTACAGCGTGATGTCTCAGTGAAACAGTCAGTCAGGACAAAAAGTTTTATATACGTATATAGAAGATAAGTACAGGGTCTCACACAGTCGAGTTTGCTTGAATGCGGCCTAGCCTAGCCTGGCTTGGTTTACAGGTTTCATGTTTTGGGTTTTGGGACTGGAAATGGGATTGGGGATTGGGCTCGGGTCTGTGGGGCTTATTCAATTTTGCAATCGCCGCTTGCCGGCGTCGTCGAATCTCTGCAACTGGCTCCAATTGACTGCCGTGCCACTTCCGACGACGACGACGACGACGACGACGGCGGCGCCAAAGCCAGTCAAGCGTTTGGCTGCTGAATGCACAACAACAACAGCAACAACAACAGCAACAACAACAACGACGACGGCGACAGCAAATGCAATAAATTTTCAAGTCATTTCAACTTCCGGTGTGTGGCCCGATTACAGTTTAGTAGCTGTAAATACATATATAGCGACACACACAAACAAACACACACACACACAAACACACACACACACACACACAGAAAAACACATACAGCTCTGGCCATACAAATAGCACAAAAGACAATAAATATATTTATCTTTAAACATTTCTTAAATTCTTCAATGGAAACTTTTATTCAACTGAATTAAATGGAGTTTTATTGTCTTAATTAATTAACTAATTGGTCAAGAAATATGCAACAAAGGCCTTTGTTTTATTTTGTTATTGTAACTTAATGAAACGTAAACTATTAAAAAATATATTGTTTGTTTATATGTCAAATTTAACATCAATTAATTAACTAAAAAATGGGTAAAGAAATGCGACAAAAACTTTTGTTCCTTATTTATTTGTATTATTATACACAAATATAACATATTTAGTGAAATTGATTTATTTATTATTTAAATAGAACAAGAATTGTTATTATTACTACATAGAAATATAAAAATGATAATGTTTTAAATAATTTAATTTATATACTTCTCCAATTGTCAGTGGAAATTTCATTTAAAGTGTTTTTCCTTTAGTAATAAATTAACTAAAAAACTTAGAAATGTGACAGCAATTTTGTATCTATTTTTATTATTATTATATAAACTAAAATAAATAGTTAAAGTCGAAATTAATTGAATTTTTCCCCTAATTTGTTCCCTTAACTAATCAACTAATAGGCAAAGAAATACCTTAAATATATAAATATAAAATAAAAAAATAAAAATAAAAATACATAAACAAATATATTGTTTGGTAAATTTCTCAACCTTTTATTATTACACAAATAATTAATTTAAAATTTAATTTAATTTCACAAATTTATCTCATTAATGGAAATTTTGGATATAACATTGAATTTGTAATATAAATTGAATTGTTGCTTGATTATATAATTAATTACAGCTTTAGGCATTAGATTGACAAAATATTTAATGTTTATTTGTATTTAAAATTGCTTAAAATCAACAATATGTTTTGTATTTACTTAAACAATTGACTGGAACATTTTTCAACATTTATATATTTTAGCACAAAAATATTAGATTAAAAAACTCATTGAAATTCAAAAGTGCGCTCATCTCAAAAATAAAATGAACAAACCATATGGTTTCTCACTTGACAAACAATTGCTTTAAATATGTTAAAGTGATTTCAAAAAGAACAAGAAATAATTTCCATTAAAAATGGAACATTTCTGTTATATGAGATAATATTTAAAATAATATAATATAATATTATATAATATTTTCCCTTCACTTTTAATTTATAACAATATGATAAAAAAAAATTTACTATTTTATTTGTATTTTCTAATGTTGTTTTAAAATGTTCAATAATTTGTTGTCGACTTTAAATAAATAAATTATTTTTGAAATAAATATATTTGATTGTTCATAAATAGCTGCACATGCATGTACTCTCTCTCTCTCTCTCTCTCTCTATCTCTGTCTCCCTCTCTCTCTCTATCTTGCTTTTATCATGCCATCTCATTCCGGCGCCTGTGACATGGCAACGATTTTTAAATCGACGAGTCGCAAAACTTTATGTTGCCTACTTTTAAGCGCGCCATTCACTGATTTTCCATTGCCTACTTTTAAGGGCCAACTAAGCCCCCAAAAATGCCGTTGTAATTACAGTTCAATCCACTGGGGAGCAAGCGACACTCGAATTGCGAACCATGTGAGGCAAAAATTATGAAAATCGCTTTAGTCGCAACAACAACAACAACAGTGGGAAAAATGACTAAATTAGCTTACACACAAAACAAAAGGCGCTACACGAGGTAAAAGTCTAGTGACGATGGCATATTCATGCCCCAACATTTTTGTTATCAATTTTTATATATGAACTCTTCTTAAATCACAAGAAAAAACATTTGACAAAATTTAACAATATAATAATAGGTCCTTCGGCTAGCTATCGATTTAAATCATTAATTTCCACACAAAATTTACAACTCTAGTCTAGTCTTTATTACCCACTGTGCGAGGGGGTGAGTTAGTGGTGAATTGGGGGGGGGGGGGGTTGGATGGAAGCTGAGGCTGAGACAGAACGACGCTGTTGCCCGAAACTTTCTTATTGCCGACACATTATTTGCCTTGTCATTGTCATAGGCTGACGTTGACGTTGACGTTGATGTTATTGTTGTTGTTGTTGTTGTTCTTATTATTATTGTTGTTGCTGTTGCTGTTATTATTGTCACTGGCGCCATTATTAGAAATATTTCCATTGTTGTTCGTTAGCGTCGTCTAGCATCGCGGTTTTCTTCCTGTAACTGTCACATTTGCCACTTCATCATCATCATCTTCATCGTCAACGTCATCATCATTGAGCAGCTATCAATACAATGTGGCCACATTTTTGTTGCTTGTTTATCGCTGTGTGTGTGTGTGAATGCGAGTGTGTGTACTTTTACAACTCCGCAACAGTGTTGCCACAATTTTTTACAGCAAAATAACAAATTTGATCCAAGAAGGTAGCTAGAAAAGGCTAAAAACGAAGTACTTAAAGGGTGATTACTTTTGCCTCATCCTGTAATATGTGTATAATGATAGAAAACAATAGTCACGAGAGTTACCATGCAAAGCGACTAGAATAACGAAGTACAATTGTATTTTATGTCTGTCTGTCTGTTTGTCTGCCTGTCTGTCTGTCCGTCCGTAAGAACAAAAGGATCTTAGAGATGGTAAGAGCTAGAAGCTTGAACTTTGTCTTCCAGCACTGCTTTTTTTTGCAGGTACATCAAGTTTTCTAAAATATTGAATGTCACATTTTCAGCGCTCACAAATAAAGCAGAATCTCATAACAAGAGCAGTTTTATAGCTAGAGTCTTGCGATTTGGCAAACATAATAATTATTTTAAGATCGATGTGTTCAGAAAATTTCATAACGATGCCACGCCCTCGTCGTCCACAAATTAAAGAATATACAAATTACTAGAGCATTATGTATTATTGTATTATTGCCACAAGTTCCCGACTGTCCGCTTTGTTTTTAGCTTTTTACGATGAGATCTACTATATATTTTCTTTGCCTATAAATCAGTGATTGATAACACATATTTGTTTCATCAAATTTCATTTTGAACTGGTATTTCTGCAAATCAAATTGGTTTAAAAACATGCAAATTAAAGCTATATTTAATTTACTTTTATTTTGTTTATTTTATTACATTACTATTACTATACAAAAAGCTATTTATACTTTATTAGCCACAATATAATTATTTTTTCTTGTTTCAATGGAACTTTATAACGCAGTAGCCAGGTCTAGCTATAAAACAGCTGAAATGACAACCCTGCTTCGCACTCCGTTGTCAAAGTACTCAACTCCTTCCTGTTCGACTGCAAGTCGCGTTCTCTTTCTCGCTCGCTCGCTCGCTCGCTCGCTCACACTTTCGTCTGGTGATTAGCGAGCGCAGCAGCGATAACGTCGCATGGAATGAGGTGAGTGAAGGGGGGGAAAGTAGGGAAGGGGAACGCTGCATGAGCTGCCAGGCAAATGATTGCCACTTGAGGTGTAAACGAGCGTATTTTACAGCGACGTACTTCAAGAAGCTTACAAAAAAAAAAAAATAAAGTAACAAAGTTTATCAGCACGCATAACGGAAATCACTCGCAACAAAGTATCACGAAGAGAAGTATGGAGAAGAAGAGCGAACGACATTGCATTAACAGTTATCGATAAGAACTTTTTTTTTAATATCGATAGTATCGATAGGCAAGCAATAGTTTATATCACTAGTGATGATATTTTCAATGAATTTCGATATGAATATAATATAATTTGATATTGTTATTCATAATTCTTACAAAATATATAATTAAAAGCTCTCAATGCGCAAAGACCGATCTTAAAAATCGATAATATCGATAGGCATTGAATTGTTCATACTACAGGTATAGATATTTTATAAACCATCAAAAGCGATAGTATTTCGATGGGAAAAAATATATAATTTGATATTTTTATTCAAAATTTCGAAATAATCGATAATATCAATATCTAGGTACGTCTTTACATTAGTTGTCCTTCCTCTAGTTCATTTACTATTTAGCCCAGTGTCCAATGGGGTACCAAGACTTATAAGCTTGTGCCAATATATGTATGTAATAGGCAGAAGGTGGCAAATCCAAATTCTTCATCAGTCGAGTCGATACATCGATATCCGTCTGTCCATCCGTATGAACCACCTGGATCTCGGAGACTATAAGAGCTAGAGTAACCAAATTTGGTGGCATTACTTCCATTGTGTGCAGGCAGATAATGTATTATTCAGAATTTTTTCACGCCTCTGCAAATTGAATAAAACTGATTTACAAACGGAAATTTATAGCTAGAATCTTGAGATTTGGCATATATGATTTGTGAAACTTAGTGAACGTTTTCATTACAATCGGTTCATTAGCACAGAAGATATTAAATTTAATATTATTTGATATTGAAGGCAACAATAATCAGTGCAAGAAGATCTTGGTTCGAACCCAGCTGTCGATAATATAAATACATGTTTAGCTTTTAGACCCTTTATTAATTATTTGTTTATTTGTATTTCTTTCATTTACTATCATATTTCTATGTTTATTTGTTTGTTTTATATTAAAACATTTAAAAATAAAAATGAATAAGATTAATGCAGATATTTTGAAAAAATTACAATTCGATGATGGATTGTTAGAGAGAATTGTCTGCACAGTGAGTTGAAAGAGTTGTATAAGAACTTACGACGAACGTTTTATTCAGAGTAAATTGGGAAGGGAAGGAAACAATGCGATTAGAGATGGAACTCTTTAAACCAAGAGATGAATAAACCTAATATTACAATTTATATTGATAATTTAACTTGCATAAATTCAACAGCGGGGTTTGAACCTACAAACTCCTAATAGTGCAATGTTTTCTTCGTACAATCTTCTCAGTCAATCAACCTACAAGAATTCAACTTGAAGTTTTGTGGCCCGTCACTAGGGATGACACAATTAATCATATTAAAATCATTAATCGATTATTTTGTTTCGATTCACGATTTTATTGTAACGTTAAATGGATTGCGATTAATCCAATCTTTAATCGATTATATGCTCAAATAATCGCATCACTATTTGCGCGCAAATGCTAAAAATAGGCGGCAAGAAGAGCAATTTCCTAAGAATATGGCGCCAACCTTAAGCAAAGTGTGGAAACTTAAATCCAAAATGAATGAATGTCAATTGTGGCGGGTGCTATGGCTTCTGAAAATAGGAATAGGTTAACCACCGACCGTCTGTCGAAACTATTGTTTCTTAATTCCCAATAACATAAATGAAAATCTATCAATTATGTGCACTTGTATGCATTGGTTAATTGTTATTGGTATCAAATTGTCTTTGCATTACAATGATACTTGGTTTGTGTGTAAATAACAATTCATCTGTCTATTTCTCAAACATATCAATTCCCATTGTGACTGGCAAATGAAACATCATCTTTATCATTGTCATTATCATCATCATCATTATCATCAGGATGTTTATGATGATATATTAAGCAGCTTAACCCGCAAATATTTTTTTTATAATTATTATTATTATTATTATTATTATTATTATGATTATTATTATTATTATTATGATTATGATTATGATTATTATTATTATTATTATTATTATTATTATTATTATTATTATTATTATTATTATTATTATTATTATTATTATTATTATTATTATTATTATTATTATTATTATTATTATTATTATTATTATTATTATTATTATTATTATTATTATTATTATTATTATTATTAATATTATTATTATTATTATTATTATTATTATTATTATTATTATTATTATTATTATTACTTTTATGACTATTACTATTATTATTATTATTATTATTATTATTATTATTATTATTATTATTATTATTATTATTATTATTATTATTATTATTATTATTATTATTATTATTATTATTATTATTATTATTATTATTATTATTATTATTATTATTATTATTATTATTATTATTATTATTATTATTATTATTATTATTATTATTATTATTATTATTATTATTTTTATTATTATAATTATTATTATTATTACTATTATTATTATTATTATTACTATTATTATTATTATTATTATTATTATTATTATTATTATTATTATTATTATTATTATTATTATTATTATTATTATTTTTATTATTATTATTATTATTATTATTTTATTATTCTAATTATCATTATCATTATTATTAATAAGTAATGACTTCTTGGTTCATAAATACATTAACTTGTTAGGAAATGGGGCAATGTGTTGGGGAGGGGGCACCCCTTTTGCTTTGTAGACTTGTGTCAGCTTGGAAAGCGTTAGATTTTCAAATTCACAAACTCACCACTTTCCAGAAATTCGTATTTCACACATTCCAATCTACAAAGAAAGACCGAAAATGCTTTCCAACACGGTTAGTCAAGTTGCACACCAGCAACATCGTTGCCAGATAGCGCGTTAAACAAACAGCTGTTCAAAAACATGGTCGAATAATTAACAAGGTGACAACATACTCTTCCAACAAGGCCATGCTTTTGAGCAATTAATTTTTGTCTTGCTCTCATCATAGTTTTGTTGCACCAAACTTTAGACACCAAATGTACCATTTGCGTAAAATGTGTACCCGCTTGTTATATCTACCAAAAACTATGTTTTATTTGTATCTTAATTTATTTTATAAAAAATGCAATAAGCGAAATTTTAAATTAATATAATTTGCTTTACATTTGGTACCATATATTAGTAATTTATACATTAAAACATACTTATTTCTGTATTGAATTGAGATAAAATCAGCATATATTAAATCACTGAAAATATTCACAGTTAATACATTTATAAATATGTATGTCTATATTGAATATAGATAAAATAAAAAATATATTTTTATGTACATATAAAACAATATTTTTGCATAAAATATTTGCATTTTATACATAAATGTCTTCTTAAATAAATTATAATAATATAATAAAGACATTACTTAGTATACAAAACATTTTTCTGATGCAAAGAAGAAACTTTCTTTAGAATAAATTATAAATAAATATATAAATTTTATACATTTACATATTAATTAGCAAAAATACAAAAAAAAAGATTTTCCCCTTAAGTCTGGTACAAAATATTTGCATGAAGTGGCAACTGTGCATGGGATGCGTCACCTTGTTATAATAATTTCACCATGTTCGATCACTTTTCAACGGGCTGGCAACGCCGCTGCGTACAAATTTTTCATTGCCTTACGCTATGTAGTAATTTATTATGAAAATAGTATTTAATAATAACCATTGAGATGTAGATATTGGCAAACAGATATCAACATTTTTCATTTGCACAACCGTAATCTTAATTAATAAAAAAGAAGCTCAGTGTATTCGCACCTGACCCCGTAAACGGTAATAACGAAAAAAACCTTTAAATTCTAAACAACAAAAACAAATTTGTCGGTATTTAACTGATAACAAATTGTTTAAACAAAAGCGCAGCTGCAATTGCAATGGTTGTTAATGGTTTTTTTTTGTTGTTTTTTTTTTTGTGTTTACCTCACAGTTGGCCGTAAACATCGAACTAATCGCAACGATCTCTCTCTCTCACTTAGCAATTTTCCACAAAATTAAATCATGTCCAACAGCAGCGAGAATGGAAATGGCAATAGAAATAAATTTCATGTGATAATGGACAGTGAACCGATCAAGTTGCCGTTAAACGTGAGCAGCCAATGCTCCATCGACATGATACCGCCGTCGCCGACTTTGCAATCACCTGCAATGCGACGCAATCACAGCGATGGCAATCTGATGACGCAGGATGTGAAGGAGGCGCGGGTGCGTGTCATTTATACGGGTGGAACCATTGGAATGATGCGCAACGAGAGGAATGGTAAGTGTTTGTGTGTGGTGTGTGTGTTAGAGATGAGCGATAGCTCTGTCGGCCTTTTTGAACAGAACAGCGATGAGCGATAGCCCAGTCGAACTTTTTGCACAGAAAAGTGCATAGATCATCGAAGCATCGGACATCGATGGAACATAAACATCGACATTGAGGTTTCCATTCAAATTTACACCTTTGCAATACGGATTGGCTGTTGATACTGATTTATGATGATGGTAGATAACAAATATGCTATATAGGGTCAAATCTGCCTGCTTATAACTTTTACATACATTTACATAGTCATTATACCCATTTCAAAAAGGCATAGGGTATAAAAACTACCTTAAAAACTGCAATACTTTTTTTCTGGATTTCTTGAAATTTGTTCAGCTTTTTCTAGCTATTTTAAAATGTTGATATAGCTATTTTTGGCGCTGAAAAGTTTGCCATCCCTTGTGGTAATAAATACAATTTCAAAAATTGCTATTTATATAGTGTACCAATAATATCTTAGTACAGCAGCATTTTTATTTTTACTTTGTTGTCTTGTAAAATCGATTCAAACAACAAAATGAAAGAAAAATTAATGCAGTATCTTGAATTCATTTAATAACTACAGTTTGACGCATATTTCAGTTTAATTCACTTAATTTTCCTATATTTATTCATATTTAAATAAAGGCAGAGCACCCTACGTCGAGAGACTCTGTATTTATTCAGTAAAAATTCATACACACGCAAACAAATACGCGGCAGGTGCGTTAAATTTTTTCTTAAATAACTACAGAGTTTTTTTCCGATTGCGATGCAATTGTTTCTCATGTGTGTCAAGACCAAAGGCTCTAGCTCTTTAGCATAATGATCTTTTAATTGCATTTATAAGAAAGTCTTTTAAGAATTATTGGGCGAAAGGGTGCGTTGCAAAATTCAAAAACAATCTGATTCTGCTTAAGACATACATAGATAAACCTACTAATAAAGTTTGGTATATCTAGCTCTTATAGTCTGTGAGATTCAGGGGTTTTTGTGTTTACCCCGGTTTTTCGACGAATTTAATATACTCTAGGCACTTTTTAAAGTACAAACTCCAATAAATAAGAACGTTAAAGTCCAGTTCCGACTATAAGATACTCCATATTCGATTAATACACAATCGAACTTCTATATAGCGAATCTCAAGGGGAAAAAATTTACTTAGTTATATAGATTTGTTTAAATAAAGTTGTGTTTCTATGTAAGTAACATAATTCAAAAACTCGATGTTACGATGATGAGTAATCCCTCAGATCCATGCAGGTCTTTCACAAGCATGAAATCATACGTGAACTTTCAGGCCCAGGCCTGAAATAGTAATTCCCATCACGGGCTTTCGACAAATGAATTTAACACAGGCATGCCGTTGAGCCTCAAACCTCAGGGTGTTCGCTTACCGATCATGCCTGGATCTGAGGTAAATCTATGCTCTAATTCAGGTCAGTATTCATTTCAGCTTTCGCTTACCGATCATGCCTGAATCAGAGGTTAATCTATGTTCTAAATCATGTCTGAATTCAGGTCAGAATTCATTTCGGCGTTCGCTTACCGATCATGCCTAAATCAGAGGTTAATCTATGTTCTAATTCATGTCTGAATTCAGGTCAGAATTCATTTCGGCGTTCGCTTACCGATCATGCCTGAATCACACGTGAATCTATGCTGTAATTCATGTCTGAATTCAGGTCAGAATTCATTTCGGCGTTCGCTTACCGATCATGCCTAAATCAGAGGTGAATCTATGTTTTAATTCATCTCTGAATTCATTTCAGCTCTCGCTTACCGATCATGCCTGAATCAGAGGTTAATCTATGCTGTAATTCATGTCTGAATTCAGGTCAGAATTCATTTCGGCGTTCGCTTACCGATCATGCCTAAATCAGAGGTGAATCTATGTTTTAATTCATGTCTGAATTCATTTCAGCGTTCGTTTACCGATCATGCCTGAATTAATTGTTTCATTGCTGATATAATTAAATTGTTTTATTAGTTGACTTCACTTTAAATATTTATTATTGAATCTTTTATTAATAAGTATTTGTGCGTTCAAAAAATGCTCTTTTGATCCGGACTCCTCGGTGACTGCAATGATTTCTAAAATAGTAATTTATGTAAATATACCAAAAATTTACCTTACCAATTAGCGCGCTGTTAAATTGAGTAAATTCATTACAAAGTCGTAGCCTACGTTATTAATGGTATTAACATGTTTATGTTGGGGAACATTATTTAAATCATAATGAAATAATGAATCCTAATAATGATTACCTTAGATTTTAGGTTGCTTTCATTATTTGCCACTTGCCTACCACAAATTTAAAAGTAAACACATTTATAATACAAAATAATGCAGCACATTAAGAAATGCGCTGTTAAAATTCACACTTTATTGTGTCTGTTCTTTGCTTCTGTTCTCGCAAGAGCTTGTTCACAGTTATTTAAAAGCGGGCAACATGCTCTTAATACATGCCGCTCTCCGAAATGCACTCATTTTGTATGCTTCTTCTTCTAACTTCGATCACTTCGCACCTCGCTTACCATTCATATCTGATTTCACTCATACAGGAAATCAGCTATGAACTGAAAGCGATCAATCCAAATCGAACTGAAGGGAATTTTTATTAAATGTAAGCTTAAGTTTTTTGACATTCAGATGAGCTTGACAATCGTTTGACTTATTCTGGGAAATTAATTTGCTATAAAGAAAACTTCATTGTACAGAAATTCGTAACTGTATATAATATATTGAGTATTAATTTTATATATTAATTTTATACTCCAACAGAATATTGAATTCGCTTGCGTTGCCTAAAACCATTTAACAGTCAAAACTTAAGTTATATTTTTGCAATGTTGATATGTTTATTTAGAATAATTTATAATAATGAACTTTGACCACCAACAAATAATAGAGTTCTATCTTAAAAACTGTGGATATTGTAATTTTTTGCGATTAATCTGTCCAACAATTTTGTTGCTTTTAGCTCTAAAAGTGTAGACATTTTATTGAATTTTCTGGGGCGTGACAAAAATTTCGAAAAACAAACCTGATCATAAAGCAATTCATAAAATACTGTGTGCTAAGAGTAACGAGTAAAAAATTCATAAAAATTATGTTAATTAACAATTTTTTATATACCTACATATGTAGTATGTATACTATATTTTGTGGTATACCATTTATTCTTAATAACTGCTTTCAGGTGGTCTGACATCGAATTAGGCAATTGTTTCGTTTATTTTGACATTATTCGAGCTTTGTTGTAACTCGCTTATTTTTAGCTTTCTATGCAAAAAGTTGCTTTACACAGTCAAATATGCGAATTCAAATGGGCATTTTTAAAGTCACTTTCTGCGGACTTTTATTAAATCAATCCTTAAATAATAATTCAAATTTTTTAGACCCTTTACTTTAAAAAAGTGTAAGGGTCTATTAAGTTTGTCAAATATAACTTCAAGGTCTTTCACTATCTATGATCCAATGGAGTAGTGTCAATCGTATAACTGAATAACTGGGGCCTAGAACACTTAATTGATTGCTTAAACCTCTCTAATTGTGACTAGTGCTTTAAATATAAGTTAACTTTGTAACGTTAGGATGTAAATAAGATTAAAGACTTTTCTGTGAGGAGAAAATTAAAGTTACCAAAACCTTTTTGTTTTATGTTATTTTTGCATGTGAGGAAAGAAAATGGAAGAAGATTTTTTTTTGGGGAAAAACATAAATAGACCTTTGAATATTTGTTATAGTTAGTAACAATAAAAGTCACCATAAACTTTAACTTTTTATCAAACAAAAACAAAAATGTAATTTTGAGATTTATATTATCTTTTCTCTGATATTCAAATAAGTATAACTTTAAGTATCTTTTAAATGCCAATGATAGCTATATGTGATTTCATTGTATCCCGCAAAAAAAAAAACCTCTACACGAGGTAGAAGTCTAGTGACGAAAGCATATTCAAGCCCCAAAATTAATGATATCAAATTTTGTGACGAACAATAATAATTTTAATATTGCTTTTATAGGCATAAATACGTTGAGTGTCAAAAAATCAAGTTTGTTCCGCTTTAAAAGGTGTAAACAAGCTTTGGAATTGTCAATACGTTATTTTTGTTGTTTTTTTAGAGAGTTTTTTTCGTACCCAAATGTAAACATACTGCCTTCTAATAACTTTGAACATTCAGCGTATTCGTTGTTACTACGCACCTCTTTTAAATTCATTATACCCAATAATTAAAGTGCCCGGTGAAGATGTCGCATAATGCTTAGCAAGTCCCAGTTTTGTTTTTTAGACCCTTTACTTTAAAAAAGTAAATAGGGTCTATTAACTTTGTCAAAATGTGCGTAACAGGTCGAAGGAAGTCCGGCAGACCCCATAAAGTATATATATTCTTGATCAGCATCACCAGCCGAGTCGATATAGCCATGTCCGTCTGTCCGTCTGTCCTGCTGTCCGTCTGTCGTGATGTATGAACGCCTAGATCTCAGAGACTATAAGAGCTAGGGTCACCAAATTTGGTGACAATACTCCTGTGACCCCCGAAAAGGTCAAGTTTGTTTTAGAATTTTGCCACGCCCCCTCCCGCCCCCAAAAATCGGAAAAACCCTAATAACTCGAGTAATTTAAAAGATACAAGTTCCAAAATCGGCATACATAAAATATACTTTCCTTTCGATGCGTACTAAAAATTTCATCAAAATCGGACAATAAACACCGGAGATTTGAAGCAAACAAATTATCGAATGTACAATGACAGGAAATGTGCAGGAAATGTGCAGATATGTTAAGATTAACATTTGTATGTTAAGATTAACATTTGTATGCTAAGATTAACATTTGTATGTTAAGATTAACATTTGTATGTTAAGATTAACATTTGTATGTTAATAATTCAAGTGTAACATAAGCGATTATATGTAATTAATCGGAAGCTAATCTGAGCAGCGTCAAATATATTAAGGTTTATATATAAGTCTGTAAGTTTGTAACTGTTATTTCATTGTTGAAGAATAAGTAAAGGGTCTCTCATAGTCGATTTCGACTGTAGCCTTTCCGACTGGTTTTTTATTTATTTATTTATTCAGTGTTAATTCCCAACGCTACAAGACAAAGCTGATAAATTAATCAATATACAGAGTGGGGCAAAAGTAATTACCCCATTGGAAAACGCTATAACTTTTGCATAAGGGCCAAATGTCAATTCGGCTTTGAAATTTGTGAACTATAAACAAACGCTGAGTGCAAAATCGACAAGCCATAAATCGGTTAATTCCGCAAGATTACGAAATAATTGTTTCCATTTTCTTTATTCATTATTATACCGTGTTAGTATATTAAGTTTAAAAGCTCTTAACAAAAGCAGTTTTGTAGCTAGAGACTTGAGATTTGGCACACATGATGAGTTTCTTGGGGTTGATGTGTCCAGAAAATTTCATCACGATGCCACGCCTCCTTTGTCCACAAATTGAAAAAACGAATTACGGGCGATTTACATCGAGAGTGAATTTGAGCGGGTTCGTGTAGAGCCACAGGGTATATTACGGTCATTACGGTATTACGGACATGTCCGACCCTGTAAAGTATATATGTATATTCTTGATCAGCATCAATAGCCGAGTCGATATAGCCATATCCGTCTGTCTGTCCGTCTGCCTGTCTGTCCGTCCGTCTATCTGTTTCTCTGCAAACTAGTCTCTCAGTTTTGAAGCTATCTGAATGAAACTTGGTACAGTTCCGTCTTTTTGCTGTAGATAGTAGATATATTGAAACCGGACGGATTGGATCACTGTCATAGAAACTATCGGTCAAAAATCATACTTTAGAATGACAATCTATTTTGTTTTTCTACGTACTTCAAACCAAACTCACAGATTATGCATCTGTTCATGACTTATACATTCTTTCCAAATTTGGTTTAAATCGGATCACTGTATCATATAGCTGCCATAGGAAAGATCGGTTGAAAAGTGCATCAGGTTTCTGCAAGGGTATGAAATCTTTGACGTGTCAAAAATAACAAAAAAGTCTGACTCAGGGCACCCTACTGTCGCTCCCGCCCTGACTCATCGGCTTGGTTTCTTAATACTATTATATGCAAATAAGGAATAGTCAAGAGTTTTATATAATAAGCAAAGGGGGTCTCATAGTCGGTTTCGGCCGTAGCATATCGACCTCTACTATCGCTCCCGTCATCTACTATCGCTTCCGCCCCTACTATCGCTCTATTTCCTACTATTGTTCCCTTCCCTCCTATCGCTCCCACCCCTTACTATCGCTCCCGTCCTCTACTATCGCTTTCGTCCCTACTATCGCTCCCACAACCCTACTATCGCTCCCACAACCCTACTATCGCTCTATTTCCTACTATCGCTCCCTTCCCTACTATCGCACCCGCCCCTACTATCGCTCCCACAACCCTACTATCACTCCCGCCCCTACTATCGCTCCCACCCCTTACTATCGCTCCCTTCCCTACTATCGCTCCCACAACTCTACTATCACTCCCGCCCCTACTATCACTCCCGCCCCTACTATCGCTCCCTTTCATACTATCGCTCCCGTCCCGACTCTTCGACTTGTTTACTATGTGTTAATGCACAATTCCCCAAAATCGGAGACCCATGCATTAGTGTTATTACAAAAATAGTTATAAAAAATAATTAGTTAATTGATTTACTGTAAATATAACTAATTGATTGATTCCACTTTCAGTGCTGGCTCCCATTCCGAATGCCTTGGTTCGCCTCATACGCAAATATCCGAATATCCACGACGAGGAGTATGCACAACGTCGCTTTGGCGCCGGCTCTTTGATGGCGCCACTTGTGCTGCCCTATGTGCAGGGGGAATCCCGACGGGTGCTCTACCAGGTGTCGGAATATACGCCGCTGCTCGACTCCAGCAACATGACGATGCACGATTGGGCGCGTATTGCCAGCGACATTTATGTGTGTAATAGTTTAGAGAAAATCTCAAACAATATATATATAATGATAACTAACTTACCAAATTTACTTGCAGCAATCCTACGAGTTCTTTGATGGCTTTGTTGTGCTCCACGGCACAGATACGCTTTCCTACACGGCCTCCGCTTTGTCATTCATGCTGGAGAATCTTGGCAAAACGGTGATTATCACCGGATCACAATTGCCCATCTTTGAGACACGCACCGATGGCAAAGATAATTTTACATCCGCATTAATTATTGCCGGCAACTATGTGATACCGGAAGTATGCATTTTCTTTGGCAATAAACTGTTACGTGGCAATCGGACGGTGAAAGTCAGCTCGAATTCTTTGGATGCCTTCAATTCACCAAATGTTCCACCATTGGCGCACATCGGCATTAATGTAAACGTCGATTATCGTCTCATCTTTAGGCCATGCACTGTGGAACGTTTCTGTGTCCATCTGCAGCTGGACGAGAATGTTGGCTTGTTGCGCATCTTTCCCAGCATTTCGCTATCAACATTTCGTGCATTTCTAGCGCCTCCCATGCGTGGCGTCGTCCTGCAATCCTTTGGCTCCGGCAATGTGCCCTCGAATCGCAAAGATCTCATGGATGAAATGCGTGCTGCCTCGGAACGTGGCGTTATCATTATCAATTGTACACAGTGTCCGAATGGTTCCGTTGCCGAAATCTATGACACGGGCAAGGTGCTCTTCGATGTGGGTGTCATTCCTGGCTATGATATGACACCAGAGGCGGCGCTCTCCAAGCTGGCCTATGTTATTGGCAAGGAAGAATGGACGTTGGAGGTCAAGAAACAGGTGAGTTACATAAGTCAGTTGATGCCGGCCAGATATAGATTTACATACAATCTGTCTGTCCGACAGTCCGTCTGTCTGTCCGACAGTCCGTCTGTCTGTCCGACAGTCCGTCTGTCTGTCTGACAATCCGTCTGTCTGTCCGACAGTCCGTCTGTCTGTCCGACAGTCCGTCTGTCTGTCCGACAGTCCGTCTGTCTGTCCGACAGTCCGTCTGTCTGTCCGAAAGTCCGTCTGTCTGTCCGACAGTCCGACTGTCTGTCCGACAGTCCATCTGTCTGTCGGTCTGTCTGCCCGACAGTCTGTTTGTTCCTATTATCGCTCCCGTCCCTACTATAGCTCCCGTCCCTACTATCGCTCCCTTCCCGACTATCGCTCCCGCCCCTAATATAAACCGTCTGTCTGTCTGTCCGACAAACCGTCTGTCTGTCTGTCCGGCAAACCGTCTGTCTGTCCGACAGTCTGTCTTTCTGTCCGACAAACCGTCTGTCTGTCCGACAAACCGTCTGTCTGTCCGACAGTCCGTCTGTCTGTCCGACAGTCCGTCTGTCTGTCCGACAGTCCGTCTGTCTGTCCGACAGTCCGTCTGTCTGTCCGACAGTCCGTCTGTCTGTCCGACAGTCCGTCTGTCTGTCCGACAGTCCATCTGTCTGTCGGTCTGTCTGCCCGACAGTCTGTTTCTTCCTATTATCGCTCCCGTCCCTACTATAGCTCCCGTCCCTACTATCGCTCCCTTCCCGACTATCGCTTCCGCCCCTAATATAAACCGTCTGTCTGTCTGTCCGACAAACCGTCTGTCTGTCTGTCCGGCAAACCGTCTGTCTGTCCGACAGTCTGTCTTTCTGTCCGACAAACCGTCTGTCTGTCCGACAAACCGTCTATCTGTCCGACAAACCGTCTGTCTGTCCGACAAACCGTCTGTCCGTCCGACAGTCCGTCTGTCTGTCCGACAGTCCGTCTGTCTGTCCGACAGTCCGTCTGTCTGTCCGACAGTCCGTCTGTCTGTCCGACAGTCCGTCTGTCTGTCCGACAGTCCGTCTGTCTGTCCGACAGTCCGTCTGTCTGTCCGACAGTCCGTCTGTCTGTCCGACAGTCCGTCTGTCTGTCCGACAGTCCGTCTGTCTGTCCGACAGTCCGTCTGTCTGTCCGACAGTCCGTCTGTCTGTCCGACAGTCCGTCTGTCTGTCCGACAGTCCGTCTGTCTGTTCGACAGTCCGTCTGTCTGTCCGACAGTCCGTCTGTCTGTCCGACAGTCCGTCTGTCTGTCCGACAGTCCGTCTGTCTGTCCGACAGTCCGTCTGTCTGTCCGACAGTCCTTCTGTCTGTCCGACAGTCCGTCTGTCTGTCGGTCTGTCTGCCCGACAGTCTGTTTCTTCCTATTATCGCTCCCGTCCCTACTATAGCTCCCGTCCCTACTATCGCTCCCTTCCATACTTTCGCTCCCGCCCCTAATATAGCTCCCGTTCCTACTATCGCTCCCATCCCGACTCTCCGGCTTCTTTTTCCTAGTTATTGTTTCCAAATATTGGTATTCTTAGTACAATTATTTGCTTAAGTTATGATTCCTGATTGATACTCAGCTCTCACTCTAATCTCTCTTTGCAGATGATGCAATCGAATCTGCGTGGCGAACTCTCCTCGACAGCAGCCCTCAAAATGGATGATTTTGATTTGGTTGACGCTGTGGCGCGTTCTTTGCACCTGTCATCGCCGCAGGAGCTGGATCAATTGAGCGTCACATTGTTTCCGGCCATGATCAATGCCGCCGTTGCCGAGGGTGACATTAAGAAGATTAATAATCTAAAGGCATATGGTGCTGATCTTTCTGGGACGAATCATGATAATCGCACAGCTCTCCATCTAGCCTGTCAGTTGGGCAATATTAAAACTGTGCGTCATCTGTTGCACAATGGCGTTTCGGTCCACATTCGAGATAGAAACGATCGTACACCGTTGCAGGAAGCCGTGTCCACGGACAACCATGAGATCATTCAATTGCTCATCAGCTGCGGCGCCCATTTGACGGGTTCATCGCGTGCCGTGGGCGAACAATTGTGTGCCGCCGCCTCACGTGGTTCCCTGCGGCGTTTGCAATCCTATCAATTGGCCGGCACCGATTTGTCGCTCTCAGATCCATCCGGACGGACAGCGTTGCATGTGGCAGCTTTGCATGGTTTCGACGAGTTAATACACTACATGTTGCCTTATTTCGAACGCACCGATATAAAGGATAAGCTTGGATTGACCGCCTACGATTATGCAACACGTGGCGGTCACGCTTCCATTGTAGATTTACTCAATCCCGCAAAAGGGGAGGATTAAGATGCTCTACAATATATTTATGCGCACAGTTTACTTAATCTAATACACACAGCTATGTACTATATCTCCCTCCTGTAGATTTGGAGTAGTCTAGTCCTCATTTTCTATATATATATTTTTGTTCCTATGTTAACATGTGCAATATTTGTAATAGTTTTTAACCTGTTGCATTTGTTATACAGATATTATAAAGAAGAATTCTCAGGCACTCGAATTCAATAAATTTTTACTAAAAATGCTTGCTACCTCATTGAAAAAAAAAATTTTTTTTATGCAATTATTTATTTATTTGTATTAAATTTCGATTTCTTACCAATATTATTTGCTTTCTCATTGACAAAATTGTTATTTTTACCTTTTATAACGATGTATAGAAAGAAAACAAATATTTAAAATGAATTTGGATAGCTATAAAATATGCTAGCCAAGTGGTAAAAATAAATGTTGTACCTTTTGTAGCAAAGAGAGGAAAATAAATAGAAATGTAATCAATTAAAATTCATTTTAAATAACGATTTCTGCTTCCTCCATGGTAAAGTTTAATTTTTTACCTTTTGTAATAAAAAAAGGAACATAAATGCAAATGTAATAATTTCAATTGTATTTTGATTGCCTTACTAAAAATGTTTTCTAACTCATTGGTTAAAATATTAAAAAAATGTAATTGAATTTCGATTGCTTAAAAGTAATCGCTGAAGTTGTCAACAAAATGATCGCAATATCTGCCAGTGACACGTACACTAATCGATATACCTATAAATTATTCACAGGCTGTAATATTCTATCCCCTTTTCAACAAACATATGTTTTTCTAAATTTCTTACAAATCAATTTATGGCCCCTTTTCACGTGACATAAGCTCTTCACATTTTGTATTAGTACATCTTCTATTTTTTGGCATTCCTCAAAAACTCAGCTACGTTATCAAATGTAAATTTCGCGCTCACTTATTTGTTTACAGCAGCTGTTAATTGCACTTCCAATTGCACTTCCATTGAACCAATCGTCACAATATATCGATACAGCATTGTGATTAAAAAAAAAACATAAAATTACATCTTGAATGGCAAAATAACTATTAAATATACTTAACATTTGTTCTTATGGTATTTTGTATAAGCAGAACTTCAGAAAGTCGCAAAATGTGAAAAAAATACATATTTTCTTTGAATATCGATGAAACTATCGCACTATCTGTTAGTGACACTTACACCTATCGATATATCACAAATGTTAACTGCAGCGGCTGTAATGAAAACCAGGGCAGTAACAACGACATTAAAGCCCTGGCGTTTAAGTTTTTTGTTGTTAGCATTGCTTAATTATAATTGGTAAATAATTGTTTAATATTAAATGTATAGACAAATGAGAGTGCTTAACATCAAGTTGGCTGTTTATAAAGCAGCTCAACCAAAATATACAAATACGTATATACAACGTGCGTGTGTGTGCATATATAAAAAGAAAAAAAATCATACATTAAATTCGTATGGGATGTGCACACGGACAGACGCACACACACACAGCACAGCACAGCACACGTACGCACACAGCGAAAGAAGTGCACACGTCAGTGCCACGAATTCGGCCTAAAATATCAATTTTTGTGGCTCGTGAATTTGGAATTATTATATTTGATCTACAACATATTGGTGACTGATGACATGTTCCTTTCCCATTGCAGTCAATGTCGATAGTTAGCAGCACGAACTTAACGAAACACACACGACGACATTGGATATATCCATTCCGGAGATAGCCAGTGCTTTTTTTCTGTTGTTTGTTTTCCCTTCTTCCTTTTTGTTTTTTTTTTGTTTTTGTTTTTGCTATTCGTATTTAGATAGTTCAATTTGTTTGTAATGTCCGGGCAAATGGACACGACGGAGGCGGATCCAAGCCAGCACAATGAGAACGAGGACGCTGATGACGGCAGCTCAATGGAATTATCGCTCATTCAGGTGAGTTTTCTAACGACATATACCCGTCACTTGGAAAGCACAAGGGTATATGCTATTTGTTGCCATGTATGTAACAGGCAACAGGAGACACGGCAAACTATATAAAGTATTTATGTTTTTAAACTCAGCCGCAATAGTTGAGTCGTTAATCAACTATATCTCAGTGTCTTTAAGTGTCTAGAGCTACTAGATTTGGCTGACAATACGACTATAAGTCCTCAAGCGAATCAAGTTTCTTAAAAATGTTTGCCACGCCTCCCTTTACCTGCTTTATTCAGTAAAATCACTTACACAGTAAGCATATAAGCGTCTTAACTTGTTTTCTATTTCCTCCCACAGAACTCGGCAACAATTGGCAGCGGCAAGGGACGCCTGGACAGTCTGCGAGATAATCTGTCCAAACAGCAGGTGAGATTTCGACTTATTCAGTTTATTTTGCTGTTTTTCACACCGTTTTTCGCTTTAAGGAACGTCTGATGGCGTTGCGTGAACGTGCACTGAGAAAAACAGAGGATGGCGGACGTCGCAAGTCCAGCATGAACGATTCTGTGGAATCGCTAAAATCGCTGGGACAGAAATTGAGCATACTCAAGGGACGGAATGTTGAGACGCCGCACATACACGAATTGGGGCCGCAGGAAATGTCAACGCCGCTGGTGACGCCCACAAAAGAGCTAATGGAGATTAGTGGCAGTGAAAAATTACAAATGTTAAATCAACGCACCGAACAGAATCGTGCGCTTTTGGAACAACGTAAACGTGACATGGCCAAGTCGTTGCAATCTGTTAAATCGGGTTTAAGACAAAGTGCCAGCGTCGAATTGGGTTCATCGATGAATGATTTACGTGGTAATTTACAGGCGGCGCCTGTTTCACGACATCGTTCAGCCGCAGATCTGCAACAACAGCAGTTGCAACAACAACAGCAGGCGACAGATGAGGGACGTTTAAAGCTGCTCAAGAACAAGATGAAACTGATTGAGCTAAAACAGACGCGCAAGGAGCAAGAATTGCAGCAGGAACTCAACGAACTGCGC
Organism: Drosophila histrio; assembly: GCA_958299025.2. Lineage (NCBI taxonomy): Eukaryota > Metazoa > Arthropoda > Insecta > Diptera > Drosophilidae > Drosophila > Drosophila histrio. The sequence continues at coordinate 56,386,627 of OY282582.1, read as the reverse complement.
AACGAGCTTACACAACGCAATGCACAGTTGCAGCAGCTGGAGAGTACATTGTTGCAGCAAAGCGAGCAACAACCACTTGCAGCGGAAATGGAAGAGTTGCGGCAACGCAATGCAGAGCTGGAGAGTGCACAATTGCAGCAGGAGGAGGAGCAAAGCCATCAGCTAATTACACGTAATCCACTTGCCGAACAGGAACACACACGTCTGCAGTCGGAGATCGAACAGTTGCGAGAACGCAATGCGGAACTGGAGAATACCAGTGAAATGCTGGACGCAACGCGTCTAGAATTACACAATGCAAAGGAGCAATTGTTGGAACAACAAGGCAATAATACGGATGTTCAAGTTAATCAGGAATTGGCCAAACAGTTGCAACAATTGCAGCAACAATTGCAGGAACTACAAGAGCAACAAACCACAGAGCAACAGTTGACAAACGAAACGGAACGTATCGCTGAATTGGAAAAGACAATTGAGCTGCAAACTGAACAGTTGGCCGAGAAAAGCACTGAACTGAATGTACTCAATGTAAATTTACGTGTACTCGAAGAGAAACTGGCACAACAACTGAAAAGTAAACCCATCTTTCTGGATGACGAAGCAAACAGTTGCGATGCACAATTGCAACAACTTAAACAGAAGCTGGACGAGAGCAACAAGAGCAACATTAAGCTGAAGCTCAAGTGCAAGCAGGCGGAGAAGCAGCTGCAGAAAATGCAAGCGACCGATACACAACAGGAGCTGGCAAAACTTAATGCCGCAAATGAACAGCTGCAGCAACGCATTATTGTGCTGGAGGATGAGAAGGGTCAATGGCAGTTGGCGCATGTCGATGAAGAGGAGCAGGAGAAGAGCACACAAGCCATACTTGAGCTGCAGCAGCAAAAGGAGCAACTGCAGCAAGCATTGGAGGCGCTGCAACAACGCAGGGACTCAGCACGCGTCGAGTCTGAGCTTAGTGAGCTACAGTTGGAGGAACAGCTCTCGCAGCGCGTTCAACAATTCGAAACGCAGGCGCAGGAACAGCGAGAACAGCTACAGAAGCTGCAGACAGAGAAGGAGGCATTGGATAAGAAACTGACGCATTATATAAACGAAAACATGGAACTGCTGGACAAACTGGAGAAGTTAAGTTCATCCAGTTCCGCGGAATCCATTGAAATTGTCGAACGTCCCACAGAGCGACGCTTTAGTCAACGTCCAGCCAGTGAAGCGAGTGAAGATGCTAACGCCGATGCTGTGGAGTCCAGCGCCTTGCCCAGCTTTGTGAGCGAGCTGACGCAAACCGAGGACATGGCAGCATCAGAACTGGAGGTCAGCGAAAGTCTCGCCCAGCTGCGCACGGAGAGCGATGAGCTGCTTCAGAAGATTGAGCTCTTTACAAACGAACGACGGGAGGTTTTGGCCAAAATGGAGCAACTGCAGGCGGAGAATGTTCAGTTGAAGGAGCAACTACAACAGACGGAGCTGAAGCATGTCCAGGAGCAGGCGGAGCAACAGATTTGCCAGGCAGAGACGGAGTTGAAGCTCTCCCAGGAGCAGGCAGAGCTGGAAACGCTGCAGACGGAGCTTGTGAGGCTCCAGCAGGAGCTACAACTGAGCCAGGAACAGCAGGCAAAGCTGAAGCTCTCCCACGAACAAGCCCAGCTAAAAACCAGTCAGGATCAGGCGGAGCTGAAGCTCTACGAGGAGCAGGCTGAGCTGGAGACGTTGCAGACGGAGAATGCCCAGCTAAAGGAGCAACTGCAGGAGGCCCAGCTAAAAATCAGCCAGAATCAAGCGGAGCTGAAGCTCTACCAGGATCAACCACGGCAGGAACAGCTGAAGCACACCCAGGAGCAGAAGCTCGGTGAGGATCAGGCAGAGCTGAAGCTCTCCCAAAAGCTGGAGAGACTGCAAACGGAGAATGCTAAGCTAAAGAAGGAGCTACAACTCAGCAGAAAGCAACAGGCAAAGCTGAAGCTCTCCCACGAACAGGCCCACCAAAAAACCGACCAGAGTCAAGCTGAGCTAAAGATCTCCCAAGACCAAACGCTGCAGGAACAGCTAAAGCACACCCAGGAGCAGCTACAGTCGGAACGGGCGTCACTCCAAGCCCAACTGGAGGAACTCCAACGGGATAAGCAACAGCTTTCGCTGCAGCTTAGCGAGAAATCGAATCTATCGCAGGAACTAAGCTCCATGCAACGCTCCTCCGAGGTTGTTGCCGCCTTGGACTGCGGCGATAGTGGCGTCGCATTGTTTGACAAATGCGAAAGATCTCTGTCCCGTCTAAGTTCCGAATTGGAGGCATATCGCAAGGCCGATCGCAATGCCAAGCTGAATGTGTCCAAGAAACTGGCCAAGGAGGCAAAGAATGTGCACGTCCAGCTGACAGAATTGCTGCACAAGGTTAAAGAAGCCAGCACGGCGGTGGAGACAGTGACTGTGGTGGAAACTGTCGTCGCTGTTACCGCACCAAATGGCAAAGCTCTGGCGGAATACGAACAGCTGACGGCACAGAATGCTGAGCTTAAATCCGCGTTAGCCACCCTCCAAACAGAGCTTGACGAGCTGCGTGACACCTACGATAGTGTCGAGCAACCCAAGCTGGCCATTGCCCAGCAACAGGACGAACAGGCGGAAGCATTGCGGGAACAGTTGCAAGCAACAATTGTCGAACTTCGCGCCGCGGAAGCGGAACATCTCGAGCTAATTGCCAGCCAGAGTGCGGAGCTTGTGCAGCTTCAATTGCAGGCGGAACAATACGATCACAAGCTCAATGCCAGCGAAATGGCGCACGAAAAGCACATGGAACAGCAGCAACGTCTCCGACGTGAATTGCAGTCAAAGATTGAGACGCAGGAGGGTGAAATGGGCATACTACAAGCTCTGGTGGCGGAACAGAAGCAACAGCTTATTGAAAGCTACAGTGAGAATGAGCACGAGTCGAATATGAAACTGTTGGAGCTGCAACAATGTCAGCAGGAGCTGGAAACGAGCGAATCCCGCAATAAGGAGCTACGGGAGAAGCTGAAAAAGTATGCTTTAAATCTAAAGAAACGCACAGCGGAGCAAACGGAAATGGAGCAACAGCTGCAGCGATTGCAGACGGAATTGAAGGAATCGCAATGCCAGTTGGAACTCCAAACGGAACTCGAGACGACACAACAAGAAGTTGAGAAATTGCGGCAAATAAATAGAGAAAAAACTGAGCAGGCGCAAGCGACAACAAACAGGCTAAAGCAGTTGGAAGTGCAGCAAGAACGACTAAACGATGACTACCAACAGCTGCAGGAGGAACTGCAAGCCAGTCAGGATGACAACCAAGACCTAAAGCAACAGATGCTCAAGCAAAAGTCCAAGCTGTCGGCAATGTCTAAGCTGAAAGACGAAGTGGAACGACTGCAGGTGGAGCTACAAAATACAGTGCATGCAAATACCCAATTACGACAGGAGAGCTACCAGCTAGAACAGCAGCTGGCCAACATGGATAATATGGACGAGTTGCGTCGTCAGCTAGAGCAAAAGTCCATTAAGTTTGACAAGTCAAAGGAGGTGATCAAGCATCGCAATGCCACCATACAGAGTCTGCAACGGGAGCTGGCCGAGCTGAGATCGCAGCTGCAAGCGCAACCGGAGGAGGAAGAGCAGCAGCAACAGCAACAACAACAGCAGCAACAAAAGGAGCTGGATCTGCTGGACAAACTGCAGACACTGCAGCAGCAAAACTCCCAGCTGATGGAGGAAAAGGCCAACTTTGAGCTAGCCATTGCACGTCTGGAGACATTGCATGAGGGCATTCAAGCCAAACTGCAGCAGGATCAATCCTACATTGAGTCATTGGAGACACAAAACACGCATTTACAGGCAAAGAGTGCGACGCTCGAGGATCAGGCAAGTGTGCTGCTGTCAGAACAGACAACAACCCAGGAACGTATTCAGCTGTTGGAACAGCAACTACAACAGACAAGCGCACAGCAAACCGAGCATGAAATTCAGCTACACGAGCGACTTCAACAGTTGACGCAACACGAACAGAGCCAGAGTCGTCAGCTCCAGATGTTGAGCCTGGAGGCGGACGAGGCGCGTCAACAGTTGACAGCATTGCAGGTAGGCGTACTGATAGTTTTTAAAAGAACATAACATATTATCATTTGCCTACGACAAAAGAGTCAATTAAGTTTGTTAAAAGTGTGTAACAGGCAGAAGGAGGAATTCAGGCAGACCTCATAAATTATATAAATTCTTAATCCGCACCAACAGTCGATACTAAATGCCATCAGTATAGTAGGCATTTGATATGACGTGCTCTATTTCTATCGGTGATCATCGGTGAAATGCAGTCATGTTTTATTTTTGAATGTTCACACGAGACCGACGGTTTTTTTTAGCAAAAAGTGTCGGTGAAAAAGTGAAGCTAATAATAATATAATAATATGCTACACTATCGTCAACTTTCAAAACCTATATAATTTAACACTCCTTATTGCAGGCCACCCACGAATCGTTGCTGGCACGGCACAAACAGCAGACGCAACAGGCGCAAGTGGAGCGCCAGGAGCAGAGCAGTCACAGCGAACAGGAGCTGCAGGAGTTGCGGGAACAGTTGCAGTTGCGCAATCAGGAGTTGCAACGACAACGCAATGTCTACGATGCCAAGCTGGCGGCCAAGGCCACTGAGCTGGATGAACTGGAGTGTGATCTAAGTGCGCACATGGAGCGTGCAACGGGCGAGACACGTGAGTTAACCCAACAGCTGGAGCGGGCACAGGAGCAGCTGCAGGCAAGCAATGAGGAAATGACCCGTCTCAACGAGGAACTCGCCGATGTGGAACGGGAACGTGCCGCCCTAAATCGCGAGGCGGTTCTGTTGCGACTACAACATGACAGCGCCGAGCAGGATGTGCTCGAATTGCAGGAACTTCGCATGCAGTCGCTGCAGGACAAAACAGAAATAGACAATCTGCGTGGACAAATCGATGCTCTATGCGCCAATCACAACCAGGAGCTGCAGGCTTTGCAACAGCAATTGGCCGAACTAGACACGCTGGGACAGAATCAAACCGATGATCAGGTCTACATCGAGACGGAGAACAAGCGTCTTGCCGAACAGTTGACGGAAATGCAGACTCGTCTCGATGAGCAGGCGGAGCAGTTAGCCCGACAACAGGCGGCGGCAACAGTTGCAGCTCCCGTGCCTCTTTTCCCCACGCAATATCAGACGCAAGCTCAGGTTCCAGGCCAGACCAATGAGGATTGGATGTACCAAGCCGCCTGGATGCGACCAAATACCAGTAATCCAGCTCAGAGACAGAGTGTTCCAGTGTCAGCAGAACAGGTAAGTGAAGAAATCGCTGGGGAAACCCTTTAGGGAAATATTGAGGGGATATGGGAAGGGACAGAAAGCGGAAAGAGTAGAAAGAGAACATAACTCCAACAATAAAATTAAAAGGTCTGGAGGAAAATTTAAAGAAGTAAGCTAAAGTATTGATAAAGCAAAAAAAATATCTTCAGCTTCTAAAAAGGTTTAATAGCAGGAAATCGATGGGGCGAGAAATAATGTAGATAAGGTAATTTAAGATCTTAAAGAAATCGGAAGAAGCAAACTAAAGAATGTAACGAAATTAAGGGGGATTATAAGGGGGGAAAATAGAGGAAAAGTAAAGGGGTTAAAATCATCAAAGGATATTCATTCGAGGGAAAATTACGGAACTTTAGAAAGAGAAAAGTGTAAGTGATTTAGTAATAGAAGGATCCTTCAACAGAAAAGTAGTGAAAGGAATTAGAAGTTAACTCGGACAATCCTCAAGGCATAAAGACATCAGAAATATCTCTGATTAAAGGGCTGGAGGTTAACTCCGACAATCTGTAATGAAAGAAAAATAAAGGGAACTGTAGCGGAAAGTAGAAGTAGCGATAGTAAAAGGGATAAGAAGTTAACTCGGACAAGCCCCAAGGGATAAGGACATCAGACGATAACTGTTGGGAACTCACGAGAAGCAACGTGGATTAAGAAATATAATGACCATCCAACCGAAATGTGATGGTGAAAGGGTTAGGAGGTTAACTCGGAGAATCCTTAAAGAAATAAGGGAACTTTGACGGAAATTAGAAGTAGCAATTACAGCGATTTAGTAATAGATGGATATTCCAACAAAAAATGAGTGAGAGGTGTTAACTCGAACAATCCTCACGTGAGCATAACATCAGCATTTTTCACTGAAGGCAAATCCATTAGCACAATCGTAAATAAGGGTATAAGAAAAAGGGTTAAAACAACAAAGTGAAATTATAAAGTTTTGAGAATAACTGGAAGTAGGAGGATTTTGGGCAAGGGACAGCGCTTAAGTTGTAGAAGGAACCTCCAACAGGAAGGTAGTGTTAAAAGGACTATGAGGTTAACTCGGAGAAACTTCAAGGGAGTAGGACATTAATAATAGTTCCTCACCCTTCTAAGGGATTCACCTATTAAACCACAATGATGTTTTTTCTTCCAGAATGTTGCAATTCCCGCACCCGCGATGTTCTTCAGCAACGACGCAGCAGCGGCGCCGTCTCCATTCGACGAGATTGTCGCCCAGCCACTGAGGATGAGCACACAGGGCTTGGGTGCCGTTCAAGATCCATCTGTTGTGGAACCAACGATTGAGGATTTGCAGCGTAATGTGTCGGATTTGGAGAAGCATGCCAAGGAGCTGGAGACAAAGCTGCTGGCTCGCAATCAAGCATTGGCCGAGCACGAGGAGCGGCGTCTGCAGTTGGAACGGCTGCTTCGGGAGCGGGAACAGGAGCTGGCACAACTCCATGCCGCGGCCGAGGAACGTGAACGTTTGGCGGCCATCGAGCAGCTCATTCAACCGCCATCTGTGACCAAAACGACGGTGCCAACATTGGACATGTTCTTTGGCACGGAAACCGTAACGGATGCAGCAGTTGCTCTCGACTTGGGAATGCCACAATCGCAGCCCGTTGTGGAGGAGATCATTACACCAAAGAAGGCGTATGTCTGTCAACCGGAGCAGACAATTGATTGGGGCGTCGATGAAGATCCCTGGGCGGAGCAGCGACCAGCGGCCGAGGCAGCCTTGCAGGCGAGGATTACCGAACTGGAGCAACAGAAAGCGGAGCTGCAAACGAAGACAGCAAAACTAATGAAGCGTGTCAAGGAATATCGCAGCAAGGAACAGCAACAGGAGCAAACCAAGAGCACCCATAACGATCTGGATGGTGCCATAATGGATGAACTGAAGCATCAGCTGCAATTGCACGAATCCCGTCAAGCCAAGAGCGAGGAACTGTTACAACAGCATGCTCTGGAAAAGGAGAAGCTAACGAAGCGCATCGATGTGCTAACCGCCGGTAATGAACGCATGGCGGAGCTAAAGGAACGCCAGGACATGGATGTGCAGATGTATCAGGCGCGCATACGTGAACTGCAGGAGAAACTGCAGCAATTGGAGAGCTGGGGCGAGGAGGGAGCAACAACTGCAGCAGCAGCTGCTGGCGAAGGAGCCACCGCATCCTTGCCAGCAATTGATGCGAAAATTGAAAATCTGCAGGCAGAGAATCAGGATTTGAATACAGAATGCCAGGAATTGCATATACAGCTGCAGCAGGAGAAGCAACAGGCGCTCGAAGCATTAGCTCTGGAACGGCAACAATTGCAGGCCGATAAGTTGGCGGCACTGGCTGCTCTAAGCGAGCAGGCGGAGCAGGAACGTCAACAACTGCAGGAGCAACTGCAAATGAAGCAACAGGAACGCGAGCAATTGCAACTGCAGCTGGAGGAGCTGAAAGCCAAACTGCTGGAGCTGCCAGCGACTGTAAGTGCAACCGCCAGCGACGAGAGTCGCGTACTGCTCCAAGAAAAGGAATCGGAAATTGTGCATCTGAAACAACGACTCGAGGAGCTCAATGCCAAGCTGCTGGAGCTGCCAGCGATTGTAAGTGCAACCGCCAGCGACGAGAATCGCGCACTGCTTCAAGAAAAGGAATCGGAAATTGTGCATCTGAAACAACGACTCGAGGAGCTCAATGCCAAACTGCTGGATCTCCCAGCGCCTGTAAGTGCAACCGCCAGCGACGAGAGTCGAGCACTGCTTCAAGAAAAGGAATCGGAAATTGTGCATCTCAAACAACGACTTGAGGAGCTTGTGCGTGAGGATCAAACGGAGAAATTGGTGCTGGAGATTCTAACCAAGAACCAGGAGCTGCAGCTGCTGCGCATGCAAAACAAACAACTGCAGGAAGAGAAATCAGAGCAATTAGAGCAGTTGGGGCAATTAGAGAAATCGGAGCAGTTAGAGCAATCGGAGCAGTCAAAGCAAAGTCAACTGGAGCTGCAGCAAGTACGTCAACAGCTGCAGCAGTTGGAGCATGAGAAACTGGACATGGAGGAGGAGCTGCGTGTGCTTAACAATCATGTGCTTGCCAGCCTGCAGCTGGAGGACAAATTGAAAGAGTCCGCCTTACAGTTGGATACGAAAACCATTGAGATAACAGAGCTGCGTAAATCTTTGGAGCTGTTGCAACAAACGCAGACAGTTCCAGCACAGCAACAATGGGAGGCGCTGGTGGAGCAAAAGTGCAGCGAAGTGGCTGCCATTTGGCAGGAGCATGTAGCACAGATTGAAGCCGTACATCAGACACAGCTGCAGCAGCTACAGACACAGGAGAAGGTGGTGGAGCAGCAGCAGCAGCAGCCGCAGCAACAACAACAACATATGCCTATCCCAGAGGATGTGCTCAACATGCAAAAAGCGCTAGAGACACAGGAAATGGAGATTGTGACGCTTAAAGAGCAGCTAGCCATTCGATCTGCCGAATATGCACGTCTCGCCTCACAGTACGATCCCTTCCGGCTGCAAAACACACTTGGCGGCGGCGGCGCAGGAGGAGCAGGAGCAGCTCTTGGTGCCGGGCAGGAGTCGCTGCCGGAATATGTACTCAAGGCGGATCTCGATTACGCTTTGATGATGCTTCATCAGCGGGATATGCGCGTCGAAGAGATGATCCTGGAACTTGTACAATTGCTGGAGGAGCGCGATCATCTGCAGTTGAAGCTCTCGGACACGCTGCGGCAGCTGGAGGCCGAGAGAAGTAAGTACTGAAATGCTTTGGCAAATGTGATAAAACTGGAAAAGTCGCATTTATTTATTATAAATATTTATTTACGCTTTTTACAGCCGGTGTTCCAGCTACTTCTCAACAACCCACTGCCGCCTCCTTCTCCTCCTCCTCCACAATGGTCGCCTCCGGCAGCGCCAACGTCGGCAGCAGCAGCGATGCCAGCGGCAACAGCAGCAGTGATCTGAAGCAGAAGTAAGAAAAATTCACAATATGCGCTATTCAAATTCGCAATGTCATTATTTCGAATTGCACAGATTGGCGGAACTGCAGACGGTGAAGCATTCCAAGGACAAGGCAATTGTGGATGAGCGCGAACAGCGATTACGGCAGATGATACAGCTGCAAAGGGACATGGCCAAAACATCAACGACAACGACGACGACTGCGACGACAGCAACAACAATAGCAACAGTTGCTCCTCCGCCCCCTCCTACTGCTCAGCAGCAGCAACACCAGACGCAGTTTGAAGTAGATCCATGTAAGTGTGACCAGCTATTGAATGTGCATAGATCCTTGGTAGAGCAGCAAAAACATCGTTGCACTATCGATGTTCAGTTATCGATATATATGTATACTAAGAAATACTCTATTGCCAACTTTCAAGTAGCAAAATAAGCTATTTAAATGGGAAGCGAAAAAAAATTCAAATTTGACAACAAAATCGGGAAAAGCGGATTTGCTGAAAAAAACTTATGCATGTTTTCCTGTTAATTGCATTTTGTAAATTTTCAATGACGTGCCACATTCTCCCGATGTTTATCACAAAATTTAACGACACAATGATGTTTTTTCTCATGGTAATAAAGCTTTTTGGGCCACACTGACAAAATGTCTGCTTTTGCTAACTATCGTCACATACTATTATTGTTGTTAGAAACTTCAATAGTCCCACACATTGAGACAGTTATGTCCCTATTTTGCCGATATTATTCTTTGTCTAATCTTTTACTTCGTCTCTCTCTCTAACAGCTCAATCATCACTGCGATCACCTTCAATGGTACTCATGGACTGGATTTTAGGCAACAATAAGAGCGAGGACGAAGTTCATCCAAATACAGCATCGAGCAGTTAATTAGCCCCGCCCTCTCCTCCATCTCCTTCAGCCTACATCACACGTTCCAAGCAGCTTCTCAGTGTAGTTGACTTCCGAAATGAGTAGATAAAAAGCGGCTTAAAATAATTTTTGATTTAAACTAGCATTAGAGTTCTATATTATGTACCTTGGATGAAGTGAAAAGCAAAAAGGAAAACCGAAAAAAATACGAATTGAAAAAAAAAAACAATTATTCCCGAATTGTACGCCTACGTTTTATGTTGTAGATATGTAAAAATTGTAAAAACAAAACTTAAAGAATTAATAACAACACATACAGAAAAGTACGTAAACAATGTGCAATTGATGTTTTATATTTAATTACTAGCAATTTATTTGGCTTCCAATGGCGGGTACAGTGTGTACGCATAATCTGCATTAATATCTGCATGCCATGGTGATTATTAACAAGGTGACCAACCAGGTTAGCCTATCCACCACAGCCTTCTCCTAAGTACCAATTTCTGTTCAGTAAGCAAATTATGTATAAAATATCTAAGCTGACAACACCGATTTATTTGGCAGCGAACTTTGTGGGACGAAGAGAGCTTTGTATATCTTTCTCTTTTTCTTTGATAGTGGTGAAAATTAATAGATACGCGAAGTAGAGTGAATACGTCACCTTGTTAGCAAATGCACCTTGTGGTGTAAAGTGAGTGCACATCGTTAGCAGCAGTGTAGTTGCCGTTCTTAACGATATTTTGGCAATGTAAGCACATTGTATTTTTAGTAGAAATAAATGCAGATGAATATTTAAGGATTAGCGTTGTGATTTAAATGGATTACATACTATTATTTATCTTATTAAAATTAATATATATCTTTGCAAATTATCAAAAATTAATTATACGGCTGTTCGATATGCATGCGATATCGATATCCGTGCTAAGCAGTGTGTGCACATGTATGCATTTCTAACGGCTTCTGCAACGACATATGACCAGTGTGTGCATATATTCATTTGAAACGTTAACGGTTTGCAAATATTTTTATTGAAAATGACTGAAGTAAGCTATAGAACAAGAAACATACTCCGGCTGTTGGATATGCATCCAACCATGACCAGTTACTCCACTGTGGCGCTGATCATTGCCAAATCGGAGCCGAATGTATTTCTGGACAAGCTGAGCAGCGAAAAACGCGGTGTGATCAATTTTACACTGCGCGATTCGCGGCGTCACATCGCGAATTGCAAGTGTTGGGGAATCGAGGCGTCTGTGGAGGAATACAATGCGATGCTGCAGATTGGCGACGTTGTGGATGTAGTCGGTGCCAAGGTGATGGCTGTGGCGCCACCAAATGCTGGCGGCGAGCAGCGTTATCAACCGCGTGGAACGCTCGGTTGTGCACTTGTCGTTAACGAGGGACACGGTTATTTGTTGAAGCACAACGATGAGGATGTCGCCACATGGCAAACACTGCGCCAACTGTTGCATCTGCCGCACAAGTCGCTGGGCAGCGTCCTAAAGCTGGCCGATGTGCGTTGTGCCTCGCCAGGCGCTGCAATGCGACCAGCGGTATTTGTTGATCTGCTCGTCGCGGTGGCTTCGCTGCGTCCAGTGCGTCAGCTGAAGCGCAAGGTGGCACGTAATGGAAATACTCTGCTGCAATGTCTCGAGCTGGTTGTCATCGATACCAGCTGCCCGGACGGCATGGTGTTTACGTTGTGGCATGCAGATTGGATACGCCGTGCTCGGCATTGGCGGCCAGGC
>OY282582.1:56185491-56374510 GCA_958299025.2 Drosophila histrio | reverse complement strand
GAGCTCAAGTGGCGATTTCTCTTAAAGTACTTTGAGGTCAAGTTGCTGGTAAAGAAACCAACTGCCATGCGTAAGAATCTGGCTGTAATTGTTGTGGACATGGAACTCGTACAGCTGGAACAGCTCATACAGAAGATTTCGGCGTTTTAAGGAGCAGAGATCAGCAACGAGAGATTTGTAGACGTTGTAGACGCTGTAGTCTAAGATTTTACTTTTAAGAAATTAGTAAACTGTAGACGCTTTAACTGAAATTGTACTTTAGATTTCTACGTATAAGAAATTAGTTATATGTATACGTTTTAACTGAGAGATTTGTGGACACATTTGAGCTTTAAGAGATGAGTAATTTATAGTCACTGTAGCTTAAGTTTTCAACTGTTAGATCTTATTTATTTGTATTCGCTTTAACTGAAATTGTACTTTAGATTTTTACCTATAAGATATTCGTTATATGTATACGTTTTAAATGAGAGATTTGAAAGCACATTTGAGCTTAAAGAGATGAGTAATTTATAGTCACTGTAGCTTAAGTTTTCAACTGTTAGATCTTATTTATTTGTATTCGCTTTAACTGAGAGTTTTCGAGACACTGTAACTTAACATTTGATATGTAAGATATTTGTTATTTGTATACGTTTTAACTGAGAGATTTGTGGACACATTTGAGCTTTAAGAGATGAGTAATTTATAGTCACTGTAGGTTAAGCTTTCAACTGTTAGATCTTATTTATTTGTAATCGCTTTAACTAAGAGATTTCCATACAATGTAACTTAACATTCGACCTGTAAGAGATTCGTTACTTATATACGCTTTAACTTATATATTTGTAGACACTAAGATATTTATTAATTGTATTTACTTAATATTTTACTCATAAGATATTAGTTACTTGTATACGTTTTAACTAAGAGAATTGTAGACACATTTGAGCTTTAAGAGTTCAATAATTTATACATTTACAAATTTGTAGACACTGTAAGATATTTATTATTACTTACTCTACTCTATTACTTACGATTTCACTTGTTAGAGATTCGTTATTTGTATACGCTTCAACTGCGAGATTTGTAGACGCTGTAGCTTAAGATTTTAGCTGTAAGACATTTGATTTTTGTAGCTTTAAATATTTATACACTGTTCTTGCTTCTACTCTAAACGAGATTTGTATAGACAGTTAATTTTGAAAGAGACTGAAAGCAAATAGAGAGGCTTCAACCTCCAACCCAGCTTCAGTGGTAATTAGAAACTTTGCTTTCTCTAAACTGTTTACTGAAGCATTATAAATACCTTTGAGAACAGAGCCAAAGGCTCTTAGAGACTATAAACTGTAATACTAGTTATTAAGATAATATGTACAGCTTTGTTCTTGTTTTAATAGCATAGAACATAGATAATATGTTTTTATAGACTAAAATGAATTTTATCATTGTTAAAGTTAGGTTTTCATGTTTATTCTTCTGTCAGAATTACTTTTCAATGTTTTTGACAAGAAGGAAAAATGTTTATCTTGTCTTTATATTAACCAAAAGCTATTTACACTTAATTGTAATCTAGTAAATTCTAGAATTCAACTTTATGTTAAGATTTGAGGGTTTTTTATAGCTTTAAATATTTTACAAATATAAGTTATATTTTAATTAACCAAAAAGACAGCGTAGAGGGATATTTTAGACTCAAAACAATTGTACCTATATTAAAGTTAAGATTTAAAAGTTTTCCTCTCAAAGTTACTTTGTATAGACTCATATTATTGTATTTTGTATTTAAAATACTTTAGACGAAAACGAAAAAAACTTATCTATAAGTTATTTAATCTGGGAAAAGAGATAGTTTACGCTATCAGCTTATAGTCTTAATATTTATTTAACATTAATTACAGTATCTAAAACTAAAATTTCTGTTAAGATTTTAGATTCCTTCGAACTATTTCTGATACATTTACTTTTAATACCCTAAACTACTAAGACAGACATTTGTATATAATAAAAAATGTAATATCAATGTAAACCTTTAAATTGAAAGTTGCTTTTTGAATAATTACACTGCCTAGAAATAATTAACCCGAGCAATACAAATTGTTAAGTAAATAATACTGAAATATTAGAAATATTTACATAAACATTTAAAAATAAAATGATTTAGGTTAATAGCTATAAAATATATCTTATAAGTTATTTAACATTATAGTCTATAGATTTATTTATTTATTTTAAGATTAAGGACACCTCCATCAGCTGGAACTACTGACAATGGATGATAAACATATTTTATTGTGAACAGTCCCATCGGGTGGTCAACCATATCAACAAGGCCTCTGAAGGGAGGAATTACTGTTTTGGCGTTTTCTTGACGTTAAACAGGTGTTCGACCGGGTCTGGCATGACGGTCTCTAGCTGTCGACACTTCTTCCGTACCATTTGTTCCTTCCTCTTTGGACGCTCGTTTGTTGTCGAGGCTCGCGGCGCTAAGTCATCGAGTAGGATGGAGTCCCTCAGGTTAGCCTGCTCGACCCAATCTTGTATAACATTATTTTCTTGATGTTTTCCGTTTCGCACTTGTCTTCGAATGCTGAGTAACAGCTACGCTGATGCCATGGCCTTCCTAGCCACCAGCTCTTGCAGGAGGACTGCGTAGGCTATGGTCCAAGCATTTGTCAACGAAGACGAATGCTGGACCTCCCAGTTATCCTCGACCGTCGCCTCACCTGTACGACTGCACATCCTCCGGATTGTACTTTAGTGCGTGTTAAATGCAGGAGAATGGACTGGCTCCTCAGGCAGGGTAGATTTGTTCGAAATACATAAATTCTGTGAAGCCATTTTTTAACCACTTGCCATTGGGGTCCACATATTATTTTACAATTCACCACACACACGACACTAATCACATGAATATTGCAGAAAGACGAATCTTGTATACATCTAATACGGAAAATACACAATCGTAGAAGAGAAGTATCGTTAGTTTACCAGAAATCAGGGAAGAAGAAACCCCTCGGACCGAAATGAATCCACCCCAACTGGCTATGGATTCGGGAAACGGTTCCGGACTATCCAGCAACAGCAGCCCTATAGTCACTGGGAAGAACGTTAGTACCGACGTACTAATCACTTCAATAAGTTTAACCCTGAACCCTACCGATATCCTGGCCATTGTAAAAGAACTGCCTACTTTCCAAGGTATACCGGGGACATTGGAAAAGTTTATTGTGAGTGTAGAGGAGATTATAATGCTCATCATCAAACATCAAAACCAAAACCCCTATAATAGTCTAAAGAAAAGAAAAGAACTACACTTAACTCAAGATCATGAGGAAATCCATTCCGAGACTATCATTACTTACAATAACCTTACACCTTTCAAGCTCTTTAGGGGACGTACCCATATCTTCGACAAAACTATCAAATTTAATACTGAACACGACTAATTAGACCAACTTAATAAATTCCAGAACACAATCTAGGGTGGAGACTATTGATAAGCCGGCAGGTAACATAATATTTATAACGCCTCGTTTTACTAAACATAAAACTCTTACAGATCACGGAAAATAAGAAAACTCGTTAATGACATATGAACACAAACCTTATTTCAAAAGCAAATAGAACTGAACTTACAATACATATTACAGGATAACGCTAGGAAGCGGACAAAGACTCGTACTCGATATATTCTGGACAAGGACCTAGCCCTAATAAAGGTCAACCTGTGGCATGCTAGAGTGATTACTTATTTTAAAATTAATAACCATGTAATACATTTAAATGACAATTGACCCAGCGACAAAGAATTTACCTCAGATTTAAAACTTACACTTGACGAAGGAATAACCCAAGTAAAACCAACACTTAATACTCTGCTAATAGGCAAAAAAAGGGGTTTGATAAACGGGTCAGGTAGCATAGGTATAAACAGGAAATTGCAAAAGGAAATCTTGATAATATTCAGGGATATAACAAATCATACCAATAAGTAGTGTAAAGATTTGTCAGTTAAATTTAAATTAAGGAAAATGTCTTTGTAATCGATAGTTGAATAAGTCGATATAAATCTCGATAAATTTAAGTATTTTGTCATGTCAAAGCTGATTGTAGACAAAGCACGAAATATAAATGTAAATAAATATCAAAACCATTATAATTTCATTTAACGCAACCTCATTTGTATTATTATTAAATACATTTAAAAACGATAGCCCAGTGTCCTTATTTCTAAACCTTATACTGAACAATACAAATAGGGATCAGGAAACTATTAATAACTTAACATAAATACTTACCAAAATCTAAAAATCTACAAAGAATTGAATTATGAGCAACAAAACTTGCAGCTTATACAGAATGTTGACAGAATTATTTATAACAAACTTATGTAGATATTCTCGACAATCACTTGAATAATATAGCAGAAAGTCTGTTACTTACTAAATACAAATAATTCCTCAATATACTTATATTAAACTCAAAAGGAATCTATATTGAAATAGATCTTGACCACGAAATTTACAATGTATATTGTTTCACCAGAGTCGAAGGCACTTATCTACATGCTAACATACTAACTACATACTAACCTGGACTTAAGATGGCCATATCCCAAAAAGTGACGTGAGTATTGATATCCGAAATAGTATCGTATATCGTCAATATCGCCTTGAATATGTATACAAATGATATTTTTATGTTTTCCAACAAAAACATCAAATTTTATTCAATGCAAAATAATATTTTTTAAATCACAAAAATCAAATAAAGAAAAGGAAATGGACCAGACAATAAGAATTTCAAATAAAAAAAAACTTACATCTAATTTAACTGGAGGTATTTCAAGTATTTTAAAATCACATACAAGTTTATAAGGTATTTCGAATAATTCATAAATCACATTAAACTTAAATATACTAAATGCATTCAAGGTATTTGTGTTCAATAAAAATAATTATAATAGTCGGCGGTTGATTGTTTAATGACGGCGAAGGCGAATTAAAATTCGATATATCTAAATGGTATCGCATTGAATATCAGATCGTCTCCTGCGAAGACATCCCTAGTAAATATCGATATAATATCGATATCGCCATATCGATTCCCATCCGTTGTCACTCCTTCCATGCCTGCGCTGTGGCCATCGAAATTGTATAACTGTATTGCAGCTATAGAAATTGTAAAGTATGTAAATAAAAGAAATACATGGAATATCTACATAAATAGCATCTTTATTTCGCTTGGGTCTGCTTTGTTAAATATTTGTTTCACACATAAAACATTGCAACTGCAACTGCAATACAATACATAAATAGAATATACAATCCAATACAATACAATTTTTGTCAGTGTCTCATTTTCAACTGTGCCCGTTACAAGCACAGTTTTTGAAAGGGGGAGGCATTATAACGTTGTGTGTATATATAATACTATATATACTATTTGGTTTATCTAATATTACATATATTTAGTATGTATGTATATATAGAAGTATATTCTTATATACGAGTAGTTCGAAATCAATTACAATTGTTTTTGGTGCTGTTTACTTGCTAAGATCACAATAAGTCTACTCCAGTTACAATTTTATTACCTTCTCTTTTTTTTTTGGGCATCGGCACCAACAATTTTAAAACGTGTATTAGAAATGTGGGAAATTTGGGAATGTGTAACAATTTTGGTTTAACGCTTAATACTTCGATAAATAATAATAACAACAATTAAACAAAAGAACAAACAATGAATTGTCTAAAACAACTACAGGAAGAAACAAACAACAAGTAGGGAATTATGGGAGGTTTTCTTTTCTTTTCTTAATTCTACATAATCTCTCCAATAATTTTACTAGACATGCCATAGAGCGAGATAGTCGTTTAAGTTAAAGTGAGAGAGAGACAACAGAGAGTGAGTGAGAGCATTGTTAACACATTCAACTAATATCTTAAACAAAAAAAATAGAATAGAATATTTTTCTATTGAGGCATCTATTACTTGGAGGAGCCCGTTGAACCGTGATGATGTTGTCCCGAGCTTTGATGATAAGGCGACTGTTGCGGCGCCTGGTGATAATGCTCCTTGGGAGCCGCTGCTGCGCCAGCGGCTGACGTCGACGTTGACGTCGTTGTCGTGCTGGGATGTGAGCCAGCATGATGATTACCGGATCCATGACCATGGCCATGGCTATTGTGACTGTTGTTGTAGTTGAGCGGCAAGGCGGCAACGGCAGCTAAGGCGGCGGCAGCAGAGGCGGCTGCCACGCCCGCCGACGCCGTGTTCAACTTGCTGCCATTGCCGCTGTTCACCTTGAGCTGACGAATTTCCGGAAAGAACTCAATCATCAGAATCTCCAGCAGTTCCTAGAAAAGCACAAAACAATCAATAAGCATCATTGTTTTCATCGGAATAAAATCATATCTTATAATGTTATTATCTATTTTATATATTCAATTATAGATATTATAAATATGAACGTATCAGTGTGGACGATTGCATGTGGCGCTTTGATTGGGGCATAAAGATACATTTCTTGATAGCTCTAGGTGGTTGATACAATCGAAGTTATTTTAAGATTACACAAATGCCAAGCAATTTTCCTTTATATTATAATAGTTTATATAAATTATAAATTAAATATTGTTCGTCACAAAATTTGATATCAGAAATTTTGGGGCGTGAATATGCTTTCGTCACTAGACTTTTAACTTGTACAGAGGTTTTTTTGGGGGATGTGCATTTACCAAGCGATATTTTTAAAAAAAAATAGAATATCTTATACATTAAAATGAATATTGTTTGTCACAAAATTTTGATATCAGAATTTTTGGGGCGTGAATATGCTAATGCTTATTATTGATCTTATTGGGTTTTACCGGGGTTCCCCAATTCTTGCAATAAATAAAATAAATTATATACTATCATATTTGTAATTGTTAATTTAATTTTAAATTTAAATATTCTGTAATGTATACAATAAAAATACCTAAAGTCCGCTAAAAACTCATTATTTAAACAATTAAAAAAATGTTGCTAAAATTACTTAAAAAGCAAACGATATTCATTTTATAATTATAAATTTATGTTTATTTGTTAATTTAAATACGTATTTCCTATGGTTATCAATTTTAAATACTGTTTTGTCAACTTATCTTAGTTAAAGTCAAGTAAAAAATCAATTCTTGCAACAAATTTTGAATCAATTCCATTTTTTTTTTTCAACCGAAAGACTTGAAAAATTGTTTTTATCTATTCTGTTACTAAATTAAAATTGTATATAATTTAATTCTTTATTAATTTAAATCTTACTTTGTTATTTTATTATAATAACTTTTAGGCCGTTTCATGAATTCAAAAGTACTTTAAAAATATTTTTCAAGGAAAAGGAACAACTGATTACAACTGTGTGGAAAAGTATTTCAACGGAGTTTTTTTATCCCTTGATGAATTATGTTTACTAAAGCGTCTAAAAGCTTTAAATGTTAAAGTTTTATACAAACTTAAGAGTCAAGTTTTGCAATAAAATAAAATATACGAGGGGTACTATTTATATGTCGGGAATTGGGAACACTAATGTCAATAGCTGAAATCGGGCAACACCATAATAAAGTTTTCCTCAACATCAACAACCACAGCCGAATCATGACTATATGCGTATGAGCCGGAAACAAAACAGCAATCCACCGTGTGGCTATTCCAAGACGAGCCGAATCCAACAAAAGTTGTTCGTGGTAGAAGCACAGCGATGCAAATGGTCGCCTGTTTCTTCGGCCAAATGGGTCATGTGGCCACTTTTCCGCTTGAGCAACGTGGGACGGTCAATTCTGAGTGGTACACGACTCATTCTCCGTACATTCCTGATTTGACACCCAATGACTTATACTTGTAAAGATGTATATACATACATAGATACATGGGCGTAGCTAGGTATGGGCAGAGGGGGGCAGCTGCCCCCCCCCCTAGAGCACATAAATTTAAGTAAAAATGTTGAATAGATACAATAAATCATAATATTAAAAATTTATAATAAATCAAATTTCCAAATTAATTGAATTATTGTTCGCTCCATGACGGAATTCAAGCCAATTTAAGGAGAAAATATAGCCACAAGCTAAATCTTGCTGTTAATCACATAAATGCGGTTTCAGAAATAGGAAATGTTATTGGAACTATAAAAGATGAAGTAATTAACTTTTTTCGGGAATCAACAACACGTGAAAATTATGCTCCTAATATACCAATATACCGCGTATTGAAAATATATTACACGTCTTAATAATGATCACATTAATGCAGGAGAATCCACTGAAGAAATTATTACCCAGTCGCGCATATTTACAGCCGATCTAAAACTAGACATGACACTGTCACGTATTACTGTAAAACAAAGAAACATAATTAATTCTCCTGCAGTAAATGAACATGAATACTGTCGAAATTTTATAATGTCGCTTTCCAAATTGCACCCACAGTACGAGTATCAGGTTATATACTATAATAAAAACTCGAACCATTTAAAAAAAAAGTATAACCTAAATGTCGATAGGGAACTCACTCTTTGGTACAATCTTCGGAAGATAAAGAACTTGACCGAAAATAATTCAAAGGATAATGAGCTTGTAGAAATATTTTATATTTGGATCTGTTCACTATTCAAAACAGCGACTATGAAGCCTTATTTTAGTACTCTTTGTAATGTCAAGACGCGGCTGAGGAGCTCAGTACGGCAGGATAGACTTTCCGGGCTATGTCTCGTGAGCGTGCATTGGAAAATCAACAACGAAAATAGTGAGAAGATTAAAAAGAAAACAAACTAACAAGTTAGCCACAAATCCAAGCCGTTTATTATTATAGTATATAAATAATATATTTTTTCTTAAACTGAAAATATATTATAAAAAAAACCAGTCGGAAAGGCTACAGTCGAAATCGACTATGAGAGACCCTTTACTTATTCTTCAAAAATGAAATAACAGTTACAAACATACAGACTTATATATAAACCTAAATAAATTTGACGCTGCTCAGATTAGCTTCCGATTAATTACATATAATCGCTTATGCTACACTAGAATTATTAACACACAAATGTTAATCTTAACATACAAATGTTAATCTTAACATATCTGCACATTTCCTGCACATTTCCTGTCATTGTACATTCGATAATTTGTTTGCTTCAAATCTCCGGTGTTTATTGTCCGATTTTGATGAAATTTTCAGTACGCATCGAAAGGAAAGTAAACTTGTATCTTTTAAATTACTCGAGTTATTCGGGGTTTTCCGATTTTTAGGGGCGGGAGGGGGCGTGGCAAAATTCTAAAACAAACCTGACCTTTTCGGGGGTCACAGGAGTATTGTCACCAAATTTGGTGACCCTAGCTCTTATAGTCTCTGAGATCTAGGCGCTCATGCATCACGACAGTCGGACAGCAGGACAGACGGACATGGCGATATCGACTCGGCTGGTGATGCTGATCAAGAATATATATACTTTATGGGGTCTGCCGGACTTCCTTCGACCTGTTACGCACATTTTTTTTTTACAAACTTAATAGACCCTATTTACTTTTTTAAAGGAAAGGGTCTCAAAATTTGCATCCCCCCTCTGAATCACCTCCTGCCTACGCCCATGCATAGATATCTTTGCGTGTACAATTCCCAACAAATATACACATTTATTTTAGGAAAAACAATTTGTAAAGAGGGTGATTTACTCACATAAAATAACTGCTTGTTGTATGTGGGATTCTGGAGGGCGTCAAAGACCTTGAGGACGCCTCGTTTGGCCGCCTGGGCGCCCACAAGATTGCAGAGAACCTCGGGAATATGATCGGTGAGCAGAGCCTTTGCGGCATTCGTGGTCATCTCCTTCATGTCCTCGGATCGCACCGGATACGCGGAGGCAAGAACGCCACCAGGCCAAAACGACTTCAATACGGCCGAGAAATAATTGTGCAACATTGATTCCTCAAAGAGATACGCAATCGATTCACGTATCTGTCGATTGATCGTCCGTCCATATGTGATCTGGACAAAGGAGATGATGCTCTTGCGCAGCCATTTAAAGACTCCGCCCATATCGAAGATTTCGCCCATTAGCGCATACATTGGCTCCGCAATGGAATCCTTGCTCTCCAGATCCGACAACATTTTGGCATCGCTGCTCGATTCGCCGTCCAAATACGTGGACATATCGTCATCATCCCGCTGCAATCCCCAAAATGGATCACTGGCCTTGTTGCTGTCATGCGTCTTCGCCGCGTCGCTTTTGAACAGTGTGGAAAGAGAAAACTTGGACTTTTTCGGCGATGGCAGCGATTGCTTCAAATGGTCCGAACTGGGACTTAGGAACGTGTAGATTGCCTCGCTGCCATTCAAGTGATCGTCCTCCAGTATAAACTATCAATTTTAAATGATTTATTAAATATTAACTATTATTGTTTGATTAAATAACTTATTTGTATTTAATAATCTCTGGTTTCTACTTACATTGAGAAACTTTTGAATTTGTCCCTTCGCCTTTTCCTGCGCATGTCGATCGGTTTTCAGAAAGAAGAACTTAAAGTTTGTTGGCAAATCCAGGGATTTCAAATTGGAGCTAACATGTCGCAGTTTACGTTGCAGCTCCTGGAATGTAAAAGCAAGTAAAAAAGTTACAATCAAGTGTGCTCGACAGTGAGATACTCTATATACTCGTAGCTCTCCTATTTCCCAAAAGAAAACAATATTATCAAGCTAATGACTGCAAAACAAGTCAACAAGTATAAAAATATTTAGATATAATATTTTGACAATTAAAAATTTCTAATATTTGATATATTATTTTTAAAAGTAGTTTAACTCAATGAAATTCGTAATTCCTATTTTTCTTAACTTGTCCAAAGTATCAAAACTATGTGTTTACTATGTGTACACTTCGCTCATTTACTGACGACTGTCATCGCTTAAAACACACGACATTTAATGATGTAGAAATATTCGTTATATCCCGTTTTTTACGAGGGGAACTATTTATATTTCGAGAGCTAAAATCTGGCAACACCGAAATAATGTTTGCCATTTATTAGTATAAACGTACAACGTTTTGATGTACAAGTGTTATTTGTTTTGTTTACAGTAAGTTAAGAAAATCAATTTGGCCAAAAAATGAAAGTTTCAAGAGAAGTTTTTCCTTGGATTATTTTTCACAACTTTCGAAGTGGATAAACTCAACAGGAATGTGTCGATGAAATCAGTTCTTTGTATGGCGATAAAACAACATCAAAAACCACAGCCGAATCATGACTATATGCGTATGAGCCGGAAACAAAACAGCAATCGACTGTGTGGCTATTCCAAGACGAGCCAAATCCAACAAAAGTTGTTCGTGGTAGAAGCACAGCGATGCAAATGGTCGCCTGTTTCTTCATCCGAATGGATCATGTGGTGACTGTTCCGCTTGAGCAACGTGGGAAGGTCAATTCTGAGTGGTACACGACCACCGAAGAGTGCGTTATCTTTTTGCTTACTATGCGTTTACAGCGTTTCATTAGTTTATTTGTATGTTTGTATGCATGTTTACCCAACAGACTTTTTGAAGAAGGTTAATAATTAAGCCGAAACGCGTATTAGGAAAATATTATTAAAAAACGTGAACGAATATTAGTAAATTGAGAAAAGAGGGCCTTATTAACTCGAATAATTTTAATACACAAATCTACCAAATTGCCCCAACCAAATATAATCACTAACATTTTTATTGCTGGCTGTTTGATTTTGCATTTAATTTCGAAATTTCCATTATTATTCATGCCACACTTACATGCACTTGGTTCAGGGAACGCATCACAACCCAGCCACTGGAGATGCCCGAAGGACGCCTTCGCTGGGCACGTCCTGTGCTGCTCTCGCCATTCTTTGGCGCTGTCTGCGGCGGTGCATTAATGTCCTCGTCCACGTGCACAAGGATCATGAACTGCAGCGACTCCTTCTCATCGGAGACCTACAAGGAAAATAAGAAAACAGACATTGATATATTTATGTATTATGGAAATTGTTAAGAGCTCAACATAATAATTGAAGATATGATTTAAATTAACAATTAAGTAAGTTATATACAATTTTAGAAAGTAAGAACTCCTAAGTCGAATCCACAACATGACAATGGGGTGATTACTTTTGTCCCACCCTGTATATCCGATCTTGAAGCGATTAAGTGGTATGATTGAAAAATAACGAAAGTTAACATTCAACACGTTCAACGCGTTTTATCTACACAATTGTGGATGAGGTGACATTTTTTATTTAATTTACAAAAGGATACGTGACAAATAGCATATAAATATTCTCTTATCCGTGTGGATAATTTGTGTTGATCCAACATATTTCAATTATCTAGGTTTTATAGCGCTGAAACTATTTTGAATAAATTGCTGGGCGAAAAGCGACGTGGCAAAAAGTGTAGAGCAAACTTTATCTACTTGAGATTCATAGAAATCTGTGTGTGTGTGTGTGTATCTCTTATAGTCTCTGAGTTCTGTTTGTTCATACAGACAATATGAAATTTACAAACCGGAAAAGAAAATCAAAGTTCAAGGCACTCAATAAATGTTACTAGCTACTTCTTTAGGTTTCTATATACTAAGAACCGCACCTCAACACTTTGTATGGTGGCCTTCCACTTGCCCAGATGCTCCGTCCAGGCGTCCGTTCGTCGTAAATGCGCCTCCGTCTGCCGTTTCTCACTCTTAAGCCATTCCATCTCCTTTTCGAGTATTTGCAGCACCTTTGACTCTGGTTTCACTGAGTATTTCAAGGCATCCAGCGCTTGATTCTTCTTATCGATGCGTTCCTGTATCTGTTCCAACTTTCGCCGAGCATACGAAGTGTGAGCCGCTACATCGATGGCAGCTGGAGCACCGCCAGCACCGTTGAGGCCATCAACAATGATGGCCTGATCCTCGTCGGGCACATCGCCCAGAAGTGTGGGACACATTAGCAAGGTGGGATCATTAAATTCGTTGGAATCGAGTGCCTCCTTCAGCTGTCGATATTGTTCACTCAGCACAAACGGTGGATAATACTTGTCCTCCAGTGTGCGCAATATATTCCTCTGGATATCGTAGAATATATCTGGACCAGCATCGCCCAGCACAAATGTTTCAATAAGCTTCCGTTCGTGCTTATCAATTTGTATCTCAGGCTTGGGTACGCGTATATATGTGTAGAAGATTTCCGTGCCCAGCTGATGAGTGGCGGTTTTGTGCGAATGCTTCATCTCATCCACGGCCAGGTAGAAACCCACCAAGGCGCTTGCCTTTAGCGGCTCTAGGAACAGCGTAAAGTAGCGTCTTCCCACAGCCGTATTTAGTATTTCCATCAGCGTCAGATCCTAGAACAGAAACAACACATAATTAAAACAGGCAGGAAAAATACTACAGTGAGATAATCAAACAATATGCAAAATAGATGGAAACTATAATAAAATATGTTAATATTAAATTATTATAGAAATTATGTTTTAGTCGATATAATAGAAAACAATATTAATCAATGTTACCAGCTACGAGGGGTGCTGTCTGGGTACTGGTAATGTCAATAGCTAAAATCTGGCAACACCGAAATAATGTTTGAGATTTATTAGCATAAACGTACCCACAACGTTTTCATATACAAGTGGTATTTGTTTTGTTTACCGAGAGTTAAGAAAATCAATTTGGCCAAAAAATTCAAATTTCAAGAGAAGTTTTTCCTTGGATTATTTTTCACAACTTTCGACGTGGATTATCTCAACAGGAATGTGTCGATGAAATCAGTTCTTTGTATGGCGATAAAGCAACATCAACAACCACAGCCGAATCATGACTATATGCGTATGAGTCAGAAGCAAAACAGCAATCGACCTTGTGGCTATTCCAAGACAAGCCGAATCCAACAAAAGTTGTTCGTGGTAGAAGCACAGCGATGCAAATGGTCGCCTGTTTCTTTGGCCGAATGGGTCATGTGGTCAATTCTGAGTGGTACACGACTCATCCTTCGTATTGTTTTGATGATGACACCCAATGACTTCTTCTTCTTGTTCCCGAATATCAAAGGTAAACTGCGTGGTCAACGATTTACGAGCACCGAAGAAGCAGTTGAAGGGTTCAAAAACCATGTTTTCGAGGTGTCTCAAGTGGAATGGCTAAACAGCCATGACAAATGGTTTGAACGAATGTACAAAAGTGTATTAATCATCAAGTGGAATATTTTGTAAAACAATAAAGCCACTTTTCATTTAAAAATGTTTGCTTTTCCCGAAATATAAATAAATAGTAACCCTCCCAGAGCTTCACGCCTTCGTCTTGCTCACTCACCGTATCGCTGGAGTAGTTGCCATTCCAGCCAAACTTGGCCAGGTTCTTCTCACACTGCCCTTTGGCCACTGTCAACTGTTGTACGTAACGTTTTAGCCGCACAGCGGCTGTCAGCTCGGATTTGGTTAGCGTATGATCCTCTGTGTCCGGATCAAGGCCTTTGGCACGTTGTAAATTCTGCATGCTTGTGGCATGCATCAGATCATTAACAATGCTTTTGCGTATCAACGACAGTTCCTCCAGATTTCCCGAATTGTTTATGATCTTAAGGAATTCCTCAAAGCTGGCCGCGTATTCATAGCTCCGTTTGCTTATCGCCGCCGCCGCCAGACGCGTCTCAATGTTTTGCACAACCTTCTGATTAATGTAGTCGGGAGCGGTCACCATTTTGATCATCGGAAAGAAAACTGTAAAAGGAAGTTTGTTCAAGATAATTATAATCATATTTTTAAAATGGTTTTTAGCAAAAGCTTAGTGGATGAAAATATAAGTTTCTAAACTTTATCTAACGATCTTTTTGAGATAAAAATATATTGTAAAGAAAACTATAAATGGAGTTTCATATTATTGTCATATTAAGAGCCCCCTGCTTTATGTTTTTATCAGAGCTCGCAATAATTGGTCTCCCTCCTGCTTGTTGCCTGAAAAAACCACTCGTCTGTTGACACGATGCGATGCTGTCCCGAAAGAACTGAACTCTCCAACTTCGTTTTTCTTTGGCTTGCTCTTCGCTCAACCGACGACCGTTTCTGTTCGCTTGCACGGCTCATGTGTTCACTCGAGATCCTTAACTTCGTAAAAACTCGGCAAACGGTACTCTGAGCATGTATGTGTGTGTGATACCTAAACATTTACAGCGAGTCTTCATGAGCACACAGATAAGCACTCTATTCTCTTCTTCTTGCTCACTTACTGACTCTCAGTAGCTGAGCGAGGAACGGTTCTGTTCGTATCGAGCGGTCAGTAAAAGACCGATTCGTGTCGTACGCTCAAGTCGAAACCCGAGAAAAAGAACACGAACGAAACGACACTCAGACACTGAGCGATTCCGTCTCATTTTTTCAGTGTGTTTGAGCATATTTTGCGAGCACTGGTATTTATAATTATACTAACTATATTTACAATTGTTTTTAAAAGCCTTTAAATTGGAACTGAATTGAATTCTATAAAATAAATCAACACAACACATTTCATAGCCTTTTCATCTGGGAATAGACAATCGCAAACGGAGTTTAGTTACGAATATGTGGAATAAAGAATATTCTTTCTTAATATAATTGTAATCGCCGTGGAACAAAAAGGAGCCTAGCTTCAAATGAAGGAAGGGCTACAGGTTGTAGCCCAATTTACCGCGTTTAATGTAATTACAATTATGGTAGGTAATTGTAATTATATTTTCAGATAGCTCTGACGGTGGGATTCTAATTAGTTCGCACAATATATATACCACAGCATTATCTAAAGATCTCATTAAGATACAAATATCGTTGTAAAAAATAATTTATTTAAATATTTATATAATTATATGTTAAGTTGTTATTGGTAGGTTTAAAAAGTAGATCAATAAAACTTTAAAATACGAGGACGGTCCGAAATGTGTCCAACCTGACAATGAATAAGAATTCCTACGTTAACAAAATCTTGGTATTGTGATTAGACATATTTTAATGTGTTACGGTTAAAATTTCAGACTCATAGATATTATAGTTATCGATGAACAATCGATTAACTAAGCCGATATCAGTGCTTTTGTAAAAATGGGAAAAGTTGAATATTGTGCGGTCATATTCTGTCATATTTGATTTTGAAGGGCAAAACGCTTACACAAATCATAACCGAGTTGGACACTGTCTATGGGGAGTCTTCCCCAGCATTTGCCACTGTAAAATTCTGGACTGCTAAATTTAAGCGTGGACGTATGAGCTTAGAAGATGACGCACGTCCGGGACGCTTAAAAACAGTGATCACTGGACATAAGAGAGCTCTCTGCACGTTGGGCGCCGCGTTTGCTAACTTTCGATCAAAAGCGCGTTGGAATAAACTGTAGCAAGTCTCGCTTGGCGAAGTGTTTCACCAGAATAATGAACCATCCCATACGACCAGCAGTTGCCATGGCAAAAAGCCATGAATTAGGCTTTGAAATGTTTTAGCACACACACCTTATTCTCGAGACCTAACTCCAAGTGACTTCTTGTCACTTCTTGCGCTTGGCGGACAGAAATTATCCTCAAATGAGGAGGCTTTAAATACTTTATATATATAACAACAAACCAAATTGAATAGCTTTATATAAATATCTCTTTGATATCTCAAAGGGAGTTAAAGGTGTGCAGACTGATAGCTTTGACATGCTGTCTAAAACAGTACAATGCCTAAAATCTCTAATATCTGCCAGTGAAAGGAAAACTTACTCTTAAAGGAAAGTATCTCACTGAGCAGCACTTTGAGTGGCGGCAGTGAATAGCCGCGTGGTAGCAATAATATGACCATAATCTCGCACAGTTTGCGTAGAAATTCCATTTCTTTTTCCTCATCGACCAGGTACGTATTAGTGCTAAAAACAGGAGCACTGTTTGTTTCCGCACTATAATAAAAGATGAAGAGTTAAGAAATGTTTGTAACAGATGCAGAATGCACAATCGAAACTTACGCGCGTGCCTCCGAAATGCGTATCTTTTCAAGATGCACAGTAACGCGATTAACCATATCGACGGCAATGATTTTCGCTGGATCCATTTTGATCGCTCGTTCATGTATTTTCTGTATGGCATTCCAAAGATCCTCGCGTATGACATCGTTAATTAGCTTGGGTTTCGTAACCACATAACTGGGGAAATAAGAGTAGAATATAAAGTTGAGTTGAAGTTGCTTGAGTTGAGTATTTAATGGAATTATATCAATAAATTCAAATACAGAAATAAAATTGAAATGAAAATTCAATCAAGTTAATACCTAGTATAGTATATTAAATTATAACATAAAATAAGAAAAGCCTTCAACAACAATAAGTATTTTGTTTATAATGGGTATAACCCAAAAGCTAGATATTATACTACATTTTAAATTTGCCAGTAGCTTTCAGCTTTTATTCACCGACAACAACGTATTGCTTTCCATGTAGCTTTAAGCTTTTATTCACCGACAACAAAATATTGCTTTCAGTGTAGCTTTCAGCTTTTTGTCACCGACACAATGTAAGAGCAAAAGCGAGCACAAATCAGATTATCATATGCGCTCTCGCTTTCACAAATGGGATTTTTTTGTATGCGCTCTCGCTCTGGCCAACAATTATGAAATAATTGATTTAAAACAAATTCCTTAATATCTTCTTTATTAATGGGTCAATCATTCTGAAACTTTCAGCACATTGCACAACGTTTATTATACTTCAACTATCTGTTAAGTTAAGCTGTGTTATCTGAATATTTAAGGCTATGATTACAGTTGCAAATAACTTGTGGAAAATTGACAATTAAGTTAAAAATTAGACATCTTAACATATCTTGTGCTTTATAAGATTATTCTGGTCTCTAAGAATGCTGATCTATGTTCGAATCTTTGATCTCTCTTTTGATTTAATTATTTTAAAAGATTGATATATGGACTTTTATTGTTTCATGCACAAAAAATACTCAAGAAAAAGTTATCGTTATTTGTTTTATTTAATTAAATGACAAAAATATACATAAATTGGCAAAAATAATTGTTTGGCTCTTTTTTCTAGTGAAATTGGCTCTTTTTTTCCTTTTTTTTTGGCTATTTCTAAATTCTTGGAGTGCCAACCGTGGCTGTGATCGGAAGGTAGTAAGAAATCGCTATTCAGGAATCTACATTCCAAATTTTAAGTCTCTAGCTCTTATAGCTGCTGAGATCAGCGCGTTCTTACAGACGGACAGACAGAAGGACAGACGGACGGACAGACAGACGGACAGGTGTCAATCGACTCGGCTATTGATACTGATCAAGACTATATATACTTAAGGGTCGAAGATGCTTCCTTCTGCCTGTTACATACATTCACACAAATTCATTATACCCTTTTTTGCCCATTTTACATGGTCACAGGGTATAAAAACACAAAATACTTGCCAAAAGGCAAGAAGCTTGGCTTGGTATAAAGTTGTTTCAATGATGATGCCAATCTCCCTCATCAGTACCATTTGAACTAGCTTTCCCAACGATTCAAGCTTGTTGCTCTCTATCTTGCGCTGCTAGAATCAGTTGAGAATTCTAAGGAAGCAATATAGAAATAAAAATGCCTGAATGTTGAGCTTGCCTCTTATGTATGTATGTATGTATGTTGTTTTAGTTGCCGTAACTGAGTTTGCTGACCATCTTTACTTGCGTTTTTTTAGCTACAATTAGGCAAGTCTTGCCTATGATTTTCATAGCTATAGTAGTTATTGAAAAACTTACCCCAGCCAGGGCACCATAAAGTCACGGAGTACATATTCAATGATCTGCTGCAATTGCAGATCTACCGTCTTGCCAAAGATTAAAGGTAAATTCGATGGATTCTTGATGGGATTTGGCAAATCGAAGATGTTGCTTCTAGAAGAAACATATTGGATTGATTAGATTGATCATTAAGCAGAAAATCGAGATGATACTCACTTGGTGGCATTGTAGAGCAGCTTGGAGGGCAGTCGATTTGGCTTTGTGGGCTCATTGGTCGTAAATATGTAATGTATGTAGACGGTGCCGGCGACAGCTGTGCCAAATAAATAGAGATAAATTTTTAATTAACGATTCGAATGACAATCGATGAAATGGGCCGCTTCCTAGACTTGATAAGAAATGAGTCATTTGGGTATAAGATTACGATTGGATTTGGTTTTGGTTTTTGTAGAACTGACAATTGACTCTCTATAAATTATAAATATATATATATATATATGTAAATGGATCGTCTTACCTGCAAATACCAGCACCAGGGAATAGATGACGAATGCGAAGAATAAGAAGAATGTTGGATAATACCAAATAACGGCCAAAAGCGTCAATGTTATGCCGGAAATGATAATTCTCCAGTTTAATTGCAGTGCACGTAGCGAGCTAAACGATTTAGATGGGGCAAAGGGAGGAAAAGGAAGTACACAAAAATCAATTAATACTTAAAACAAGAAATAAAAGTTATCGTTAAAGAATTTGAAACTCTTGCATAACACTACTACATTCAATTTTAACCGATCATTACTATGTACAAGTTAACACTAAATGCTTAATCTGTGATATTGGTTTAGATATTTCAAGAAACAACAAAGTTGATTAACAGGGGGAAATATCTTCCCAAAAGAAAATGATATATAATTTATGGTGTCTGCCAACGCTTGCTTTAATGCATTGCACAAAATGATAAGACCCTCTGCCAGGATATTAACAGCATACATAATCCAATCCACAATTCACAATCCACACTACTTAACCCACCATCCACATTCCACAATTCTAAACGTTTATTATGAATTTTTGCTTTTGAGCAAAACACGAGTTGAAAGAATACAGAGGTTATTTCGACGTTTGAAAAAAAGCTAGAAATAGCTAGAATACGTCCAAGACAGACGGTTATTTTTTGTATATTCTGCGCTTCATTAAAAATAAGTATAAAGACATTTTGCATATGTAGGTAAACATATAACTCCGACGCTATAAAGCATATTTCTGGAGCTGTATCAACACTCAAATATGAAACCTTTTTTTACAAAAAGTATTTATTTTTGTTTAATTACAGCACTTCCTTCAAGACTATTTTTTTTTTAATTATCAGCTGTAATAAATTGTGGGATAAACTAAACCCATTTCCATTTCGATCTTTCATTCTAGACTCATATGTTATTGTGTTTAAACAGATCTGGGAATGATTTTTATCCATTAAATTATTTTACATAGCTAAATACTCAAGCACTAATCACTTATTTTATTTAAATTAGTTATATGCTTGAATTATCATTAAATCCTGTTGAAAATTGTTTACATTATAGCTCAACCTTTTTTTAGAGTCCATTGTATTTGAATTAAATTTTTCAATGAACATTTTAGAAATAGTTGTAAATTAAAAGCTTTAAATCAATTATTAATGACACTTGAACCCACTCAAGTGCCAGCTTATATCTATTTCTCTTTTATTAAAATTTTATTTGGGTAAATACCATTAATATTTCATGAAAAATCCCAATTAAATATTTAATGAAAGCGAAATATCCCAAATACAATTTGAATGGATGAAAAAATAGTTGAGCTAAAGGGAAATATCCGAATTAAATATTGGCTGGTCCTGAAAAACCCCAATTAAATATTTAATTAAAGGGAAATATCCCAAATACAATTTAAATGGAAGTAAAAATAGTTGAGCTAAATTTAATTGGAGGAAAATATCCCAATTTTAGTATTGGCTGGTCCTGAAAAATCCCTATTAAATATTTCATGAAAGGGAAATATCCCAAATACAATTTGACTGGAAGAAAAAATAGTTGCGCTGAATTGTAAACAAATTTCAACAGGATTTAATGGTAACTAAAATGATCATCTATTTAAATTAAGTAATTGTTTCTAGCTTGAAAAACTCAAGTGTAAAAAAAATTTTGTAACTTAAGCGACTTTTGTATAAGAAAAAGTAATCACGTTTTCCAACACTTTGTGTAAATATATATTTAAAAATTTTGCAATTTAGGCAAGGGACTTTTCTTTGTGTCGTAATTCTTTCAATATAGCTACAATTCCCGCTAGAGCTGGCCGTAAAAAAGCTGAACTGGCAGTACTAAAGGAAACATAATAAGTAAAATGGATCTACAGTCCACATGGATGGACATAGAGATGGACATGGGCCGGGTTATTTTCGGGGCCCAGCGGACTAGTTTCTTTATTAAAGCGGTGTCGATGGAAATATTCGTGATGGGCCAGGACTGCAAGCATATAGTATGTATGTATGTCGTGCGGTTATGTGCGTGCTTCAAAAGACCTGCTTCGGTGTCCCTATCTCTAATAACAAGTAAAAGGGATCTACAGTCCACATAGTCCACACAGTCCACACGGTTCACAATCCCAAAACGTGCATTATGGATTCACTTCTGACCATTACATGTGCATATGGGATACACACACACACACACGCATAATAAGTAAAAAGGGATAGCGTGCAGTTGGTGTGGGTGGAGCAGGTGGGCGGGGTGGAGTAGAAGTTGAGGTGCGTATTTTAATGGTTTTCATTACTGATTCCACTTACCGCGTTGCCAACAGTGTCAGGCGCTGTGTGGGCGTTGTTGGCGGCTCGGGTTCAATGGGAAACAATGGGCGGCGTCTTTCCATGGCGGCCAGCTGTTCCCAACGCACGCACACACACACACACACACTCTCACTATGCGTACGTACGTATGTGTGTATGACTAGTGGTTTACAGTTACCACTGCTGTTGTTACTCTTGTTGTTGGTGTAGTTTTGTATTTAAATATTTGATGCGTTTTGTACATTTTTTTGACGTCGTCTTTTAGTTCTTACCGCTTGTTGTGGCTTTTGTTGCGTCTTTTCTACGTTTTTTTTATCCGTGTCTTTACCACTATTATAAATAGTTCTCTATAACCACTTCCGCCACCCCCCGCACGCCCAACGCCTTGCGCCCTTGTGACCGACGTCGTCGTCGTCGTATTAAATTCGTGTGTCGTCACAATATTTGATCTTTGAGGAAACAGATCACAGCCTCGGCAACAAGTTGATATTGATAACTACAAGGATAGGGGCGGCGCAACTGTATATAAGTGATAACAGCGGCGCAGCGACTGCTGCTTGCAGCGCTGCCTCCATAAAATCGTTTACTGATTGTTGTTGTTCTTGTTTTCGTTTTCGTTCGTTTGTTGTTGTTGTTTGTTCGTTGTTGTTGCCGCTGCTGCGTAGATTACAACAAGTTGAAATTTAAGTTAGCGCGTTGAGTATATCTATGCTGGTCAAGCGGCAAAGCCGTAATTAATCATGACACACCACACACACTTCCACTTTCAATCACATTCACAAATACAATAACTGAATAAATCAAAGTTTATCCACTGTGTGTTGTTAGGCATTGGATTTGTTGATATTATATCGATACCGATACCAATAGCAGTTAAGGTATATCGATGTTGTTGCAAAGCAATCGACAGACCACCACAAAATTTTTGGCAGCGATAATTATAGCGCCCGCTTAAGCCACAAATACAAAAGTTGACAATTTAATTTGTGGCGCATCTTAAACAATACTTGTTGAATATATTTGATTTTGGTAAAGCAATTTTTATAAATTTAAATGATGACAGATAACAACTTAATATACGTGTCCCCTTAATAAGTGAAATGAGTTGGTTGGCAATGGACAATGCTGCCAGAATTTGAACGTTAAAAATAGTTTAATTTGAATAAAATATGAAAATAAATGAGAGCAAAACAATAAAAATAAATAAAAAAGTTAGTTGAGAGAAAAAACCAATAAAATAAATGTTATTAGTGATTATATTTAATTTAAAAATCTTTTAAACTTTCAAATAATGGTAATGACAATAAATTAGCTAAACACTGACAGCACTGATAATATAATATCGATACCGATACCAACAAAAGTTCAGATACTACGATGTCAATGTTGTCAATTTAGCTATTTTGGAATTGCGAAAGCTAGAAAAGTAAAAACAATTCTTTTAGCTAGAAATGTGGCTATTTTTAAAAATGATTTGACTACAAACTTTAATATACTGAAGAAAACCAATCTTTCTATGTAGAAAATATAGTATATTGGTGGCAAACAAAAATACTAGAAAAGAGGGATATTAAAATTTTTTAAATGATATATTAAGCAGATAAAATTGTGTTGTGACAAAATTAGCTTTTGGTAACTAGGAAAATTCTACTAAATGCCATTTTAGGATATACTTATAATATGTGAATATTACAATTAATAGTTTCATCATTATATTAGTACAATTTCTTAAGCACTTTTATTCATTTTGCTTTTAGCTTTTTCTAGCTACTCATTTTATTAAACAAATTAATAAATTTATTATTTATGGCAACACTGTTCGATGTTGATTAAAATCAATCGATAGAACACCATATCTTAATATTATGGCGCCAAAGCAAAGACAAAGCGAGTAGTTTTAAAAATTGTCAATTTATTTTGTGTCACATAATTAACAATACTTGGTGAATTTATTTGGATTTGTTTGTTCTGTTTTTTTTTTTTTGGTAAAGCAAGCAAGTATAATATAATGTGAGTATAAATTATGGCACAGCTGGTAGTTAACTGGCAGCATAGAATTCGCGTGCACTTCGAGTCTTTCAGCGGTATTTCCTTTTTTTTTTACCATTACCGTTACCAAACGTCAACTCCGACTCCAAACTGACATAAACATTTTGTACATTTGAAAATTGAATTTAAGGGGCATCTATTTATTGCTCCTTTGCCAGGCGTCGCAGAGCACGCTTGCGTGTATCTAAAATATTCTTAAGCACCAGGTTTCTGGCAAATTGTTCGCCGAACACAGCCTCTGTAAAATGGATGACCAGTTGAAGCAATGCGTGTGGCAAATATCCAGCTGTTTGTGTGGCAATGCCGAGTGTAGCCAATGCGGATTTTACATACTTTTCGGGCGAGGGCGCAAACACACTCGGCTTACGTATCTTGGACATGTTGGTTGCCACAAAACCAGGCTGCACACTCTGTATAAGAATGCCGTGCGTCTTGTATTCCGTTTGCAGATCATCACTGAACTTATTCACAAATGCCTGAAATGCGTAAAATTTGAATATATCAATAAATGATCATCATTATCATTATCATTAGTTAATCAATTCTCACCTTTGTCGAGCTGTAGACACTCAGCAGTGGATTGGGTATCACGCCCGCCGTCGATGATAGATTAATGATGACACCCTTGCGTTTCACCACCATCCCTGGCATAAAGATTGCCGTCATATGCGTTACGGAATGTATATTTGCCGAAACAATGTTTCGCAGGAACTTCGGATCAGCATTGCAGCAATCGAGAAAGTATTCCGGATGGCTATAACTAATGCCCACATTGTTAACCAACACACCGACATCCAGACCAGCAGTCTGTTCACGTATCTTATCATAGATCTCCACGCCGCCGGTAAAGTCCACATCAATTACACGCACCTCGACGCCAAACTCATCGCCTGTAAGTATGCCAAGTTTCTGGGGTTATAAGCCTGGTCTAAACACACACTAAAAGCCGCGGCTATGCAACTTACCAATTTCCTTTGCCACAGTCTTCAGTTTATCCAGCGAGCGTGATATCAGCACCAGCTTCAGTCCTTTGCGAGCCAACTGCAGGAATTATGCAATTAGAGGAGAAATATACTTAATTCTATTAAGTCTAGAGAACATCATCATACATATATCAAATAAGATACAAATTCGTATTACATCATCATACATATATCAAATAAGAACCCAATCAAAATTATAAGACACAACACAAATTCGTATTCCGTATGAAAATTATAAGACATATTGTAAAAAGTTAAGCTTAAAGCTTTCAGTTGAGAATTTTGGTGTTCCTTATCGCTTACAAAAGTAAAATTTAGATATAATTAAATAAAATGGGTCGCTTTACATTGAGGAAAAGGGCTCCATTCTTGTCTATTCGAAGTGTGAATAAACTCTGAGCTAGATATCAAGAGAAATCGCTCGTAGTCGGCAACATAATTGTCAATCTCTTAAGGAATTCTCAAGATTATGTTAATAATCAAAGTCTGGGCACATTGTTCGAGGTGTTCTTCAAAAAGAATTCCACACTTGACTCCTTGCGCCAATTGATTTCGGTCTTAAGAAGTTGGAAACTAACTGGGACTCGGTAAGGAAAATGTTACATTAGTCTCTTGTATAAGTCTAAACGTTTAAAAAGTTTAATCTCGATAAAACAAAATGGTTTTCGGCATTACTGGCACCGATCTGAGAAAGAAATCTCTATTTATTTCTCAAAGAGAAACTTTGCTGGCAAGTCCAGTAATTGTGTGGTGGAGCCTTTAACTGCAGTTTACCAACTCTAGAGAATGAAAAGCTCTGAGTATATACGTATACTAGATAAAATTTAGGATGAATAGCTCTGAGTATTTACTACGTATACTAGATAA
This sequence comes from Drosophila histrio, assembly GCA_958299025.2. Classification (NCBI taxonomy): domain Eukaryota; kingdom Metazoa; phylum Arthropoda; class Insecta; order Diptera; family Drosophilidae; genus Drosophila; species Drosophila histrio. The sequence continues at coordinate 56,349,074 of OY282582.1, read as the reverse complement.
TAGTTTGCTTCTCTTATTTAAATGAAAATATGGAAATCCCTATGTTTTCAGGCAAGATAATGCCCAAATGCATATACCTAAGTCGCCAGACAAAACGTTTTTAGAGGAGTTTTCGGTCGATTTAATCATGCTCACCGGATCGAAATCAAATTGCATATATATACTATATACCCTATGCAGGTCGTAAAACAAAATTATTTTGAGAAAACTAGCTATTAAAGTGCTCTAGTTATCAGCTTTTTCCAATTGTGGACAAAGGGGGCGTGGCATCGCAATGAAATTTTCTGGACACATTAAGTCCAAGCTTCTTATCATGTGTGCTAAATCTCAAGTCTCTAGCATTAACATTGCTTATGTTATGGGGATTTTTCTAATTTTAAAACAAACGGGTGTTGGTATCGAAAATTGAAAGAAAACTTGATCTGCGTGTGGTATTCAGGAACCTACATACCAAATTTAAAGTCTCTAGCTCTTTTAGTTGCTGAGATCCACGCGTTCATACAGACGGACGGACGGACAGACAGATGTAAATACTGATCAAGAATATATATACTTTATATGGTCGGAGATGCCTCCTTCTGCCTGTTACATACATTCACACAAATTCATTATACCCTTTTTTGCCCATTTTTAATGGGCACAAGGTATAAAAACTACAGCTAACAATAGAAGATTCCAAAAATTATGCTACATTAGTATTTGCTATCTCAAATCTTTATCTTTATCTTTATCTTTTTAATAAAAACCTATTATCAAGCTCTAAACATAAGTTATTTTTATTTTTATTGTATATCCTATAGATTATGTAGTATATTTATAGTTTTGACGTACTTAGTACAAACTGTAAATTCAATGCGGAAACTCGGCTTTCAGTCTATTCCATTAATTATATATAGTATAGATTACACAACATTAGAATTTGCTCGCCACACGCAGCAGGTTAAGCGTATAGAATTCAATTTAGCAAAATGCTAATTAACTCAAGAGACATGAAAGAAAGTCCAACGACAAGATAGCCCTTAGAATTAACCTGAACGATCTCTGTTACTAGGTGGGGTCAAAATTTCGTCAGTCGTATCGTTTTGTTTTATATTGTGTTGCTGTTGTTGTGTACAAAGTGCTTGTTAATGCAATTTGCAAAAGGTAAACAATTGGTAGTAGTTCCAACTGTGAACCGATTTCGTAAAGTGTTAGCTAGCTGAACCCATAAGGTCAATGAATATATAGTAAGTGTTATTGCTGTTATTGCTATATCAACAGTTCTCTAGGGTTTTTTTTATGTACACACTTTAGCTAACTGAAATTATCAGTATTAACCCATAAAGAAAAAAAAAAGTTCGGACTTTTTTAGGTGTCGCACTTGACTTAATGGATAATTAGCACTTTAACAAATTGCAAAAAAAAAAAAGTGCATTAACGTATAGAAAGCTACTATAGTCGGTGAGACACTGGTAAACTAATGGAATCCAATGTTCAAGTCATGCTTGTGATGTTTAATAAATATAAAAAAAAAGCTGAACCCAAAATGCAATGTCAATGACGTTAATGACACTTTTTATTCGTGGATCTACAAGTCATTATCATAGAATTTGCTGTGAGTTTTTAAGTGGAGCTGGACACTCTGGAGATTGGGAGTAACTTCTCATGTTTAGTGATTTAGTGACGAAATGTCTTTAAGGAAAATTTACTATATACTTCATCGATGGTCGAGTTGATCTTCTGTTTTCTGTTTCTATAAAAAATAGTCTCTCAATCTTAATGAAAAGGGGAACAGATGAGTCTTTTTACTGCAGGCAGTACATAGAGTGTTGGAAGCGGTTAGAATGGATTACTTGACTATATCGTATAGCTTTCACAATTGGTTGAAAATCTACCTTTAGTAACTATGTCAAACTATTTGGTTATTCAAGATATTTTTTAAGTAATCTTACAGTTTCTTGCATTGGTTTATGTTTTTAACATGCTGACAAATTTTGATTAAGTTCAATTCACTACATCATATAGTTGCCATAGGAAAGATCGGTCGTTAATTAAGATTAAGTAAGAAAGTCTCTGTGGTTTATTGAGATATCTCAACCAAAATCACATAGTGTGTATTTTTTATTGTCTTATACATCCTGAAGAAGTTTAGCTAATATAGGACTACTATATCTTATAGTTGATCGGTTGTTTCTTCAGATATCTTAATCAACTCCAGAGATTGGTCTTTTTGAAATTGTTCTACACATTCTGAAGAACTTTAGCTAATAGTATAGGACTACTATATCATATAGTTGCCATAGGAAAGATCGTTTGTTTCTTAAGATATCTTAATCAAATCGACAGATTGGTCTCTTTGGTATTGTTCTACACATTCTGAAGAACTTTAGCTAATATCGAACTACTATATAATATAGGTAACATTGAAAAGATCGTTTGTTTCTTAAGATATCTTAATCAAATCTACAGATGGGTTTCTTTGGTATTGTTCTACACATTCTGAAGAACTTTAGCTAATATAGGACTACTATATCATTTAGTTGCCATAGGAAAGATCGCTTGTTTCTTAAGATATCTTAATCAAATCTACAGATTGGTTTCTTTGGTATTGTTCTACACATTCTGAAGAACTTTAGCTAATATAGGACTACTATATCATTTAGTTGCCATAGGAAAGATCGCTTGTTTCTTAAGATATCTTAATCAAATCTACAGATTGGTTTCTTTGGTATTGTTCTACACATTCTGAAGAACTTTAGCTAATATAGGACTACTATATCATTTAGTTGCCATAGGAAAGATCGTTTGTTTCTTAAGATATCTTAATGAAATCAATAGATTGGTCTCTTTCGTATTGTTCTATACATTCTGAAGAAGTTTAGCTAAATTCGAATTACACTAGCATAGAAACAATGAGTCCAAACAATCTCTGGCTTGCCAAAGTTTAGCTTTCTTTCTCGATCTACATACGCATGTAGATCCTCAAGTGCTTAAAGAGTTTAATGTACTATGTGTAGTTGGGGTTGCCACTCTGCAGATTTGGCACGCCTTGGCTTTTTAACATACCTCCCTGGCGTAGGCTTTTCCAATGCCATCCGTCGATCCGGTAATAACTGAAAATAGTTTAACAATTATAATACATGAGTAATGTACATAGGTATATGTAGAATTCCTATGTTCCTTATCGGTAAGGTGGAACGCGTGATCGATCGATCGGTCGGTCGGTCGTTTGGCACAAAGTTCAAATGGGGGGCAAATTTGTGTGTATTAGTATACACGCCCGGTATCAACTCACCTGCCCAGTCGCCCATCTTGGCGAGATTAACCGAGGAGCCGCAAAGCTGTGGACCCAAAATATTCGAATAGATCCATGGGAAGACCTTGCGACAGATCTGGAAGCCCACAATGCTAATGGCAATTCCACCCAAAATGCTCAACACACGCGAATTCTCATCCATGTCGATTTATGTTTGTAGTATGTAGAATTTCCCTGCAACGTTTGCCGTTTGTGTTCTTCACTCTGTGGACGCCGTTGGCTGCCTGGTGTAAAATATTCAATTGAACTGTTGTCGATTGCTGCGTTGCGTTGTCAACTGCGCTGCCGGCGTTGCTGCTTGTGTGTGTGTGCGTGTGTGTGTCTGTTTCCCTCTCGTCAATTGAATTTCTTTTGTTGTTGTTGTTGTTGCAATTGTTGGTCTTGCGTTTTAATGAGAATTGTTTACGCTTAATATTCAAAGCAGCTTACATATGTTTGACCAAATTTGCTGTTCTGCATATATAATAAAAATGCGGGAAATTTCACTGGCTTATTGGCGAAAATCTATGAAAATTGTATTTAATTTACAATATGAAATGTCAACTTGAGGCACAAAAAATGAAATGAACGTTTCTTTTTGCCGATAGAGCATATTTATATATATGTATGTGTGTGTGTGTGTGTGTGTGTGTGTGTGTGTCTGTCTAGCGTCGCGCCACTTATGTCATATGTAAGTGTGTGTGTGTGTGCGCACGCCTCGTCTGCCGTTTCGTGCTCTCACGCTTTTCGCCCGATTTTGAGCGACTATATCGCACCACACCACCACCATTAAATGATAAGGGGGCACATTTGCCACACATATTCACACACACACACACATACTTGCGCTCTCTCTTTTACACTCACCCAAGAACTGCACATGCGCAGGAAACAATCAGTGGACAGCTGCAGCTTATAATTCGATGACTTCGATAACTTTGACGTGCCAAACTAAAGCGATTTTGAGTGATAAGCATTAAAAAAAACACACATGAAATATATTATGTATGGATAAATTTGTTTGAAATTAACTTTTAACGTGCCAAACGTCAAATGTTTTCAGTTATCCTAATGACTGTTGTACTGTACAAAAGCACGCTAGATGGCGTCAGCTTATTTATTAAGTGTTGCATACGCCCAGGCTGTCATTTAATTAATTTGATTAATGGCTGTAAGTCATTTTAAGGCTTTGTTGTTTACGTCACAAACACTAGATGGCGCCAGAGCGTGATTGAGCGTGTCGCTACATATTATTATATTTAATTGTAACGGCCTTTTAAATATAAAAGCTGTTTTAAAATGTATTGCATAGCAACCTCAGAAGCTGTGAGACAAACGGCAATCAGACTTATTAATTAATTTGACTGTAATGGCATAAGATATTCAAAGGCTGTGTTGTTTAGCACTCAAACAGTAGAGGGCGCCAAGCCGGGACTGGGCTATCGCTATATATTATTATATTCGATTGTAACGGCTTTTTAAATATTAAAGCTGCTTTAATTGTGACTCTTGTGTAGATGATTGCATAGCAGCCCAAACGTTGGAAGACAAAATATTTTCAGACTTGTTACTTAATTTGACTATAATGGCTTTAGTTATGCTAAGGCTGTGTTGTTTAGCACTCAAACACTAGAAGGCGCTTAGCTGTGCAAATAGTGTTGCATACTCTTTGGCTGTCGCCATATATTATTATATTCGATTGTAACGGCTTTTTAAATATTTAAGCTGCTTTAATTGTGGCTGCTTTGTGTAGATGATTGCATAGCAGCCCAAAAGTTGGAAGACAAACTGTAATTAGAATTATTACTTAATTTAAATGTAATGGCTTCAGTTATGTTAAGGCTGTGTTGTTTAGCACTTAAACACTAGAAGGCGCTAAGTTGTGCAAATAGTGTTGCATACTCTTGGGCTGCCTTCATATAATATTTAATTTGATTGTAACGGCTTTTCAACTCTTGTTTTTTGCAATTGCAGCAACCCTGGTTGCATAGCAACCCCAACAGCCTTGCGATAATTGCTCGACAGAGTTTAGAAAGAGATGAAGCAAGAGCGACAGTTGTTAGTGCGAAAGGAAGGAAGGGAGATGCGAGACAATTGCAGGCACGCATAATTTTTTTTTTTGGGAATACGAATCCATTCCATCTCCGGCAGTCTCGTATCAAGTGCGTGCGAACCAACAACGTTAACGGGGCCGACAAATGCAACATGGTCACAGATATCACGTTAAAAGTGAGCAATTGTTGTTCTGGCCAAATACTGGGTTGAAAACACATCAAATATGCAACAACAAATTTGCAATGGAATTTTTAGCGGGAACGGGGTCTTTAACTAATTAATTAATTAGTATGTAGTATATACAATTGTTATAAATCAAAAAATGAAAATAAATAAATAATAAACAAATGGTAATTGTGCAATATTTAGCATGAAAATGCCTCGATTGTTTTTTGGGCATGCGCACATCTCATCCTGACCTACATTCCAATTATTGGTCATCAGCAGCAGCAGCAGCAGCAGCATCCAAGTAGTTGCAATTGAAAAACGCAAAGAAAAGTGAACAGAAAATGTAAAAATAGAAAAACCAAACTAAACGTAAACGCTTCTCTTTTTGTATCTTCAACACAGTGAAATGGCCAACAAGCGATGAAAAGAACTTGAAAACAATTAATCCATGCATCTACCGAAACTCACACACATCTCAGGATGTTATAGAGCAGTTAACTGGATTTAATATAGTTAGTACCAAGGAATAAACTCGAAGAAAGTCGCAGAAAGTCGCAGAAAGTCGCAGAGCAAAAGCTAAAGCTCTTAAAATGTTGTTGTTGATTAGATAAAGTAATTATAAAAAACAACAACAACAGCAGCAGCAGGAGCAGCAGGACTATCAACAAGGATAACAACAACAAGAAGAAGCAGAAGAAGAAGCAGAAGCAGAACAACTGTATTGCATTCAAAGTATATATTTATTATATTTGCATATGCTGCGGTAAGTTTTTCCCCCACATTTCCACACATTTCCACACATTTTTCCCTTATCACTTTGCTAATACCCAAATTGATTCATATATATATATATATAAATGTTGACACTTTTCCACTGACTGACATTTGATTGATTGCAGTGATGAAATCTAGATTATTTTGGATATTTGCAATTATATATTCATCGCTACATCACATAGGCTCCGGATCGACCTCGACGACATGTAAGTCTTATTTATATATTTATTTTTATACCCTTTGGGGGTCCATCTGTCTGTCCGTCCATCCGTCGGTCCGTCCGTCCGTCCGTCCGTCCGTATAAACGAAAGGATCTCAGAGATGGTAAGAACTAGAAGCTTGAATTTGGTGTCTCAGCATTGGAAATTTTTGCAGGCAGATCAAGTTTATCTTTTTTTGTGGATACCACGCCCCCTTCGCCCACAATTTAAGTAAAAGATTATAAAGCAAGCAGTTTTGTAGCTCAAAAACCTCATACCAAGGGCAGTTTTGTAGCTAGAGACTTAAGATTTAGCACACATGATGAGTATTTTGAGCTCGATTTGTCCAGAAAATTTTATCACGATGCCACGCCCCCTTCACCCACAAATTAAAAAATAAAGAATTACTAGAGAATTTCATCTGGAGTGAATTTGAGCGGGTTCCTGTAGACCCACAGGGTATATTACGGTCGGGGTCCCGACTGTTTCGCTTGTTTTAGTTTAACTTTTAACATTTTTAAACTGATGTTTTTCTTTCCCTTAAACTATTACAGTGAAACGTCCCCGAGCTGGCGATCCGTTTGATACGTTTCCGAAAAACTTCTGGCAAGAGTTCTCATCGCCATTCACAGACACGCCGGAGGATGAGGAGCTCGAGGTCACGGAGACGACGACCCACGAGCCATTCCCGTTCTTTGCCGATCCCTATACGACAATCAATATAAGCACCCAATTGTCGTCGAATGTCTATCTGCATTGTCGTGTCAATGATTTGCAGGGCAAGACGGTATCATGGATGCGACGCAAGGGCGAGGATCTAACATTGATCACATTCGGTCAGCACACATATAGCGGGGATTCCCGATATTCTCTCGAGTTCGAGGAGCCCAACGATTGGAAGCTTTTAATACAATATGCCAATGAGCGGGACGAGGGTCCCTATGAGTGTCAAGTCTCCTCGCATCCGCCATTGGTACTCTTAGTATACCTAACTATAATTGGTGAGCAGACAGTTCTCAGATTATAATTTCCAAAAAATAAACCATTTGAGTTAAAAACCATTCGTTGATTTCTAACAAAACTTTAACTGTTAATTGATATTTACAAATAAAACAAATTTCGTTATAATAATTAAATATCAATATTTATTTTAAAACATTTAACCATCAAAATTGCTATCAAAATCTTTTGTTTTTGTTTCAAAATTTACATTATATTTAATAATAAAAACATAACTTGTTTATTTGTTATACAGAAAGCAAATAAAAGTAAATTTGTAAGCTCTTAATTTAATTTAATATTATAAATATCTTTTCTTTTTCAATTTTGCAGTTTAAATTAAAATAAAAATTTATTCGTAGTATTTTTATTTTTTTTTAATTCATGTTATTCATTTTGTATTAAATATTTATTTTATAGTTCTTATTGGAAATATGTAATGAAAATTGTATTTTATAAAACTTTTTATTTAGTTAAATAAAAGAATTAAAAATGATTTGTATGTAACATAAAATGTTGAATAATTAATATATGCTTTATTTAAAGTTGTAAAATTTGCTTTTTACACATTTTATTTATTTCATATTTATCTTTATTTAGATCAAATAAAGGTACTAAATCAATTTTATTATTAAAAAAAATGGAATGCATATACCAATATACCAAAAATACTAAAAAATATGCTTATAGTATGCTTTATTTTTATACCCTGTGCCCATTAAACATAGGCAAAAAAGGGTATAATGAATTTGTGTGAATGTATGTAACAGGCAGAAGGAGGCATCTTCGACCCTATAAAGTGTATATATTCTGAATCAGTATCAATAGCCGATTCAATTGACACATGTCTGTCTGTCCGTCGGTCCGTCTGTCCACCCGTCCGTCCGTCTGTATGAACGCGTGGATCTCAGCAACTATAAGAGCTAGAGACTTCAAATTTGGAATGTAGGTTCCTGAAGAGCATACGCAGATAAAGTTTATTTTCAATTATCGATATCTCACACCCCCTCCCGCCCACGCAAATCGAAGCACACTACCACAGTCTCAAATGTAAAGGCAACTCAGCCTAACATAACAGATAGTTGAAGTATAACTCACACTGAGCAATTTGCTGCAAGTTTCATAGCGATCGACCCATAAATAAAGGAGATATTGTGAAATTTGTTTTAAATCCATTATTTCCGGATTGTTGGCCAGAGCGAGAGAGCATATGTAAATCCCATTAGCGCAAAAGAGAACGCATATGATAATTTGATGATTTGCGCTGCCGGCCGCTGTGTGGCGCTATACATTTTGTTAGTGCAAAAAAGCTGAAGGTAAACTGAAAACTAAACATTGTTTGAAAAGCTGTTTGCTGCTGGCGATGAAAAGCTTAATATAATATCTAACTTTTGCGCTTTTGCAAACTACATTGTGTCAGCGACAAAAAGCTGAATGCTATTGGGTAATGCAAAATTAATATTATCGATTGCTTACACGCATCTTTCTTAACATAATACAGTTTAACTTAGCAGTGTAACAAAAGTTTAATAGCGATTGTCCCATAAACAGTACAGTTGGGTCGTTTCGTTCTGAATAAGTTCAAATGAACGAGTCATTGAAATGAACGAGTGAACTTATTCAGTCTTTCATTAACTATATAGTTCATTTTGCTCAGCGGGTCTTTTTCAACACTGGAGTCGTTAAAATTCGAAGAATTATATTTGCTTTTTATTAAAATTCTATTAAAATGTACAAAAAAAATACAATTAAGTCAAAAATATAAATACAAATGGAAAAACTTTGAAGAATTCCTAAAACTAACAAACATTTATTTTATTTTCTAATTATAAGCTTCAAATGAATTTTTTCGATAAAGGAATGGTTGTGAAATCATCTCAGTTAAACAAATTGACCGGTCTCGATGACCGTTTTACATCGTTTATAAGCAAATGACCAACTGATCAGAATGACCTATTCATCTTACATCGTTCATGACAACTGAATAATGAACTTAATGACAACTGAATAGAAACCAAATCGTTCTTAGTTCATGACAAATGACCAACTGAATAATGAACTAAATGACTGATTTAGTTCACGACTGAAAAATGATCGAGTGAACTTATTCAGCACATTGAACTAGAAATCCCAACTCTAATAAATACAGAAGATACATTAAGGAATTTGTTTTAAATCAATTCATATTCATATTTGAAACCATTTTCGTATTAATAGTCGCTTTCCAGTGTTGCCAGACTATCGATTCTCGATACAAGCAACAGAGATTTCGAGCGATAAATTGTGTTTTTGGTATAGGTATTAAATTTTCTATACCCTGTGGGGGTATTTTCAATTTGTTACAAGTATGTAACGGGGAGAAGGAAACATGGCCGACCCTATAAAGTATATAGATCTTGATCAGCATCAACAGCCGAGTCGATATCAATAGCCATGCCGGTCTGTCTGTCCGTCTGTCCGTCCGTCCGTCTGTGTGAACGCCTAGATCTCAGAGACTATAAGAACTGGAGTAACCAAATTTGGTGACAATACTCCAGAGGCATCTACAAAGGTCAAGTTTGTTTTAGAATTTTGCCACGCCCTTTTCCGCCCTCAAAAAATAGATAAATCCGAATAAAACGAGTAATTTAGAAGATACAAATTCCAAATTCGGCATACATAAAGTTTATTCTCCTTTCAATGTGTGCTGAAAATTTCAAATCAATCGGACAATAAACACCGGAGATTTGAAGCAAACAAATTTTCAAATATACGAAGGTTGGAGGCAGCACCTTGAGGCATTGAAGCAATATTATCAAATGCAGTTCTGTAAGGAAACTGATAATCAACTTTGGCTGCATTGGCGCAATGAGTAGAGTGTCGAACTCTTGCGGTGTGGTCTGGAGTTCGAAACCTACCAGAGGCACACTTTTTTTTTTAGTTTATTATACTTTTTAAAATTTATTTATGCTACTAATGCTGCATTTAGACTAGTTGACAAAGAAGTCAATGTTGATATCAACTTAATCAATCCTAGTATAAACAGCTATCAACTTGATCAACTGTTGCGTTGCCTGTAGATTGACAGTGCGAAAAACGTCAGTTGACCTTATGAGTCTGAACATAGTGTAAATGCATTCTGTCAACAGTTGAAGTCACTATTGGCGCGATGACAACCCAAAATTAAGTTGACTTCATGTTCATTCTTTGTTCTGTGTTGGCAAACTTTATGTACATATTAGAGGTGGCAACACTTCGATTCGACATCCGATATAATTAGTATTGTCTGTTTTTTTTTTAACAGTGCAGTTTAGTAAAAACAATAGTTAATAATAAAAACCCCTTTGAAAATATATTTTAATTTATTTATGTACAATGTATGTATATTTTTATTTAACGATACTTAAATATCGAAAATATACGTGCTACAATTGCGGTCGATAGCTTTCGCACATGGTATATCGATACTTGACCGCCTTTTAAATGGCCGATCTAAATACAGATCTTGAACCCATATGGTTCGCTTACGCATTTTTACTTGTTCTTCCTCCTCGTCTTCAAAAACTAGTATCAAAACCATCGCTGCAGCCATTTTCCTTTAATTTGCGGATGCCATTGTACACATTTTAAAGTATTATAGCAAACAAATTTCATAATAATTAGTTTTGAAATATATAGGCATGAGTACTTACCACTGCTTCGAAACATAAACAATATACAATATCGATGAATATCACTCTCGATACACACACAATATCGACGTCAACAATAAATGCAATAGCAACGTGAACATCAACAAATGTGCATATCAACTAGTTTAAATTACTGTCAACTTCATCCTCAACGCGTTGACATCTTGCGAGTTGCTCAACTCAAAAATTAGTTGGCAAACCGGTTTTTTTTTGTCAACTCAGTCAATTAATGTAAACACAAGTAATGTGTTGAGCTTGGACGCCAATTGTTGATATCGCGAGAATTGACGATGCGTCAACTAGTCTAAATGCAGCATAATATTTCCTTTTTGAAGTATAAGTAAAGGGTCTCTCTGGTTTTTACTGTGCCTTTTTATAACCAATATTTAGAAATAACTTTTACTATAATATTTGTATAGTAATAAAAATTTAAATAAGTGTAATGCTCTAATCATTTAATATACAAAATTTAAGTTCAATTATTATTTCATAGTACTTTTCATTTAAATGAAATAAACGCAACAAGAATTAAAATATATTTGAATATTTAAAATTTAAAATGAAAGCTTATATCATTTTTTTTGAAATACATTTTTAAAGCTCAAGCGCTCCCTCTTTTCAATTCTATCAGTTGTGGAAATTATATGGAAAATCTTATTATTTTCGCAGTTCCTCATGTGGAAATTCTCGACGAACGAGGATCGGCGACACCGGAGAAATATTACAAGGCTGGCAGCACCATTGAGCTGCAGTGCGTCATCTCGAAGATTCCACATCCATCGTCGTATATCACCTGGCGTCATGGCGCTCGTTTGCTCAACTATGACACCAGTCGAGGTGGCATTAGGTAAACTCTATCATAGATCGATCGATCTGATCTATACGGAAATTCCAATTACAATTTATTATCTTTACAGTGTTAAGACGGATATGCTGCCCGGCAGGGCATTGAGTCGTCTATACATTGCCAATGCGAATCGACAGGACACGGGCAACTATACCTGTATGCTGGGAAATGAGATTACGGAAACTGTTGTAGTGCATGTGCTAAATGGTAATCGAAGATCTATCTTTAAACAAATAGATACATATATAGATAAATAACAAATTGTTCGAGAGGAAATATATGTATGTAGAAAGGAAATATACTATATAGAAGAGGAAAAGGAATATGATATAAAGAGGGAAATATATCGAGAGGGAGAATATATAGAGAGGAATAAATATATGTATATAGTGGATAAACTTTATAGACAGGGAAGAGATATCTGTACATATAGACTGAAAAGATATAGAGGGGGAAAATATATAAAGATACAAAATAAATATAATAGGGAAGGGATATTAAGAGGGAAGAATATGTATAAAGAGATATAGAAACAAAAAATATATAGGCAGCAAAAATATGTAAAGATAATTGTAAGATAACTATATAGAAACTATATAGAAAGGTAAAAAGGACATAAAGGACTTAATGGGGAAATAAATAGAATGGGAAATAATATAGAGAGAGGGAAACATATATAGAAAGAAAAATATATATGGAGGGAAAATATAAAGAGGGAAATATATATAAATAGGAACAAATTCTACAGATGAATAATGTATAGAGAGGTAAGAAATATTGAGAATAAGAAGATATGGGGATACAAAATATTTATAGTAAAAGGATATATATATATGTATATAGAGAGAGGAAAATGATATTTAGACAGGGAAGATATAAAGAGACTGAAAAGATATAGAAATAAATAATACATATAGAAAGGAAATATATATAAAGATACAGAATAAAGATACAGAATATATAATAAAAAGGGCAAAAAGACATAAAGAGGGGATTATACAGAGATGGCAAATTTCTAATGAGGCAAACATAAAGGGAAAATAGACATAGGCATAGGAAAAGATATATAGACAGAACATTTATAGAGAGAAAGAATATATAGAAAAGAAAAATATGTATAGATATATCTATAAGACTTAAGAAATATATTGAAAGGAACAAAAACATAGATAGGGAAATATATAAAAAGAGAGAGAAATTATATACAAAAGTTAAAAATATATAGAGATGAAAATATATTTAGGGTGAAAAATGTAAAGAGGGAAAATATCATAAAAAAGGAACAAGTTCTGGAGATGAATTATGTATAGAGAGGTTAGATGCAATGAGACTAAGAAGATATAGGAATGAAAAATATATATAGAGAACAAGGTATAGAGAGGAAAAAATATAGAGAAAAAAGTTCTATAGGTTAAAAAGCATATGGAGACAATTTAAATATATAATGAATTAAAAGTTTATGCATGGGAAAAATACATATGTAATAAATAGATATAGAAAATGGAAAATTCAATTAAAACAGGGAGGAGATATAGGGACTGAAAAGCTATGTAGATAGAAATAATATATAGACAGGAATAATATATAAAGATACTGTATGTTTAGAAAGGGACAAAATACAATAATTGGGAAAAACATGTGTACAAAGGGAAACATTTTGAAGGGGGTAATATATATAAAGGGACATAGGCAGGGAAGAGATACATAGACTGAAAATATATGGAGATAACAAATTTATAGACAGGTAAAATATATATATAGATATATATAAGATTTAAGATATACAAAGAAAGAGAAAGAAAAGAAATCACAAGGAAAATATATAAAGAGTCAAAAATATAGAGAAATAAATACTCTATATAGTGGAAAAAATAGAAAGAGCGAAAATATAATAAGAAACAAGTTCTAGAGATAAAAGATGAAGAAGAGTTCGATGAAATATTGAAACTAAGGATATATAGGTATGAACATATATAGAGAGAAGCAGTCGAAGTCGACTACTTATTACTTATTACTTTACTTATTCTTCAAAATTGAAATAAGAGTGACACTAATAGTACCCCATAGTGCCAACCTTCTCTTCTTCTTCCTTTGGCCCGACACTGAGGAATATTGACTTTTGAATAACTTCCGAGTTTATTATCTGATCATGATGAAATTTTCAGGATACATTAGAACCCTGATGCTTGTCCTGTGTGTCAAAATTCGAGGCTCCAGTTTTAAAATTGACCATTATACGGGATTTCAGGTTTATTTTTTTTATAACTTCCGAGTTTATTATCCCATCGCGATGAAATTCAGGACACTTTGGGACCCTGATGCTCACCATGTGTGCCAAAATTCAGGACTCTAGTTTAATATTTTTCGATTTATGGGATTTCTACAATTTTGTTTTCGATTTACGGAGGCGGAAGGGGGCGTGGCAAAATTTGAACATAAACTTGATATGCTTAGCCCATAGACGAACCACCATAAAAAATTTGGTGACTCTAGCTCTTAAAGTCTCTGAGATCTAGGTTCTCATACAGACGGACGGACAAACGGACAGACAGACAGACAGACAGACGGACAGACGGACGGACGGACATACATGGGTATATCGACTACTTTATGGGGTCTGCCAGACATCCTTCAACCTTTTACTTTTACATTTTTTAAAGTAAAGGGTCTAAGAAACCAAGGTATGAACCAATAGCTTGAGTTCAGAGGCACCTAAAACCAGTTCAAATTATCGAAGCGAATCTTCTTCAACATTTTGGACATATTGCAGCCTTGTTATACCCTTGCAGAGGGTATTATAATTTTGTCACGAAATGTGTAACGTATGAAAGCAGACAACTCTGACCGTATAAAGTATATATATATATTCTTGATCAGCATCAACAGCCGAGTCGATATAGCCATGCCTGTTTGTCTGTCTGTCCATCGCTCTGTCTGTCCGTCTGTCCGTCTGTTTCTATGCAAACTAGTCTCTCAGTTTTAGAGCTATCTGGATGAAACTTGGTACAGATCAGTCTTTTTGCTGCAGGCAGTAGATTTGTCAGAGCCGGCCGGATCGGATCACTATATCATATAGCTGCCATAGGAAAGATCGGTCGAAAATCATACTTTTGTATGGCAAACTTTTTTATTTTTCCACAAACATCAACCAAACTCACAGATTATGCATCTGGTTCTGTCTTGAATATCCTGACCAAATTTTGTTTAAATCAGATCACTATATCATATAGCTGCCATAGGAAAGATCGGTTGAAAAGAGCATCAGGGTTCTGCAAGTGTATGACATTTTTGGCGTACCAAAAATAACAAAGAGTACTAACTCACTGCACCCTACTGGTTAATTATTTATATTATTCCCACAAAACTAAAAATTTATTGTCTACAGAATACGTCGAGACGAAACATCTTATCATTTTTAGACCCTTTACTTTAAAAAAGTAAATAGGTTCTATTAAGTTTGCCAAAAAAAAATGTGCGTAACAGGTCGAAGGAAGTCCGGCAGACCCCATAAAGTATATATATTCTTGATCAGCATCACCAGCCGAGTCGATATAGTCATGTCCGTCTATCCGTCTGTCCTGCTGTCCTGCTGTATGATCACCTAGATCTCAGAGACTATAAGAGCTAGGGTCACCAAATTTGGTGACAATACTCCTGTGGCCCCCGAAAAGGTCAAGTTTGTTTTAGAATTTTGCCACGCCCCATCCCGCCCCCAAAAATCGGAAAAACCCGAATAACTCGAGTAATTTAAAAGATACAAAATCGGCATACATAAAGTTTACTTTCCTTCCGATGCGTACTGAAAATTTCATCAAAATCGGACAATAAACACCGGAGATTTGAAGCAAACAAATTATCGAATGTACAATGGCAGAAAATGTGCAGGCAGCAACTTAAGGCATTGATTTATTAATTGCACTTCTGTAGAAAACTAGTTATTGGCAAACCATTGAAAATGGCCTCATTGGTGCAATGGTTTTAATGTCGAATTCTTGTGGTGGAGTCCAGGGTTCGAATCCTGCTAGCGGCACATTTTTGTTTTGTTTTTAAAAATTGTCATATAATCGACAATGGCTTCATTGGCGCAATGGTCTGGAGTTCGAGACCTACCAGAGGCACACTTTTTTTTTTGTTTGTTACTGTTATTTCATTTTTGAAGAATAAGTAAAGGGTCTCTCATAGTCGATTTCGACTGTAGCCTTTCCGACTGGTTTTTTATCAGTAGTATAGACTTCAATTCAGCGAATTGAGTCTTCAGACATAAATAAATAATACTAGTTTTAGGATCTCTACGATTGTCTTTAGACTCTCTGACCTTTTGCTTTCGCATCGATACTACAGCAAATAAAGCAAAGCAACTTTATTTGCTGTGTAATTACAGCGAAATTGTAATTCAGAACATAACTGAATAGTATTTAATAACAAAATTGAGAAATTCTAATATACATTTATATATATTTGTGTTATTCCCTTCCAGGTGAAGAGCCGGCTGCAATGCAACATGCGAATGGGACACGATTCATGTCGAGTCCTCTAACTATGGTTGTGTTTTTTATAGTATTTGCGATAGTGAAACCCTTTCAGCGATGACAACATTTTGAATGGCGCCAAACCGAGAAATGGTTCAACTATCGAAAACTTTAAATTATATATACTTACTTAAAAAGTGGATGAGTGGGGAAGAGTGTGGAAAAGTATGATGGGAAAATGCAAAAACCAAAAGAAAAAAAAAACAAAAAAAAAAAATACGAAAAAATCTTGTCCAGGATTGCATTTTCAACTTTTACTCTAATCATGGGTTGTTTAAAAATACATAGCATAAATGAATACTAAAAGTAAGTTTAAGAAACAATATGTATTGAAAATCAAAAAACAAAAAGAATAGAAGAAGATAAAGAAGAAGATGGAGTGAGAAATGAAGAAAAAGTCGTATATAAGGGCGTACGCAAAAAAAAAAAAAAAAAAAAAAAAAAACTGAATTGATTTTGCAATTGAAATGAATGTGAATACAACTAATCGTACTACAAAAGGCCGTGTTTTTGTTGGCTATAGTACAATTACCCCCTCCCTCCCTCCCTACCATCCCTTGCAATCTCATCAACTCATTTGATTTCGAATTCTCCCTACAAAAATCCAAAAAGAACATTCCCAAATGAAAACTTACCATTATTATTATCTTACTGTTACCTATCATGTTAATGGTTGTAGCTTCTTGAAATCAAATGGCATATCAGTTGGGATCATTGGAATATGTTTTAAACATTATACTATAACCGATAACTTGTTTTCCGCCACTCCAACGGTCTACACAGAGCGAAAAAGTCAAGTTGCTTGCACTTAGAATATGATTTTGTTCACTACGATTGAAATAATTTAACGCGAGCGTCGAGATTTTAAATTAAAGTACGATTTTCGAAGTCCAATCAAGTAACTATTTTAGTATTTTCACACTTAAAAGTGTATTTAGAGCGTGCTTAAAATAAGCGAGGAAGATTTAAGATTTGAAAATCTTGTTTTAAGATTTTAAGAACTTGTTTCGTTATCATTTCTAGTAAATTAAGAGTTTTACCTGAGTCAAGAGTGTTTTGTTTTATATAAAGATTATTAGTTCTTGGCTTAAGAATGTTTATGCTCATTTTAAGTAATTTGCACTTATATCAAGTCTGGATTTTAATGAATCCTATTTTCTAAATTTAAATGTGTATTTAAAACGTGCTTAAAATAATCAAGTAAGACTTAAGATTTGAAAGTCTTGATTTAAGATTTGGAAATCTTGATTTAAGATTTGAAAGTCTTGATTTAAGATTTGAAAATCTTGATTTAAAATTTGAAAATATTGATTTAAAATTTGAAATTCTTGATTTAAGCTTTGAAAATCTTGATTTAAGATTTGAATATCTTGATTTAAGATTTGAAAATCTAGATTTAAGATTCGAAAGTCTTGATTTAAGATTTGAAAGTCTTGATTTAAGATTTAAAAATCTTGATTACAGATTTGAAAATCTTGATTTAAGATTTGAAAGTCTTGATTTAAGATTTGAAAATCTTGATTTAAGATTTGAATATCTTGATTTAAAATTTGAAAATCCTTATTTAAGATTTGATAATCTTGATTTAAGATTTAAAAATCTTGATTTAAGATTCGAAAGTCTTGATTTAAGATTTAAAAATCTTGGTTACAGATTTGAAAATCTTGATTTAAGATTTGAAAATATTGATTTAAGATTTGAAAGTCTGGATTTAAGACTTGAAAGTCTGGAATTAATATTTGAAAGTCTGGATTTAAGATTTGAAAATCTTGATTTAAGATATGAAAATCTTGATTTAAGATATGAAAATCTAGATTTAAGATTTGAAAATCTTGATTTAAGATTTGAAAGTCTTGATTTAAGATTTGAAAGTCTTGATTTAAGATTTTAGAGTTTTGATTTAAGATTAAAAAATCTTGATTTAAGTTTTGAAATTCTTGATTTAAGATTTAAAAATCTTGATTTAAGTTTTGAAAATCTTGATTTAAGATTTGAAAATATTGATTTATGATTTGAAAATCTTCATTTGATATAAAAAGACCCTTAATTTAAGATTTTACGAACTTGTTTCCTACTTATTACTAGTAAGTTTTGAGGTCTACTTGATTCAGTATTGCTTTCTTTTACATAAGCAATATTTGTGCTTGGCTTAAGAATTTTTATGCTCATTTTGAGTAATTCGCACTTATATCAAGTGATGATTTTAAAGAATCGCAAATATAAAGACTAAAAAACTTGATTAAAGATTTTTCGAACTTGTTCTGAGAGTTTTTGTTATGAAAATACTTTTCGAGTTCGCGCTTCGATCTTATTTATAGACTTTTCATACTTTTTTCTAGAAAATCTAGAGTTTAACTTGATTCAAGAATCTTTGCTCTCACTTACGAGTATATATTCTTTGAGCTTGGATAAAGAATTTACTTATATGCTCATTTGCAGTAATTCTTACTTATATCAAGATGGAGTATTAAGAAACGCAAATAGAAATGAGTTAAAAAAACTTGGTTTAAGATATTTCGAACTTGTTCTGTGAGTATTTGCTGTGTCGAACCTGAGTCTTAAATTTATAAATATAAAGAATTTTCGTACACAATTATAGATGCTCATAATCTAAAGTTTGACTTGATTTAAGCTTGTTTTTTCTTATATTAAGCTAGTTTGTATATTTGGTAACAGAATTTATATGCTCAGTTATTCGTACATAGTATAAATCTTAAGAATTAAGTGCTCTTTTCGCTCTGTGTACAGATCTGTTGCGAGTTCCTCGAGGGATTGATATGAAATTCTGACTCAAAATGTATTTGCTTAAGTTCTTGTTATTTCTCATCTAATGTCAGTCAACGTCTTATACTATTTATACCATATAAGTATACTTATCATCCAAACTTAGAGCACAAACCAAAAAGAAAACCAAAAAAAGAAAGAAAAACGTAGAAATATTTACAAGAAAAAGAAAACAATGCCATTTCAAATGGATACATATCTTTTAATTAGAGAAATTGTTGTTAAATCAGTTAGGTTGCGGAACCAATGACCATTTGACCATACTAACGTAGTAACTCTTTCGGAATCGAGAGTGACCATGGACCAATGGGTAAAATACTTGAATTTGATTTGTCCCCCCTCTTCTCATCCAATGAAATCCTTTCTTTCTTTTTTTTTAATTGGGTAACGTTGCATACTTCCATATGGGCATTTCCATGATGTCGCACGGGACGATCGTACACATTGTAAGTGGTAAAAAGGTCAAAATAAGACGGATTTTCAAAATTATTTTTTCAATTAAAAGTAGTTCTTGATTAGCCCTATAATTGGTGCTAAGGTCGATTTTGAGGAACTATTCGTATTGTAGATTTTTACAAGAAATCAAGGCATTCGCACGGGACAAAAATAGAAGTGGTTTTTGTGGCGATCAGTTTAATCTCAGATTTCAGCGAAAGTTTTGGCAATATATTCACGCAAGTTTCTGATAAATGTTATGCATTGATGTCTCTTTAAAATGGTTATAGTTTTGCTCAAATATGATTTCTAGTTTTTATTTAAATTAAATAAAGTGACACCGAAATATGCGATAATGCAAAGCCGAAATTATCGTAACTTGCAATCGCATGCTTTCTTATACATTATTTTTTGACTCTTTGTACCTTTTTCAAAGATTTGGAGTACCATAAGACAATGCATAATAATTTATTCTCAGAATTTGTATCAAAACAAAATGTACACTAGAAATGCCCAAATGAGAAAAGTTGCACTTGTTCGACATTGTATCCCAATATTTTTAAATGGGTTATGAATAGAGACGAAATTTTGTTACATTAGTTAAATTTCATTGTTTTCCTATTAAAATAGCGACTAAACACCCTATTTTTATAATGAAACACGTTGTTTTTAAACACTTTGAATGTTTTGGTCTCGGTGGACCTTTTGGTGGAAATGCCCATATATTTAGTTAGTTTCCAAAATTTCACTCAAATATATTTTTTTTTTGGGAAACAGGCCACCAAAAAAAAATAAATGTATTCTTTTGGTATTCACATAGAATAGTTACCCTTTTAAATACTAAACGCTTTATTCCCTTGTTAATCATCTCCTATGTAATATCGGTCTATTAATACTACTAATTCCCTACTCCAACTTCAACTCCCATATTTGTTATCATACTTACTTATATATAAATAAACTAAGAATAAATGAAATGAAAGTAAAGAAAGCTCAGCTTAAACTAAACACACACACACACACACACACAATTAACTAATAAGCATTAAAAAAAAAAAAAACTTGACTAATTTCAAATGGTCCATAGTAGTTATTGTATGTACAAATATTCAATTGATGCCAGACGACGACAGATTGGCTAATTACACTGTGCAACAAAACTAGCCAATTTCATTGTACAATTTGACAAACACACTTTTTCGAAAATATTTGGAGCTTCAGCTGAAAAACAAAAAAAACTTTTATAATTCTTATATGGTAAAACTTTATTTTAAATAATTTGTATTTAGTTTATCTTTTTATTTATCAGAGTTGAGCATTTTTTATGAGTCTTAAAACTGTTGTAATTTCATTGTTTCTGTATTCATGATTTCAATGATTAATACATAAAATTATGCTTAATTAATGGCGAGAATTTTTTGCCGAATTTTACAGTTCAGAAATCGTAAAACAAGCTATTTTGTTAATTTAAAAATATATAAAACTGTTAAACTAATGACTTAAATTCAGAGCTCGCAAAATATTCTCAACCAAAATGTTCTGCGCGGTCTGCTTATATAAAAGACGGAATCGCTCAGTGTCTGAACAGCAACCCATTTGTTTGGTTTTGTTCGTGTTCTCGCTCTCGGGTTTTGGGTTGAGCGTAAGACACGAATCGTTCTCTTACTGACCGCTCGACACGAACAGAACCGTTCGTCGCTCAGCTACTGAGAGTCAGTCAATGAGCAAAGCAAGCAAAGAGTCCGTTGCGTTTGCCTTATGTTGTTGTTGCCTTAGATATTTCGTCACAGGCAAAGCATTAAGGAGTAAGAGAGATGAGGATAGAGTGCTCATCTGTGTGCATATGCGTATGCATCAGTGCTGCCAGAATCTCCGAAGCAAAAATTGCTAGATTTGAAAAAAAAAGTTGTTAAAAATTGCTAAAAATGATGTGAAAATTGCCAAAAAAAAAATTCTAAATCATTCAAATTTTCGTTGCACTTCTTTCTGCCTAATTTAATATTTGCAGCAGCTTTGCAAGCTGAAAAGTGCTCCTCACTCAACTTTGACAAATGATCAGTTGTCGCAATCGTCGTGTGTTTGGCAATGTTTAGGCATAGTGCTTTCTGTTCCTCCGTTTTTGTTGACTTTCGAACATAAGGAAACTTATTTTTTTTAGCCCATTGCAGTCACATGATTTTTTGAGGCGGCGGCTATCAAAAAGCTTTGTGTCAATTTTGGATTTGCAATAGGCACAATATGCTCTTTTTGGATCAGTGCAATCCTTGCGAATCCATTGCTTAAACTCCTCATCTTGCAGCCAGGCTTCATGAAAATGTTGCTTATAAATTTTTGGCATTTTAACCCAATCACAAAACACAGCAAAAGAGTGAGCAAACACTTTCAAGTTGTTCATTTAATAGAACGGCTGAGTTAAATACAAGTTGCGATATCTTTGTAAACCAATATAAATTGTAATTTGTGCAATCAATTGCAAAAATATATAAAAATAGGCAAAAATGCTAAAGAAAAATTAAAAATTGCTAGTTTTGTATTAAAGTTACTAAAATTGCTAAAGAAAAATGAAAAATTGCTATATTTGTTGCTAATAGCATTTTGTAAAAAAAAGTTGCAAATCTTTTTAAAAATTGCCAGATCTAGCAACTAAATTGCTAAAGTGGCAGCACTGGTATGCATGAAGACACGCTGTAAATGTTAAGCTATCCAAATGCGCAACCCACACACATACATACATGCTCAGAAGACTGTTTGCCGAGTTTTTACGAGGTATAGGATGTCGAGTGAGCCGAGTGAGCGAACAGAATCGGCCGTCGGCTGAGCGAAGAGCAAGTCAAGGAAAAACGAAGTTTGAGAGTTCGTTCGGGATAGCATCGTATAGTGTCAGCGGACGAGTGGTTTTTCCCTGGCTGCAAGCACGAGAGGGACCATATATTGCGAGCTCTGTTTAACTTACAAAGTCTGTATGCATGATTCATATAAGTATTCAATAGCTTTCAGAGAGAGTAAAACTTTCTAAAATCCGTTGTGACATTCTCGAGCAATGTACAAAAATGCAAGCTCAACTCTTAAAATATGCTACATTGAAAAAAAAAAAAACGACACCATTAAACACTATAAGTAATTAATTATTCATCTAGCGTCCCAAATGTAACAGGAAAAGTGTTGTTTGGCTATATAGCACAATTTTTGACTGTTTTCTAGCAGTGTACAGGCGTGTTCTGAATTTCACTTTCTCAGCGATTCCACAAATTTGTGTATTCTTCATAAGCGAATCGTTGTCAAAGTGAAATTCAAAACAAACCATATTATTACTATTATAATTATTTATTACTACTATTATAATTATTATTATTATTATTATTATGGAGTATGCCCTTAAATACAAAACAAATGTTGGAGTGAGATAATGAAACAATACTTAGAGACTAACGAAAGTGACGAAAAACTTTTAGAAGCATTTTGGTTACAGAAATATTTAAGAATTATTACAAAATTGATATTAATAACAAAACATAAAATATTTATGTATACGGCCGTCAAATGTCAATGCCGTTATTTCTATAATAATGCAAAAATTGTATAAAAACAAAACACACCCACACAAACACCCACATACATTCATTACATTACACACTCATACAATCAAACTTACACATACATACAAACATACATACATTTGTTTTTTCTATTAAAAAAAAAAAAGAGAAATGGAAACTTTAAAATCGATTTATGTAGTTTTTATTTTGAAAACAGAAAAAAAAATAGTAAGCCGAACCAAATAAAGGATCAAATTAAAGTTTTCGCAAAAATGTCGTCTATGCAATCGTTCTGAAGCGCAATCGATTTGTGTGTCATCTCTAGCAGATAACAAGTGTTATCGGGTCGAGCAATGATCGATAACCTATCGACTGTATTAATAACAGACAGTATCGGGAATAGCAAATAATAAGAAACATTTTCAAATTGAAAATGGCTTCATTATTTTTAAAAATATTCCACTAAATGATAAATACACTTTTGTGCATACGTTGAAACCATTTGTCATAGCAGTCTTTCCATTCCTCTTGAGGCACCTCGAAAACATGGTTTTTAAACGCTTCAACTGCTTCTTCGGCGCTCGTAAATCGTTGACCACACAAAGTTTACCTTTGATATTCGGGAACAAGAAGAAGTCATTTGGTATCAAATCAAGACTGTACGGAGAATGAGTAGTGTACCACTCAGAATTGACCGTCCCACGTTGCTCAAGCGGAACAGTCACCACATGACCCATTCGAATGAAGAAACAGGCGACCATTTGCATCGCTGTGCTTCTACCACGAACAACTTTTGTTGGATTCGGCTCGTCTTGGAATACCCGTGGAACTAATGTGCCAGGATGTCTCTATCTCACGATATGTCACATGACGATCTTGCATTATCAGTTCACGCACTGCATCGCTGTTTTTGGGCACAACAACAGATTTTGGACCTTAACGGAACCCGTCGGCGACCGAACTACGACTACGATTAATTTCACTGTACCATCGTTTTACTATGATTTTTGATGTTGCTTTATGACTATACAAAGAACTGAGTCCATAGACACATTTTTGTTGAGATAACCCACGTCGAAAGTTGTGAAAACAATTCATCGAAAGCCTTCTCTTGAAATTTCCATTTGTTGTCCAAACTGATTTTCTTCTCTCAGTGTAAACAAAACAAATAGCACTTGTGCATCAAAAGGTTGTACGTTTATGCTAAAAAATATTAATCTTTATTATGTTGTTGCCAAATTTTAGCTATTAACATTAGTATAAATATATAAATAGTACCCCTTGCATTAAGATTTTGTTTTCAGTCTGATCGAGTAAGGTGGTGCGTTAATAGGCGTGTTGAGGGCTGGGGGAATTCAATTTATGCGATGAGGAAGGTCCAGCGTGTGATGTCTTCTTGGACGGTGGTTGGCACTGCTGTTGTCTAGGTTGATGGCAAGGAACACGCTCCATGTGGGCTCTACTCAGTCTGATAAACTCCTCCCATGGAAGCAAGAGCTCATTGTGAATGTCCACTCTATGAGTGGAATAGGTGCACATTGGAGTTGGTTCTGAGCGCTCTGTTTTGGAACTTCTGTATGTTGTTACTGTTGGTTCGGCTGGCAGTGCCACAGATCAGAATCCCATAGGTCCACATGGGTTTCATTATGGTCTTCTGTTATTAGCAGCTTGAGGCTCAGGCTCAGGGTGGACCTTTTAACTTTTCAACCTTTTTTCAGCTTTGCCCTTTTGATGAGTAGAAGAGGTCTCTAGGTTATCCTTCTGTCAAGCACCAGACCCAGGTTCTTGGCTTTATCGCTGCTAGGAATGGTTGACGGGGTTGACCATAGGTTATGTGGTTAGGCTACGTTACTCTAGCTGCTCGACCAAAGTCTAGTGCACCCACAAACCCTTCGGCCCATTGTGGTGTCCGTTGGCTGAAGGAGTAAAAAGGATTACGTGGGGCTTAGTCCCGTTGGGCAAGATTCGCCCCTGGAACCAGCCAGTAAAGTCCAGGATGAGTACCAGATCCTCCAGTCGTAGTTTTGTGAGACTGTTCAGTTCCTCGAAAAAGGGTTCCCCTAGGAAAAGGGTTCTCCGTCTAATAAGTGCAGAGCAGTTACAGAGGAGATGTTGGATACTTATTTGTTCTTCTTCGATCGCGCAACTGCTACAGAAGTGTTGAGATGGCCCACCGTACCGCTGTGCCATTCAGCTGATGGGACTCTGGTCCCTTAAGACCCCTATCAACATCCTTATCCTGTTCTTGCTAAAGTGTAGGAGTTTTGATGATCGCTTTGGGTTACGGTGTCCGGAGTGCCTTAGATATATTGCAGCTCTGAGCTTTTTTCCAATTCGTTTCTGCCTCGCCATTCTTGCCAGTTCGGAGAGGACATACTAAAGGGGTCTTCGAAACGTGCCTAGCGCATTCATCAGCATTCTCGTTTCCTGATACAACCGAGTGTCCAGGTATCCAGACAAGTCTGATTGAATGGTGGCATCGTTTCAGCGCTGTGAGCCCTAAAGGCTGTCCTCAAACAGCAGCAAGAGCTCGAGGACACAGCCTTTAAGGGCTGCCTTGCTGTTGACGTTAATTGATTTGTTACTCCATTATTTTCTCTGCCTCGGAAACACTGCACCTGTCAGGAAGACGGTATGAAAGATGCACAGCAGAGTATACCGAGTAGACACCTGCTACAGTGCCTTCATCCGTCTTCGTACCATCCGTGTAGATTGCCAGCTCATTCATCCATAAAGGGGTTTCTTGTTGCCAGTTAGTCCGTGATGGGAACACAGTGTTGAACCTGTCATCTCACTTGTGTTCTGCAACGTAGTAGTCCTCCCAGCATTGGTTTCCACCGGAGGTAAAATGGTGCTGCTGTCTTTAGTGCTTGGCTTGAGAAGGTTCAGGGCTCGAAGTCTCAACAACATCATATACCATTATTTTAGCCAAATGTTGTCAAGCTGCATTGGGAAGATGTCAGTGTTTTATACGTAAATTTCAGTCACATATATTTATAGATACATATATGTAGGTTATGTATATATATTTACATAAGGATAAACAATAATTTTTTGTTGTTTCAAAAATTAAATATAAATATGCCTATAGATGTGCTATAATTATTTATAGTAAGTAAAGTTAACCCATATAGTCGACATCTGCATCGGTGTACATTTTAATCGGTTGTGTGCCCATAGCATTATCTGTTTCCATCATTTCCTCATCACGACATTTGGCCGCCTGCAATTCTCTTCTTATCTCCGCCGTCAACTTGGGATGAGATTTCTTTCTGCAAGATGAAAAGTGTTAAGTGTTACAGTTTGTATGTAGTAGTAGAAATTGAAGAATTGCTACTTACTTTAAAAGCTGTAGAAGTGCCTCCTTTTGTTCGGTAGAAATGTCGTTCTTATAACGCTGTGCGAATGTCAGTAGACTTTGATGCCATAGCACTGGCAGCTCACGTCTGTCGGTTTCAAATCTACAAAGAATCATACAATTAAATGGGATTCCCATTAATACAAAATATCAGGGACCGCAATGATTAATAATTTGTAAAAACATTAATTACATAATAGAAAGTATTTAATAGTAAGTCTATGTGTCAGATAAAGTCTCTAATAGCAATTAAAATTGATGTCATTTTGTCAATTTTTTTTAATTTCTTCGTTTCAAAACTTCAGAGTATTGTACAAATATTTAATGGACTTACCTTATAAAATGAAAGACGGCGGCATCAATGACACGATAGGGCAGAGCATAACGTTTGTCGAGGAAATAACGTATGAATATCGAGTTGGCACCCGAATAGCTCATCTCACAGATCTTCAGCAGGCAGGCGGAGGAATGCAGCACGGGAATTGAGCTGCGTGCCACAACGCTGCCAAAGATGATTGCCTCACGCAACGTACAATCGCCTGCCTCCAACAGTGGCAAGATAATGCCCTTCATAAAGGCAGCCGGTTTGAATAGAGCACGTTTCAGTGCATTATACAGATGCATATTGAGTTTTTTGTATTCCGATAGATCATCACGAATACGTGGCAATAATACAAGATTATAGAAACGTTGTGCCATTGCCTGGGACAACACGGAGCAGAAGACACGTGTGCCTTGGAACATTGCAGCAGCACTCCAATTATGTGGCTCTGTAATAAACAATATCTGCTCCCAATTTCTCAATTTGGGTATTAACTTAAAGGCCTTTGGAATTTTGCCACTGCGATAGCGTTTCATCACATCACGTACACTCTCGTACATTTCCTTCACCTTGGGATCGACTTCTTCGATTTTCAGTGATCCAACATCAGAGACTTTGGCATGAATATCCGCCGACTTCTCCTGTATCTTTTGCATTATGATCTTAGACAATTCTAGACTACGCTTGACATCTTTCTCGACTGGCTGCTGGAAGCGTTCAAAGGCCGCCACATCATCGTCATCCATTTCTAGTTCGGCCATGAAATCGGTTTCAGTAAAATTCTCCTGTTCCGGCTCCGTGTTATCTCCTATAAATAGTTAAGAATAAAGAGTTATACGCGAAATCTCTAAGAAATCTGTGGTAAAATATCTTTGAGCATTAATAGTAGATCAAAGAAATAAACTGCGACCTAAAAAATGACCATAGATTTAAGTCTTATTTACAGAAATAGAAAAATATTGAAGTGCATTAATAAATGTCAAAAGATTACAGAATAAGACTGCATTTAAATTTGATATCTTTAGTGGATATATGTACGATCCGATCCGATCTGCACGAAAAAAGCTGTGAGGCACTGTATATACTACTTTACGGACTCACCCAGACTTGCTTTTTACTTTTACATCATTTTAACAAACTAAATATATCCTAAACAATTGTATAAAAACGAATCCTTTCAATAGAAACATATTTAAACAAGTTGTTTCTCATTTGCTACCACAAATCTTTCAGATAAAGTGTGTTTTTGTTATATACTACAAAGCCTGTGTTTATGCTTTCAATACATACGCAGATTGCATTTAACACTTCGAATGGGAGCCAAACTTGGAAAGTTTTCCTCATCCATTTCCAATTGCTGCAGTCTGGCAGCTGCCAAAATTTTCTGACTGCTTCTTGTGTCAATATTCTGCAATAGAAATGTTTGCAATTAGGCTAAGCCATTATGAATTTGTATTTAC
Organism: Drosophila histrio; assembly: GCA_958299025.2. Classification (NCBI taxonomy): domain Eukaryota; kingdom Metazoa; phylum Arthropoda; class Insecta; order Diptera; family Drosophilidae; genus Drosophila; species Drosophila histrio. The sequence continues at coordinate 56,320,659 of OY282582.1, read as the reverse complement.
ATATTTGAAGTTTCCCCGACTTACCGCTGACTCTTCGGCACGCAGTTTAACCTTCTCCTTGTTTTTGGCCTTAGCCACTTTGCCCTCTGTGATTTGTTTCTCCAAGTTGACATTTTTAATGATCGCCACGTTCGCTTTCTTTGGTTTACCCATTTTGCTGGTTTATTAACAAACAAAAATTCTTAATAACAAAAGTGAGCACAACACGTGTTGCTGCCAAGCTATCGATGTCACAAATCGAGCTATCGAATATTTGATGTCGCGGATTACTATCGATTGTATTTATTACTATCGTGCAAATTGTTCACTATCGATAGTATACCGACATTTTTGCATTTTCATATTTTTAATGATTTAATTAATGAATGTGTATTATAAGTTAAAACATTATATTTTATGTGACTACTGAAGTTTTAGCTTAAAATGTTGAATAAATGTATGCGAGCAACAGGTGGCGCCACCGTTTTGAAACGTATGGCAACCTGATTTCCAAAACAGTGCAATTTACGATTTGACGTCATACGAACAAAGGGTATTTATTTTTGGTGTTTGCCTAAGTCAAAAGTAGTATACTTCAAATATTGCGAGACTCTATATATTTGTACATAGAATTACCTCGAATAATTACCACCAACAAACAACCAACGTTCATTAAAATTATCACTTTCAATTAATCTAATTGCAAAATTAAACCATTCTTAAAAAAAATAATTTTATTTTAATCGCGCGGCATTTTCCTTTGAAAGTTTAGTATTTTGTATCTATTATCAGATGGCAACCCTTTGTTCCGATTAAAACGCATGGTCACTCACATTTTTGACAGCTGTTCACGACAGGCATGTGTTTGAATTATCGATGATTCCAGCTGAATTAGAGATGAAACTAACGATAATTTACAACAATTATTTGATGCGAAATGACATAGCTCACATGAACGCTGATAGTCTTAAAATTAATGCTTGATTAATGTTATATTTTAGAATATGATAATTGTGTTCTCTAGCCTCTCATTAGATTTATAACAGACAGTTAATTTTGAATTCTTATCGATTATTTGCTGTATCGATATATCGATGTCGCTTTATATATCGATGGCGGCGACATCTCTATTTCCTTTCCCTTACCTAGTCTGTGTTTGACAAGACCGTTTCTTTTTTTTTCTGTGTTGATTGCAGCAAGACCAACATAATGAAGGTGTGCAAAAATTTTGTGAAAAATATTACAACAAACGATGTGAACAATAATAAATATTGCCAAAAACAATTAGCATTTGTATTAAACTAGTGTAAAAATCAAATGTTGCGTGAAAAACTCAAGTGATTGAACTTAAAAAGCAAGATAACAAAATTGTCGGTCAACAAACAAATTCGTGTGTCTTAATATTTTTTTTTTTGTTATTGTTCTGTTTACTTGCAGCTCAACGTTTCTTATCCCGCAACGGGATGCCAAAAGCTGTTCGAAGTGGTCGATGAGCACAAACTGCGCGTCTTCTACGAGAAGCGTATGGGACAAGTTGTGGAAGCCGATATTCTCGGTGATGAATGGAAGGGCTACCAGCTGCGCATCTCTGGCGGCAACGACAAGCAGGGCTTCCCCATGAAACAGGGAGTGCTCACCCACGGTATGTACAGATGAATAAAATGGTAGCAATGGAACAGAGTAAATCTTATATTTTTTTGTTGTTTAGGTCGTGTGCGTCTGCTGTTGAAGAAGGGACACTCCTGCTATCGTCCACGTCGTACCGGTGAGCGTAAGCGTAAATCTGTGCGTGGTTGCATCGTTGATGCCAACATGTCTGTGCTGGCACTCGTTGTCATCAAGAAGGGCGAACAGGATATTGCCGGTCTGACCGACAAAACAATTCCACGTCGTTTGGGTCCCAAGCGTGCCAGCAAGATCCGTAAGCTGTATAACTTGACCAAGGAGGATGATGTTCGTCGTTTTGTTGTGCGTCGCCCATTGGCCGCCAAGGATAACAAGAAGGCAACATCTAAGGCACCCAAAATTCAGCGTCTTATCACTCCAGTGGTTTTGCAGCGCAAACACAGACGCATTGCATTGAAGAAGAAGCGCCAGACGGCATCCAAGGAGGCTGCCGCCGATTATGCCAAATTGCTGGTACAGCGCAAGAAGGAGTCCAAGGCCAAGCGTGAGGAGGCCAAGCGTCGTCGCTCTGCCTCGATCCGTGAATCGAAGAGCTCCGTCTCAAGTGACAAGAAGTAAATGCGTGAAATGATTGAGAAAACAAACATCTTTCAACATCTGCTGCGCCCACACATCGTATAAGAAACAAATTTGTAGCCATTTGTTAATAAATGTGAATGGTAAAAAAAAGCCCAAGTTTTTTTTTGTTCTTGTGAGAAAATGTGCAAAAAGTGTGTATAACAGTGCTGTCGTTCTAGCCTTTTTTTCGCTTAGAACTGTCTTTAAAACTACAGTAGTTGCTAAGTTCTTAAATTTATCAAGTACGCTCAGGCAAATAAGTAATTTGCTAGCCTATATTTCAACAAAAGAAATACGACAATTATTTACAAATAATAGTAGCCATAAATTCGTCCACTTTTAAAGTAGTAGAAATCCAATCAATTATAAACAGTTTCCGACTAAAAATATATGTTTAAAGTCAACACATTTAAGGCAAAACTATGTGTCATAGTATATTTTGTCATTTTTCAGTGCTTTTATCCGTTTTCTTTGTCTGTTTTTGAGTGGAAAACCATGTGAAGGTTGTTGACCGAATGGGAAGTGCGAGCTAAATCATTGGATTGATTAAACTGTCTGATTAATTGGTTAAATCATGATACTAAGTGCATATATTGGGAGAAGTGGAAGCTTTCATAAAGAAGTATTGTGTAGTAGATGTTTTTGAAGTTTTCTTTCGTGCGAAATAAATGTATTATAACAAAGAATGTATTTCTTTAAAAGTTCCATATAAGTTTATATAGATAGATATAGATATTAAGAAAAGTTTCCTTAGAAAACCGAATAGCTGCAAAATTGCTAGATGAAAGAACTATATCACAACTAAAGCTATATCTGCAATGGAAAAGCCAAGATTGAAGTTTTTTCTATCAAAAGCTTTGGGTTTGAAAGTCTGGTAGAAGCCAATATAAGGAGGCGGAAGGTGGCGTGTCAAAATTTTAAGATAAACTTAATCTGCTTAGCCCATGACTCTAGCTCATAGTTTCTGAGATCTAGGCGCTAATACAGACAGACGGACATGGCTATATCGACTCGTCTGCCGAACTTCCTTCGACCTGGTACGCACATATTGACAAACTTAATAGACCCTTTTTACTTTTTTTTTTAAATAAAGGGTCTAAAAATTATTTGTTAAGTTTGACTTTTGTTTTTGAAAGAGCTCGCAATAATTGGTCCCTCTCGTGCTGGCTGTCAGAAAAAAACCACTCGTCCGCTGACACGATACGATGCTGTCCCGAACGAACTCTCAAACTTCGTTTTTCTTTGGTTTGCTCTACGCTCAGCCGACGACCGTTTCTGTTCGCTTGCTCGGCTCACTCGACATCCTTTACTTCGTAAAAACTCGGCAAACAGTCTTCTGACCATGTATGTATGTGTGTTGCGCGTGTGGATAGCTTAACATTTACAGCGTGTCTTCATGCATTCGCATATGCACACAGATGAGCACTCTATCCTCATCTCTCTTACTCCTTAATGCTTTGCCTGTGACGAAATATCTAAGGCAACAACATAAGGCAAACGCAACGGACTCTTTGCTTGCTTTGCTCACTTACCGACTCTCAGTAGCTGAGCGAGGAACGGTTGTGTTCGTATCGAGCGGTCAGTAAGAGACCGATTCGTGTCTTACGCTCAACCCAAATCCAGAGAGTGAGAACTCGAACGAAACGAAAATGAGGGTTGCTGTTCAGACACTGAGCGATTCCGACTCATTTTTTCGGTTGAGCTCTGATTTTTGCTCATTACGCTTTATGTTTCCAATAAGTTGACTCAGTAAAATTAAGGTTTGTATATATATATATATATATATATATAAGACAGATATGGAAAATCAAATCAAAATCAAAATTATGCAATGAACCAGTCAAAATGGCTACAGTCGAAGTCGACTATGAGAGACCCTTTTGCTTATTCTTCACAAAGTAAAAAATTGTAACGAACTTAGATACTTATAAGTATATAAACCTAAATAAATTGAACGCCGCTCAAATTAGTTTCCGATTAATAAAGTAGAATCGTTACCCATGGACAACACCGGGGAGGCTACTACGGATGTAAAGAGGTAATTTTCCAAAAAAAAAAAACATTTTTTGGGGACCAACGAGTCGGATTAAGTTGTAGACAATGCAAAAAACTTCATCCAAGTATCTTATTTAGTTTTTGAGCTTTTTATCAATTCCCTAACATTGGAAAATACCCTAAAGAGCGTTGTAACGTCCATGTGCTCTTCTTCCTCCTTTGAGCCGACACTGAGAAATATAATGTTTTAAATAACTTTCAAGTTTACAATCCGATCGTGATGAAATTTTCAGGATACGTTGGGACCCTGATGCTTGCATTGTATGCCAAAGCTCAAGACTCTACCTTTAAAATTGCTCATATATGGCGATTTCAAAGAATTTTTTGTTGAATAAATTTCGAATTTATTATCCGATTGCGATGAATACATACGTTGGGCTTCTGATGTTTATCCTGTATGCCTAAATTCAAGACTCTAGCTTTAATAATTCTGGTTTTATGGGATTTCAAAATTGTTGCTTTCGATTTACGGAGGCGAATGGGGGCGTGACAAAATTTTTATACAAACTGGTGCTGCTTAGTCCATAGATGAATCAACATACCAAATTTGGTGACTCTAGCTCTTATAGTCTCTGAGATCTAGGCGCTCATACAGACAGACGGACAGACAGACGGACGGACAGACAAACAGACGGACGGACAGACGTAGTACAAGGCTATATCTCTTTTATTTTAAATTTATGTTGATAAGCGAAACACAAGAAAGACTAAACATATTAGAAATCATCTACAAAACAGAACGAAACAAATATATTTATTTGTCTCTTCATTTTCGTGCAGAATTCTCATCATCAAATATTACAAAACAATTATATACAGTTGCTCAAGTAATTGTGTTGACAAAATACAAATGCAAATCGTTGTTTTATTTAATTATAAAAAATAGATAAACCCAATAAATTGTATTATTATTTATTTATCTATCCCGTTCTAAAAAAAAAGTAAAACACTATTGAAAAAATTCTGTTTTTAAATAAAATAAGTTAATTTGACTAGTATTTATCATATTTATATTTATCAGGGATCGTACGAATTCTTCTTTTCTGATTTATTTATACAAATAACTTTAAGCTCTTAGTTTTGATTTGTATTATAAAAATTAAACGTCAATTTATATTTAAAATGTACAGAATAACTCTTAATATTGAGTTCTTTAATAGCTTTATGAAAATCAATTTAAATTTGTGTTATTTTAGATTTCTATTATAAGAGTTACGTATATTCAATATTTTTATAACAATAATCAAAAACAAGAACCATTTATAATTTGTAAAAGAATAAATTTATTTTGGCATTTTTATTTAAAGAAATTAATGCATTTACCAAAAATAATAAAAAAATGTATTGTAGAATTTTTTATATTGCCATTAAATTTTTATTATGCATTTTATTTTTATTCTCCATTTTTATAATACTTTTCGAAAATAAAAGTTATGCTTTGATTTTGGAAATAAGAATGTAAACTTTGCTATTTCATAATTATTTTTATTTAGATCGAAAATAAGAGTGTAGTTTTTATTTATAATAATAATGGAAAATTAAAGTTCATTCTATTTCTGGAATACTTCATACAACAATTTTATACCTGAGATTTTCCCCCATTTATTAGCATAATGTTTTTCAGCTTTAATTTCTTTAAATTCATAACTTTTATTTGCGTTTTATTCTTTTGACAAAATAAAAATCTTACGTATTTATCTCGGTTTTTAAAAATAGTTAAACATATTATACATCATATATTATAACTATGTGTATATTTAACTTGTTGTTAGTGTTATAAGCAACTATAAATAATAATCTGAATTAATAAAAAGAGAAAGAAAGAAATATATTTATTTCTTGCAAAATTAAATATGTAAATTTTAAATTTTGCCAAAAAAAAAACAATTATTTGACAGATTTATTAAAATTTTTATAAATTTTTTCGTTGACATAATTTTGACCATTTGTTTATCAATTCTATTTTAAAATGAGAAATAATATTTTAATTTCCAGTTTAATTTAAATAACACAAAATAATTTATTTCTTATTTTTATTATAAAATAATTATAATGTTATTATAAGAAATAATAATATTAAAGTATATTTTATTTATATAATAAATATCAAAAATAAGTTATTTATGATATTTGTTTAAAATAAAAATGTACTCTGTTATTATAAGAAATAAGTTATTTTATGGTCTTTAAATAAAAATCTAATTTATATAATAAATATCAAAAATAAGAGTTATTTATGTGATATTTATTTTAAAATAAAATTATATTCTGTTTACTGGAGATTTTCCCATTAATCCATATGATTTTCCAGTTTGATTTGTGACTCCTGATTTTACCAAAATACAAATCTCACGTATTTTGTTTTCTATTTTGAAAAATAGTTAAATACAGTGAATATTTAAAAATAAATACAAATATAAATTAAATAAATAAAGAAACTTTTGTTTTGCAAAACAAAAACTATGTTAATTTTGTCAAAACAATTATTATGTAGAATTTACTCAAGTAATTTGTAATTATTTACTAAAATATTTAAGCCCAAATTATCAGTTTATTAATTTATGCAGTAACTATACAAAAAATAAAACAGAAACAATTCTTTTGCTTGGCAAAATAATATATATGAATTTTGTGTTGTGGCAAAACAATTACTTGACTCACTGTGTATATATTTAGTTAAGCAATTGTTTTTTTATTTTTTTTAATAGTTTAACCCAATGGAAATAATTTATTTTTTCAACTTGTTCTAAGAAAATCAAGAAAAGAATTTTTTTTTTTTTAATTCCGACACAACAATTACTTGACTCACTGTATACAGTTAGTCACGTAAATGTTTTATTTTTTATTTTTAAAAATAGTTAAACTCAATGGAAATGCTTTGTAAACTTTATCAACTTATAAGCAACTATTATAAAATAAGAGAAATAATAAAAAAACATGAAATTTTGCAAAATAAAATTTATGAATTTTGTATTTTGGCAAAATAATTACTTGACTAACTGTAGTATATGTAATATATTGTTTATCTTATTGGTTTATGCATGTATATAAGTAAAAAACAATAAGAATGTACTATGTATGTATGTATATAAGGGGGCAGTTGGCGCTGAGTCGAGCTTTAAACACACACACGCACACACACACACTCGTGTGCACACTCGCACACACGCACACACACACACTCGCACACACACGTGTGTGCTATGCGTGAGTCTTAATACAATTCATAAGAAACTTTGCAAGTTATCTATTGGCTGTAACTTCAGTTGGCAGCGACGACGACGACGACGACGACGTTTCGAGTCGGGCCAATTTGGCCTCCTGGTCCGCCAACAATTCAAGCAGATCCTCCTGATCCTTCTGTGTGATTAGCAGCGTTTCATTTGCAACATCGGCACGTTGTTTCTCCGCCAAAAACTGTTGCCGCAACGTGTCCAGCTCCTTGGTGAGTCGTATATTCTCTGCAAAATACATATTGGCCTGATAACGTGCCGCATTCAATTCCTCATCATCTGTCGCTGGACTCTGCTGGACGGGCACAGCCTGCTGCTGAGCCTTGAGCAGTGTATTCTGATCCGTTAGCTGAGAGTTAAGAGATTGCTGTTGCTCCAACTGTTGCCTTAGCTCGTCTGTCTGCTGTTGCAGCTCCTGTGAGGATTGTTGCAATGTCTGAATCTGTGCATCCATGCCGCGTATAATGCCCTTGTATTGTGCAACCAGAGCGGAAGCCTCCGAACTGAGCGTCAGTTCGGTCAACTCAATGCCATCGACATCAAAGCCGCTAACCAGCTTGGCCAGCAGCGCTTCCAAGCCCTTGTAGAGCTTGCAATACTCATAGTCGAGCAACAGTTCGCTGTGGCACTTGGCACGTATCTGCGCCTGTTTACATGCCCGACTGTACGCCTCGTGACGCGACACTTCGTTCAATTTATTGCAGAACGTCTCCTGGCCAATGCGCTTGATGATCAGCTGGCTAATATCCTCACGCCGCTGGCCATCGAGTGTATTGTCATTGAATTGTATGCATAGACCCATTAAAAAGGCGCACATGCCTTGAACCAGATACTCTCGTTCATCATGCTCATTGGCGCACAATTGTGCGGTTAGATATGCCATGGTGCCTTGGGTGGCCAGCAGCGCTTTCACTGCACCCGGACAATGTGCCAACCAGACGCTGAGCAGCATTAGTAGACCAACTTTGCTCTGCAATCGATAGCGTTCCTGTTGCAATAGATTCGTGCATTGTTCCAACAGCGTAATGGGTCGTTGTCCGCCCGGTGTGGCCAATAGCACACGCAACAGTTCCTCCTTTTGGGCCACATTCTCGACAAGTGTATGCATAATTGCAACCGCTGAAAACCAATTGGCCAGCGCATCTGTAGAGAAGAGTCCGGTGCAGAGCAATTGTCCCGTCGACAACGAATTGACATCCATGGCACTCGATGGGAGCAGTGTCTGTACAACAGCACGTTGTGCATCCGAATTGCGATAGAGATAACATTGAAAACAATAGAGTACGGCACAGCGTAAAGCTAACAATTGTTTCTCATTTATCATGGACATGAGTAGCACCACAATGGCCGGGCGTGGCGGTTGACTGGGCGCCTGTACACGGCTCAATTCCTCCTGGTTGTCACGTTCACCGCGCACCAACTCGGCCACGGCATTGATCGTTTCCGTTAAGATATCCGCCGGCACGCCGCTGCTCATTAGAATATCACATAGTGCTTGCAGCAATTGTGATTTTTGCATTACACGCTGACACGCGCTGACCACTTGCTGTTGATTACTGGGCGTTACCAGGGCACGCACCACCTGCAGCAGACAATGGAAGTTGGAGAGTTTCTGTGGCGTCCAGGCGCCATCCTCAAAATCGTTGGTCAACACAAACATGGGCGCCAAGCGTTGTATATAGGAACCCTCCTTGAAGAACTGCTGATTACTCGAGTTATTCTTCAGCAGATTGAGCAGCAAGATTAGGCAATCCTCAACGACAATGCCGCCATCGGAGCAACCTTCTTCGCGCACAATTTCAAACAGACGATCGAAGGCATTCTCAAATGCCACAATCTTTTGTATATTGGAATTTCCCTTGGTCAGTTCGATTAGCAGTAGCAGCACATCGTTGCGTATTACCTCACGGCTGTCGGTCAGCAGATCCATTAGCTTTGACACGCCCATGGGACTGACGAGGACTAGATCTTGCAGTTCCCGTGTCTTGTTGGCAATCAATGTGGTTATTAATTGTATTGCCGCACGGCGTACACGAAAATCATATTCATCGAGATAGCCCATGACTAGGGTAACATGTTCGGCACTCTTTATAAACATTTCGGTGAACTGTTCGCCCACATTGACGGAGACAGCGGGATTGTCGGCCTCCTCATCGAATTCCTCGCTGCTGACAATATTGCAGAGAGTGTCCAGTGCATAACTAATGATTTCCGCATCCTGACCATCATTCTGAAGGACTTGAACCAGCGGCGGCATACCCTGGGCGCCCACTTCAATGCGATATTTGCGTGATAGCGCCTTTAGTGCCCGGCAAGCGTCGCGACGATCCTCCAACAGTGTTGAGGAGAAAACTCGATCGACCAGTTTTTCAACCGTTTCGGCTGCACTCGGCTGTTGGCCAGGTTCAGTGCTGCCCAGTACTGTTTTAATGCCACTCTTCAGGAACTCCATCCTGCTCGCTGTTTTGTTTAACGACGTGTTCAATATGTTTTGTGCTATTTCACTTGCATATATCTGACACGTCAATTTTTATACAAAACAATGTTACGACCAGTGTGTACATATCAATATTTGAGCGATAATTGCAATTATCGATTAAGTAACAATGTTACGCCCAGTGTTTATCATCAAATAATTTGAGCGATTATTGCAACAATCGTTTATGTTGAATATCTTAAACTTCTACTTTTATTTACCGGCGATGTAATTTTAGCATAGCTAATGCAGTTTATCTCCTGTTTATTTGTGTAGCAAATACAAATATTTTTAAATTTAGATGTAGAAAATTTCGATTACAAAAGTCAAGTTTGTCAATTTTTTGCACATTCTGATTTGTTTATTGTATGTACGCAGTGTGTACATAACAGCGAGCAGATATAGTCCAACTGGGAAAACATCGACATTACTGGAAATAGATTATTTTGATTAATTTCGAAAAAAAAGAGAATTCAATTGATGCGTAACATTTACAAATTTTCTTTGCATCTTCATCTCTGTTTTTAGAAATAGGTAATCGATGCTTGTCTCAATGAATCGATTAAATCGGTTATATATCGATATTTTAACAAAACTACTGGCGATAACAAAAATATTACTTACTAAATTAATAAATTGTGTTTACATTTTTAAAAATATGCATTAAGCATAATTATTATAGTTTAATAGCACTTTTTAATAAATAATTTGCATTTTATAAATATCGATATAGCTTGTCGAAAATGCGGCATTTTTTAGTGTCATTCTGTAGCGTTATAGAAAAATTCAGAACATAGAGCAATACTGGTTGAATTTTTTTTGTTGTAACTTTTGCTGTTTTTGTTTATTATGCATTTGTTTGCATATAAATTGTTAATTAAATGGATGCCACTAATGCAACGACATAACTGAGCAACAAAATGAATGCCGCACAATTGCTATGGCTCTGCCTGTGCCCGCTGTTCGTCCTGCGCCAGCAGACGACCTTTGTTGTCCAGGCGGCAATGTGCCCCAAAAAATGCAGCTGCAAAAACATTTCGGAAAACATTCAATCATTGCGAGTAAGATGTGATGATCAGCATATTGTTAACTGGAACGAGCTCAATTTTGGCGATGATGTGCATATTATAGCCAGCATGTAAGTTTGTCCTGCATACACTCCCACACTCACACACAAACACATATACTATATACAGAACTTATTTTATTTGTTGCAGCAACGCGAGCAAAAATGCAATTGCACAAATTACAGTGGCTGATTTTAAAGGCCTTACAGAGCTGAAACGTTTGGATTTATCCTCAAATCTACTCAGCGAATTGGACAAAGACTCCTTTGGCGACAGTCTGCCAAATGTGGAGCGCCTGAAACTAGCCAACAATTCAATAAGTCACATTTACGAGGGCGCCTTTGAGCTTATGTCCAACTTGAGGCAGCTGTATGTTGTTGAACTTTTAGCATAAGCTCTCCTTCCATCTAATCAAATATTCCATTATTATTATTAGTGATTTGTCCAACAATCCGCTGGCCTGTGACTGTGGTCTTATTTGGCTTATTGCCTGGTCGAATGCCCGCGAGGTTCGTTTGCAGCCGGCGCCCAAATGCGATTCCCCCGTAAATTTTCGTGGCATGCCGCTCAAGAAACTCAAAGTGGGCATTGATTTCCGTTGCGAATCGTTGCTGCAACCGCTGCTGGAGCTGGTGCCCAAGCAGAATCAGGTGTGTACAATATTGTTAAATCAATTTTTGAATTAAACTAGCCAACAGTTAGATTGTACTACTTACCTACCACACCCAGTTTTTCTGATGTCCAATCGAGAAAAATCACTTTTTTTTAAGAAATGAATGATAAATAACTAGGCACCGGAGTGCTCGAATTGTGATTGATTGGGTAGTGTTTAGTGAAGGAGATGAGGTGATCTGGTATGCGATGAAGCCTTAGAGCCAATGTCAGGAATATCTACCGGAGCATAGCGCGCGACAAGGCACAGACTGGCTGGCGGTCGTTGAATCCGGGAAGGCTCGAAGTTGATTGAGAGCCTTAGGCGACTTTGAGGGTTTGCTAAGCGATCAGGCCCGTGCCCATCTCTAGTAGTGACATGCTCGAGTAATAATCAAAATGCAGTTTTACCTCTGAAAAACGATTCTGGACAAATACTGAATTGTAACAAGCCGATCAGTCGAGCGCGCCGGTCTTAAAACAAAAATATTTTCATTATAATGGGAATTTAATATAACGCTTGAAGTCAATTTCGCTTGCATTGAGAGTAGGTAGCTTGCGATAGTCTGGCAACACTGGACTGCGATTGTTGATTTGTAAATTGTTTATGTGTAGCGAGCGCCACAGCGGCCGACAGCGCAAATCATCAAATTATCGTATGCGCTCTCTCCCAGTCGTCCATTTTGTGCAGAAAAGTATACATTTTTGCTCATGAGCGCTCACAAGGTTGTACAGCCCGTTCGCGTAAAAGTCTCATTCGCTTTTATACATGCGTGGCCGGGGTAATTCGGTAGGAAATCTCTAAAAGCATGCAGCCCGGTCAGCTACGAAGTCGAACGGTTTGCTGAGCGCGCCATAGCGCTCGGCTGCATACTGTTCAGATCGCTGTGCGTACGTAGGGAAATTTGGTTGGGATTAAATTTGATATTCTAGTTGGAATTCGCATTGGGAATCCAGTTGGAAAGAACGCTGAAAATCCTTTTGAAATTTCCCACCCCAGGGACCGCGCAAATCTGCGCGGCGGCATTGAAATAAAATATTCTATAATCTTTTTAGTTGCATAATTGTTCATTTATATTTTCAATAATATTTTCTTAAATTTACTTAAACTAAAACTTATATAATATTTATATTATCCCTGAAAATAAACAAAAAGTAAAAGTAAATGCATTAGTTTCATATATTAACTACTTTCGCTAATTTTATTAATTTACTTACTTTGTATGTTCATTCAGTTGATCTTAAAGAAAATAATAACAATTACAAATATGATATATTTCGAATTTAAGTTATTTACGCAGTAACTTACCTCACAAATTGGCAAACAGCGACATATGCATGCATTTATGGATTTTCAACACTGTAATGTATAAAATATAACATATTACTTTAATACATACATTGGAAATTATAATTATTGCATAATAAATAGTAACAACTTACCATTTTTCAATTTATTGTTGTAAAACACAGGCTCACTTTGCTTGCAGAACAGTAGACACGCAGCAATAAATACACAAAGACAGGGATACACACTCATATAAAGTGTAATCGATTGTAGCATTGCAGCCCTTTAAATTTATCGATTACCGCATCAATTCAATTTTCAATGACATAATGCATTTAATAAATAATTTACTTATTTCAAGCATTAATATAATGTCGATGCCTACAAATAACGTTTGTCAATATTCTAAATATTTACTAAGAAATTATTTTGTTTACTATGACATAATTTTTAAGTAAAAAATTAATATTCAATTAATTTAATTTATATTAATAAATAATAATAAAAGGGGAATCTTAAAATTTATATTCATCCATTTTAAAATTTCTTATCATATATACTATATTATAGGATATATAGTATATTTATGCATTCAATAAATAAATAATAACTTCCAACTTTGCAGTTTATGCAGCCAACTAAAAAAGTTGAAGCAGAAATGGTTAAGTGTCAAATTCTGTGCAGCGTTTCATGCAGCAGAACGCTAAGACAGACTCAGTAAATCGTATGACTTCGTATCTAACGCAGCTGCATACAATTCGCACCATAAGCCGGGAATTCTGTGCAGCCTATCATGCAGCAGAGCGCTATAGGGAGCTCAGCAAATCGTAAGACTTCGTAGCTTACGCAGCCGCATACTATTCGCACTATAAGACAAGAGTTCTGTGCAGCGTTTTATGCAGCCCAGCGCTATGGCTCGCTCAGTAAAACCTAAGAAATCGTAGCTTACGCAGCTGCAGGGAACTTAAATCGTCAGACGAGAATTCTTTGCAGCGTTTCATGCAGCCCAGCGCTATGGCTCGCTCAGTAATCCCCAAGACTTCGTAGCTTACGCGGCTGCAGGGATTTCGCACCAAGAAGCGCTCGATTCTTATTACAGAACTCGCTAATTAAAGGTTGCGGCTCTAGGTATGTGATCCCCAGCACATGAAATTTTCCGTGCTCGCTCTGTACCGAATTTGGGACGTACTGAACGAAAAGCCGACTGGGCTCTTGCGCAAATGTAATTTTCATATGCTCTCTCGCTCTGGCCAACAATTGGGAAATAATGGTTTTAACACAAATTCCTCAATATCTCCTTTATTTATGGGTCGATCGCTATGAAACTTGCAGCAAATTGCTCAGCGTGAGTTATACTTTAACTAACTGTTATGTTAGGCTGAGTTGCCTTAGAATTTGAGACTGTGATAGTTTTTGCTTTGATTTGCGCGGGCGGGTGGAGGGGGGGTGGTGGTTGAGATCTCGATAATTGAAAGTAAACTTTATCTGCGTATGCTCTTCAGGAACCTACATTCCAAATTTGAAGTCTCTAGCTCTTTTGCTGAGATCCACGCGTTCATACAGACGGACAGACAGACGGACGGACAGATAGACTCGGCAATTGATACTGATCAAGAATATATATACTTTATGGGCCGGTCATGCTTCCTTCTCTCCGTTACATACTTTTAAAAAACTTTATGTACCCCCACTGGATATAAAAAACACGAATATCATGCGGTATTATATTTGACATGTCCGCGTACATTGTGTGGGATGCGCTGTTCGTTATATCAGCCCAGGTTGAGTGGGACACAGTGTCTATAAACTGTAGTCGAGCCTGGCTCCGTATGCATTGCTAGTGTTGGAAAAGGAACTAATTCTAATTAGAGGAACGGCAGACGCTATGGCTATGGGGAATAAGAAGTTTAGCAAGAAGACTGCGAAGACTCGCATCACTAACCAATAATTCGGTGAATATAATTAATTAATAAATGTTATGGCAGACAAAATACAAGATGACATCGTCCTGACTGGGGGCAATACTATTTCCCCGACAAATATGAATGATTGAATGAAAGCAATATTAAAGCTAAGTATAGGTTACGATTTGATACATAGGAAGTGTGCTATTAACCGCTTGTTGAAAATTCCATCTCGATTGTAAACAATCGGATCGGATCACTATATCACTACCATAGAAATGATCAATGGAAAATTGAATACATGACTCTAAACTATCTTTCTTATTATATTATCATTAGACAGAAAAGGGTTAATGGATTTCTGCAAATGTGTGTGTAACAGGCATCTCCGATTGTACTTATAAAGTAAATAAGTATATTCTTCATCGGTGTCAACTGCCGAGTTGATTTAGCTCTGATCGCCTGTCTGTCCGCCCATTCATCCGCCCGTCTGTCCGACCATCTGTATAAACGCGTCGATTGATTTGAAATTTGCTATGTAGGTGCTTGGATACCATACGCTTTTCAAGTTTATTTCTAGATAGACATGATAAATAGTCTCGTTGTCGTAGTTGTAAAGAAGGTATTCAAGAAACAAGCAATGAAATTTTAAGGACACATCGGAAACTCCTGATACCTTTTCATGTGTACAAAAACTCAGGCTCTAGCTCTTTAAATTCGATTTCTACAAAGTTGTTTTCGTTTTTCGCGGATGGATGAGGGCGTGGCATAATCCAAAAACAAAAAGCAGAACAAATGCTTTAAATATAACATAATATAAAACCAAGTTTGTTGCCTCTGGCTCTTATAGTCTTTGAGATCTAAGTGATCATATAGAAAGACAAACGATCAGATAGGCAGACGGACATCGGCTTGACTATTGATGCTGATCAGGAATATATATAGTTATTAAAGCTAGAGTCTTGAATTTTGGCACACAGCACAGACGAGCATGAGGAGCCCAACGTATTCTGATAATTTCATCGCAATCGGACAATAAACACCAGATATTTGAAGCAAACAAATTGTCGAATATACGAAGGTTGGGGGCAGCAACTTGAGGCATTGAAACTAAATTATTTATTGCAGTTCTGTAAAGAAACTAATAATTTGCCAGATAATCGACAATGGCTGCATTGACGCAATGGTTAAAGTATCGAACTCTTGCGGTGTGGTTCTGCAGTTCGAAACCTACCAGACTACATACTAAGTAAAGAGTCTCTCATAGTCGTCTTCGATTCTAGCCTTTTTCGACTGGTTACATTTATAATCGTTAAGTTCGCTGCTTGATTTTAAATAAATCTCCCGCATATCTTCCACAGATTGCCTTCGAGGGCGACGAGTTGCAGTTGAAGTGCTTTGCACCCCGCGTAGCCATTGGGGCGCCACAAGAATCGGAGGATCTGCCGACGCGTGCGTACGTCTTTTGGGGCTGGTCGGACAAGATACGACAATACAACTCCACCGACGACATTGTCTATCGCGATCCCAGCAAAGTCTTCAATGACGTCAGTGTGGAGACGCGACACTCAACAGATTCGGGCATACTCAACTCAATACTGCGCATCGGAAGTCTAACGCAGAATCATACGGGAATGTGGGACTGTACATTGCGTAGCCTGCAGGCAAATCTATCGCAATCGATGGTGCTGCATGTGGTCGCCAAGGGAACACTCTATTGCGATGCCATTGTGACGCAAACGAACAAGGGAACATATCATTGGCCACGCACAATGCGTGGCGAAACTGTGCTGCAATCGTGCGTCGAGGAGCCAAGTGATCTGAGTCTGCAGCGACGTGCCAGCCATGAATGTGGCAGCGATGGACAGTGGCTGAAATTGCATACAGAGAACTGTGTGTATGTCAGTGAGACAACGCGAATTTTCGAGCAATTTGCCAAGGTGAATCTGACACTAACGAAGGGACAAAATGCATTGGAAATTGCACGACGATTGCACAATTTTACACAGATACAAACGCAGCTGCATAAAATACGTGATCCTATGGATTTGGAATTTATAGCACGTACACTAATGAAATATTTGTCACAGCTAGAAATGCAACAGCAGCAGCAGGAATTAAGTTTTCTGCTCATGGACATTGTCTCACAATTGTTGATGCTGCCGGCAAAACTCTTTGAGGCCGCACAATTGCAACAGGCGACAGGACACAAATTGCTGCACATTGTCGAGGCATCGGCACTGCAACTTGCCGCAACTGGTAGCGATTTTATGCAGCTAACAACCGCCATGCCACGCAACATATTCGTTGAATTCTTTCCCATCAATCTGGAACAGTTTTTGAGCATGTCATGCGTTTGGCTGGACAACAGTCAACGTGGTCTGCAATGCAATAGTTCAAATGATACTATACCGATGTATGAACATGGAGATATCGATGCGGCTATACAGGTGCCACAACAGGTGTTGAGTGAACAGCTGGCAAGTCAACAGAATGCAAGTGGTGGTGGTGGACAGTTGCGTTTAATGATAACGCTGCATCGCAATGCAAAATTATTGCCACAATTGCAGATGTCAAACAATGAGACAAGGCTATCATCGGTGATTATAGGCGCAAAGTTGTACAGCAATGGGGAAGCAGTAAACAGCAGCAGTCAAGGAGAGCGAGAGCAGCAACAGGAGCAGCAACAGGAGCAGCAGCAGCAACAGGAGCAGCAACAGGAGCAGCAACTGGAGCAACAACAACAACAGCAGCTTGAACATGATGATGTCTATCAGGAAAGAATAACCATTATGTTGCGTGCACATCCGTATCATGATGAACGCAGTGCACCATTGCCCGCCTGGTGGGATGAACAGTTGCAGGCATGGAATCCACGCGTCTGTCAACAGCATTATCAACATCGTACACTGCTCATGTTCAGTTGCAGCAGTCGCAGCGGTTACTTTGGTCTCTTGCAACGTGCTGCATATCTCAATGATTATCGCAATGAACTGGCTGGTGCACGTTTTCGTCATGCACCGCTCGCAATGTATATTGCCTGTGCTATATTATTTGCCTGCATTTGGTTTAACATTGTGACCTTTGTGGTCTTTGGCTGTGCCATACGCATTAATCGTGTACAACGTCATGCTTTAATCAATACCTGGCTAGCATTGTCAACACTCTGTTTAACCTTTGTGTTGGGCATTTATCAAACAAGCAATTTATTGCATTGTCGTCTATTTGGTCTATTGCTACACTATCTCAGCCTGTGTGTGCTGCTCTGGCTGTGCGTTAGTTTGAGCAGCATGTTTAAACGACTGACAAAATCATCGACACAACTGCCACAGGAACAACCGCTGGCAACCCAGAAGCCGATATTGGGCATATATCTAGTTGGTTGGGGCATTGCCTTGTTGCTCTGTGGCATAAGTAGCGCCGTCAATTTAACCGAATATGCAGCATACAATTATTGTTTTCTACATAGCGCCAGTACGTTAAATGCGCTGTTGGTGCCAGCTGGCATACTTGTTATCTTCAGTTGTATATTGGCCATATGCATTTACTATCAACTCAATCAACAGGCATTGCATGCCGTGTTGCAGCAACAACAATTGACACAACGTCAATATTCGGATAATAATACACAGGCAACGGAACACATTGATTTGGATTGGTTAGATGCAAATGGTTGTGCCACAAAGGCAACGACAAGTAATGCGGCGATGCAGCTACAGGAGCAATACAGTACATTGAGTAATCCGCTGAGCAGCATTATTGATGATTTCGAACGTTCAAATATGTCACAATTACGTGCACATTTATTATTTCTACTGCTCTATGTCTGTGCATATTTGACAGCAGCATTTTATGTACAACACGAGGAGCAAGTCTATGTTATTGGCTTTGTTGTAAGTTCTATTGCATTGGCAATATTTCTACTCTTGTTCTACAATCTGACCCGCAACGATGCACGGCAGGCGTGGACACAACAACGTTTGGCACGACACAGTCGACGTTTAATCTACAACAATGCACCGCCACCACCGCCGCCGGGAGCTGCAAGTGGAACTGCTGCCATGTTGAGTAATTCACTGGTGGCATATAAAGCTGCTGCTGCTGCTGCCGGCAGTCTTAACAATTCCGCCGGTTCACGTTCCAACAGTCAATGCTCGAATAAACAACGCAGCAACAGTGCACGAAGCATGCGCAGTCAGACAAGAAGTAGTAATAATGCACAGCACGAAGGCGGTATAAATATCATTAATAATACAGCAGCAACTGTTGCTGCAGCTGTGGGCAGTACAAATCTACAGACCGAACGCATACCCAGCGCTGAGCTCTTCTACAATCCCAATCAAATCAATGTGGCGCGTAAGTTCTTCAAGAAACAGAAACGTCTGGCCAAGCGTAATAATTTTGAACTGCAGCGACAGGCGCTGCCAAGTCAGCAGCATAATCATCATAATCATCATCAATTCAGTGATCAATCGGAGCAGCTTTATGCGAGACATCATAATGCAATGACATTGCTAGCCGGCGGCAGTAAAGTGAATAATACAAATTTACACTATAAACATCGACAAACGCAAGTTGCAGACACTACTACTACTAGTTGTAGTAGTACAAGATTTGTGCCAGCGACGGCATCGAAATTAATGCTACAAGCGAATATTTATACCAACATACCGGAGACTTTGACGCCGCAACATGAGGTGATAAGATTGTGTACACCATCGTTACTGGACGAGACGTTGCACGAACAGGCGGAGGCGGAATTGCATGAGGCGGAGGAGCAGCAGGCAGAGGAGGAGGAGGAAGATGAGGATAATAGTTCGTTGGATGAACAGGCGCCGTTGTATGCGAATACATTGAGTCCAAAGCTGCATAGTTCCACGCCAGTTAAACCGCCCAGTTTGGAGGCAATGAATAGTTTAGGTTTGCCAACGGCAACACATGAAATCTATGTATCCAGTACGTTGCAGGTGACAAATAGCATAAGACAATTGGATAATGCGGCGACGCTGCGTTATCACAACAACAACAACAACAACAATCAACAGCAGCAGCAACAATCCAAATCGTTGAACAACATAAGTGATATGTTGGCAATGGCATCACAAACATCGGACAGTGCTGTTCAACTTAATACGTTGGGTTCCTTGGCCGGCAGCAGCGCCAATTCGCTGCTAACACAACTATATTCCTGTTCTGGCAGCAATTTGGCAAATAATGCTGTTCAATTGCCCAGTGGCACAAGATTGTTGGCCGCCAGTCCAACAAATGAAAGTGATTTGAATTATCAGAACTCAGAGATCAGTATACGTAGTCATGGTCTGTATGCACCACAGGCGGACAATGATTTGAATCTCACATTAACCGATGATTTTCGTTGCTATCAATCGTCGAATGCCAGCGATGCGGATGTAGATATATTAAATGAGTTCGATGATGAGTTTGTGGCCTTTGGCAGCAATTGTAATGCGGCAACAAGTCAACAGCAATTATTGCATTCATCAATTGGCGGTGCTGGAGAAGCGGCTGCCGAGCAGGAAGATGACAGCATTGTGGATGAGGAGGAAGAACAGCAGCAGGTCGACGACATTGATGATGATGATGAACAGGCGATGAATAACTCCATTGATGAGCTCTACGAGGCCATCAAGTGTCGCAGTCCATTAAAGAGTTGTAAGCCGCAACAATTGCTGCGACAGACTGAAACTGACATTGTTGAGTTGGAGACGCCACTTGGCGGCGCTGGTAGCAAGTTGCAGCAGGAGCATCTGAATGAAACCGTCGAGGATGACAGCAGCCAGAGCAGTGTTATCTCCTATATTGATCCTAGAGCCAACAGCAACGAGCACCACAACAGTTCCCACAACAATCCCAGTTAACTGGCAACTAGACTAAATACTACAGAGATACTATATATAGATATAGAACAAGTTAGCATAAGAGATGTATCTGAATAGGCATAGAGTTTGTAACTAGTTAGGCATATATGTATGTATGTAAATAGATATGGATCTGGATAGGCATATATATATGTATATACAAGCGTCTAGATGTGCTGAAAAGCTGTGCAAAAGGACAACGTTGTGTCTAGATATGTTGAAAAGATCTGTCAAGCAATATATATACATCTTAAAGATCTACAAAAATAATGTAGATATATCTGGATTTACTGAGAAGATAGGACGAATACTCAACTATGCGTACATGATCTACAATATTATCTAGATATATCTATGATATGCTGAAAAGAACTGCAATGGAATAAATATATATACAAAATTATATAGATAGATCTAGACACACTGAAAATATCTATAAAGGCTTATAAAAATAAACAAAATAAGCATAAATGATCTACCAAAATACATAGATGTATAAAAATATGCTGAAAAGATCCGTAAAGTAATAAATATATATCTAGATATGTTTAAAGGATCTACAGAATTATGTAAATATATCTAGATATGCTGAAAATGCTTATAAAAGCGAAACAAATGTAATCAAATGTGTGTAAAAGATTATATAGATATATCTAGACATACTGTAAAGATCTATAAAGCTATATAAATATAATCAAATGTGCGTAAATGAACTACAAAATTATAGAGATATATAAAGATTTGCTGAAAAGATCTGTAATGCAATGAATATGTGTTCAGATATGCCTAATATATCTACAAATTTATATAAATATATCTAGATATGCTGAAAATATAATCAAATGTGCGTTAAAGATCTGAAATGGCATAAATGTATATTCAAAATTATGAAAATATCTATAAAGGGATATAAATATAATCAAATGTGCGTAAAAGATCTTCCAAATTATATAGATATATCTAGATATATTGAAAGTATTGGCAAAAGAATAAAGAAATATCTAGATATGCTTAAGATATGAACAAAAGAATAGATCTAGACATAAGTATATAAGAATAGATCGAGATATATCTATGGTATTCTTTTATAGATATATGTAGTCTCTAGACAGGCATCGTAAATAAGAGTTTTGATTTTAAAAACTATGAGAACTCTTATTGTTAATCTATATACAAAAATTATAAAATAACAATTACATTTCAATTTGTATTTAAAACTCATAGATTTACTCTTTTTGCCATTTTTATTTTAAATATTATTAAAAAAAACAGAAAATACTTCAATACTTGCTATATTTAGGTATTTTTAAATATGCATTCAATTTTCTAAAAGTTTTTTTTATAACATAAACTTAAAATAAGAGTTAATCTATAATTTTCAAATATATAATTATATTTTAAGTATTATTTCAAAGTGTTCATGTTATGATGAAACATTAGAGTTATATTTTCTTTAATTTTCGCTAAAAATCAACAAATAATTTGTGTTATACCTTTTATTAACCAGTTGCGGTTCCTGTCTCTAGATGCCGATAAATACAGGGTGGGGCAAAAGTAATCAACCTATTGAAAAACGCTATAGCTTTTGCATGGAGAAAAATTTTAATTTGGTTTTGCTATTTGTTAAGCAGTAAACAAATGCCAGAATACAAAATCGACAAGTTATGAATTGGTTTACTCCACGAGAACGCGGAATAATTGTTTTTGTTATGGCGTGATCACTTTTGCCCCACCCTGTATATGCTAAAAAACTCTATGAATATTAAGCTACTACATATATCTATATAAGCATATTTTTGTATATATATTTAGACAAAGGCTACAGATGTAGCTCGACATACTTGAAAGATCTACAAAGGAATATAGATATATCTAGATTTATGTATGTGAATATATATATATATATATTTATTAATATTTCGATATGTACTTGCGTAAATCTGTATTGTAGATACTTTATCTTTAACTACTTTAACTATATACTTTTGTAAATCTGTAAAGTAGATTTACAAACGGATATAGATATAACCATATATAGATGAATATATAAATCGAAATATTATCAAGATGAACAAAAGTATTAATATATATTGATGTATCTACAATCTACAAAGAACATAAACATATATCTAGATATTAATAAATATATATAGATATTTGCCAAAAGAAGATCAAGCTGTATATATGATCAAAATAGTATAGATAGATCGAGATGTACAATGAAGATATGCAAAAGGATAAATATGCATATAACCAGTTCTATTTCGTAGTATAAAATATATATATTTATATAAAACTATCTAGATATACCATATCTATTTACTGTACATATATACTGCATACACATTATACTATATAGGAAATTATCCTCTAGATAAACAACATGGATCTAAGTAGTTACGGTGAGACCAATTGTAACAGAAGTCTAATCGCAAGATCTATCTCATTTTACTAGATATATTTGGAACCACTAGAACCACACTTGGCCCTTTAACTAGAAATGTTATATGATATACCCTCAATAGCGACTAAGTAACTTTTTTATATAGTACTACCATATATTAGATTTGTACTTTTTTTATATGTTATATATATATATATATATAGTATCTTAAGAATCGCGAATCGTTTAACTGCTAAATATACTACTATGACTTGTTCAATCATACACCCATCATGCATAGGGATCTATATAGCTATAGTATTTGTATTTATTACACATAGTTTGTAATCGTCGTAAACATAATGAGATTATTATCGATCGAAAGAACCACCCACAACGAGAATGAAAGAGAGAACGAGATATTTCCGATAACTCTAATTCAAAAAAAAAAAAGAAATAGATTTTTTACAAAGTGTTAAAATTAGTAAATAATCTTTCTATATGTGTATTTTGTATATTTACAATCTTAAGTGCGAATATAAAATGTTTATAAACCGATTAATGTTGTATATTTTACTTTTTTGGAGGGGGGAGATTGTTTTTGTTTTGGGTTTATTTTTGCAAATTAGTTTAGTGAATTTTAATCATATTTCTGTTGTTAATTTAGGTTTAATTTTGTTAAAGTTATGAAAGTTGAAAGTCTGGTAAGAACTTTTATTAAATATCTGGCTATATTAGAAGTTTAAATCCAATTCAGCTATGAAAGTTTATATTTGAGATCAAATCAGGAAATTAACATAGAACTATTGCTATTAAATAGGGTTTTGGTTTACAATTTAAAGGAAGCGTACGGACAAATGTACCAAATTTGGTGTATCTAGCTCTTATAGTCTCCGAGATCTAGGCGCTCAAACAAACGGACAGCCGGTCAGCTGGACAGACGGACATGGCTATATCGACTCGACTGTTGATGCTGATTGACAAACTTAATAGACCCTTTTACTTATTTAAAGAAAAAGGGCTTAAAGTTTTGTTATTTTTTTAAGGATAACCCATTACAACTATCCATCAAATGATCGACTAACAGATGCCCTGTAATCCCATATAAACACACAACACATTCAATCGCTTTGTAAAGAAATTACAAATATTTTGATTTATTATTATTTTGGGGGTACAATGAACACATTTAACAGCTACTTGTAAAGTAGATACAATTCGTAGGTCATTCGTTAGCTGAACTTTCGCTCAATCGAGAGTCCGTTAATAAAAAAAGTATTATCATAATTGTATAAATATTAAATATGATAAATGTATGTATGTATATGTATATGAAAGGCGTTAAAAATGCCCAAATATGCAATGTAATTGAAGTTCATAGCACAAAATTTAAAATTTAGTTTGAATGTGTACGAAGAGATGTGTGTGTGTGAGTGTGTGTGTGTGAGTGTGTGTGTGTGTGTGTATAAATATTTTAACATTATCACTTAAAGTTTAACAAATAACGTTTTTTGTTTTATTTAAATATGAATTATTCGACGATATTATTGCTGATGCCATGGCAAAAACGCGTGGATTGAACAATTTGTTGATGCCCAGCGTTGTGCGTGTTTTAGATACAAAATAACATGCAGTTTGCAGCGCTTTCTCATCCACATGTTAAGCCTAACATGTAGCTGAGAAAGCAACACACTCTTTTTTTTTTTAGATTCAAATGCTTCGTATGGATTTCCAGCGTCGCAGTAAAATACACGCCGAGCTCAATCCGCTGGAATATTGGCTAAATTCGCTAATATTAATGTTACGTGTTGGAATGTCGATTTTCTCTTTTAAAGTCTGCAATAAATAGAGATTTTATTAGGTATTAATTTGGGATAAAACAATCGTAACACAAATTAATATAGTATAATTTTATATTAATATTTAAGAAATTATATATTGGGTTGTCTAGAAAGTCTTGTCGGAGTTGTACATTAATTTGTAATTATGTATAGAACGTTTTGTTCGACAAACCAAACGAACACTATTATAAATCCAACAAAAGTTGTTCGTGGAAGAAGCACAGCGAAGCAAATGGTCGCCTGTTTCTTCGGCTTGGTTTATTTTGGTTATTGCACTGATTTCCTTATAATATTATTGTTAAGTTTCCGAAATATGCTAGAAAGATAACTAATCAAAAAAAAACTAACTTTGTCTTACCATTTTAGCTATAATAATGTAGAATCTAGAAGTATCTGCATATACTAAATATTGTCTAATACCTTAATTAAATTTCTTTTAAGCTTAATGGGCGTTATCTTTTTGTACTTGCTTTGATTACAATTGAATTATTAACAGATCTCCCTCATTAACTATTCTAGAATGTTTAATTTTAATCAAATCTCCTTTTACTAATGACAATGAAATAGAATTTACCTAATTTTTGTACACTGAATGTTTGTTTCTTAATTTTGCTATACTATGAATACTTTTCTTGAACATCCAACCTTTCTACTTTCTTTTACTTCAACCTTCTTTTGGTTTTTTTTAATTTTCTTTCCTTTAAAAAGAAACCGACAATAATGTTTGAAATGTAAATAAAGTCTGGCGTTAAACAAGAAGCAATGTAGTGTGGATTTTCTAACCTTATATGCTTCTGGAATTTCAGTGGGTGATCTGTGAACAATTGTGCCATTGATGTAGAGCATATTTGCCGCACTCTCCTCGGGCAGCGTTAGCTTCTGATACGTAAAGCTTGCCTCACGTTCCATGCGCTTCACGATTTCCTGGCAATTGGCACTCGAGCTGACGCAGAGCACATCTGGACCGGCCATGGTGACATAGTACTTCAAGCGCTTCGTGCCATTCACCTGTCGATTCAAGGATTCAAATATTGGATTAGTTTCAATTGTAAAGATTACAATATCGTTCTGGCAAACTTACTCTTATAGGTGTCACTGGATACTCGGGATATGCCATGGCAACGGCACGTGCGCCCTCCTCGTTCGTAAATGCCGAGATGCCAATGAAGAACTCGCGACCTAAAAGAGAATATATTCATATTTTAATATAAACATATATTTAGGAGTAAAATATTATTTATTAATATTATTATATATTTTAAATCACGGATAAATACCGAAATACCAGCCTGGACAGTGATGCAACAATTTTAAAATTGTTTTTATATTTTATTTTTCAACATAGTCCTCCTTTTAATTCAATATAACTTCGCCCAGCGATGCTCCCACCTCTTCAGCCCGTCCAAAAAATAATCGTCGTCCTATTCCTCAAAATGCTTGTCTACAATGGATATAACCTAGTCATTTGAGGAATATTTCTGTCCGCCAAGCGCAACTTTGAGCTTGGGGAATTAAAATAAGTCACTTCGTGCTAGTAGGTCTGAAGAGTAAAGTGGATGCTGAAGCAGTTTAAAACGTAATTCATGGATTTTTGCCATGGCAACTGCTGATCATATGGGATGCTGCATTATTCTGGTGAAACATTGCCAAGAGACTTGCTACAGTTGATCAAAAGTGAGTAAACGCGGCGCCCAACGTGACGAGAGCTTTCTCATGTCCAATCTTGGTGAACTCAGATATCTCTCTTACTTTAATTCGACGAAAGTCCAGAACATGCTGAATTTTGGCGAAGTTTTTGTCAGTGATCACAGTTTTTTGGTCGTCCCTGAACGTGTCTCATCTTCTAAGCTCGTACGTGCACGCTTAAATTTAGCAGCCCAGAACTTTACAGTGGCAAATGATAGGGAAGACTACCCGTAGACAGTGTCCGGTTTTGATTTGTGTAGACGTATTGTCCTTCAAAAACAAATATCTTATGACCGCACTATATTCAACTTTTCCCATTTTTACAAAAGCACTAATATGAACTTAGTTAATCGATTGTTCAACGATACCTATAATTTCGATAAGGTCTGAAATTTTGTCAGAAACTCATTAAAAGATACCTAATCGTAATAATGTCTCCTACATTCGTCGTCCGCATTGCTAGGCTGGAAACATTTCGGACCGCCCTCGTAAATATCGGTTTCGGTGATAAATTCAGAATAAAAATTCAATGTAAAAATTACATAAACCTACATAAGGTTAAATAAAAATAGGAAGCATAACTTAGGAAATTGTTGTATCTTAACAACAATCGCTAATATTTATTTTACGTTAGAGAGTAGCATTCAGCTTTTCACAAATGATAGTTCTGAGTGTGGCCGTCAGTATTTTGCACTGCATAGCGCCACATGATAAAATGTATAGCGCCACAGCGGCCGACAGCGCAAATCATCAAATTATCATATGCTTTCTCGTTTGCGCCAATGGGATTTACATATGCTCTCTCGCTCTGGCGAACAATTATGAAATAATTGATTAAAAACAAATTCCTTAATATCTCCTATATTTGTGAGTCAATCGTTATGAAATTTTCAGCAAATTGCTCAGTGTGAGTTATACTTCAAATATCTGTTAAGTTAAGCTGTGTTATCTGAGGCTGTGATAGTTTTTTTTTTCGACTTAATGGGCACAGGGTATAAAAATAAGTTTTGATTTGTCTGCATTTGGTTAAATTTTCTTTCGAATAATATTTTCTTATTTCATTTTTCCCGTTTCTTTCTGTCCCCACTTAAATTATATGACGATGAAAACGATATACTCGATGCTTTTGAATTTTTAAACAAATTGACACACAATATTTCTAAAATGAAAAATAAATGAATGGAATGACCCTCTGTGAATCTAATTATATTTTAAGTTCATAAAAGATACAAAGCAAGTTTGGAATATTAAAAAATGGTAATTAATGTATTTCTTGCTTTTAAAAATGTTTTTATCAATTTTTTCATTAATAAAGGAATGGAAGGAGAAAATATTTACATTATAAGTTTTATATTAAAAAAAAAAACAATTTAAAATCTATTGTATTGTGGAAAAGTTTTTCAATTTTCGCATTCAAAAGAAATTAATGGAAAGTCAAGTGACCTTATTGTCAAATCACTAATTGTCTTGTCAAAATAATTTTGCCTCCCAGTGTAAATTGACATTCTTGCTTCGTACCTGTGAACAAAACATCGCCGCCATCCAATTGGGCATGGGGATCGTCTATCTCGATAACGGGAATGTCCAGCTCCTTCTTCAGTATGATTGCCATACTTTCCGCCTCCCGTCGCCGCTTGGCATTCTCAGAGCGGCCAATGAGGGCGACACCGTTGCAGACGACGGCGCTGCTCTCGACAAAGACGCCCTCAGGCAGAGCATCATCCGGCGGCAGCTCAATGACATCCAGTCCGATTTCTCTTAATAGAGCGCAATATTGTTCGTGTTGTTGTTTCGCCAATTGGACATCAAAGCTGCCAGTCTCTTGTAGTGCGTTCGAAATTCTGTGTGACAAACAAACAAATTGTGAAATTGAATTAAATTAAATAACACAATAATAACAATATTAGAGCATTGCGAATTTGGTTTGTATGAATCAAGTAATTCACGCCTCGTGTGAGTGTTTGTGTGTGGGTGTTGGTCAACCTCCCCCAACCTGCCCCACCCAATTGAGCCGTCGCCCAGGGCAACATGACCTAATTTCAATTTACTGCCCATACCCATTCGCCCGTCGCCCTCCCTGACCAAAGCAATCAGCAGGTGTGCTGCGCACCTGGCTTGCTGCTTTTGTAACTTACCTGGCGACAATTGCGTGCGTATATTTGGGTGACATTTTTGCACTGTTTAATTCACCGGGTCACGGTTTTGCGTCTGATAACCCGCCAGGAGACACCACGGAATTCCACTGCGCGCTTGTTGTACACTCGCTGGGGGAATGCCATTCAAGCGTGCACGCCGACACACTTGACATTCACACAAAAGTGTTTATTTCCAATAGCAGTGCACTTAACAGTCAGCAACGCTGTTAATTTGCTAACAGTTCTGGGTTGCCTTAACAGCAGCACGATAATTAACAGCAGCTTAATGGTTAGCAGCAGTGTTCCCATTTTAGCCATTTCGTAGCTAGACTAGATTTTGTAATGGCAAAAGGTAGAACAATTGAAGATTAACTACTTTTTCAGATGCCTAAATAAATATTCTAAAAAATTCAGAAATTCTCTGGCGAAAATAATATTGAGGACAAACAAAAGTAGTATAATTGAGATATTCGACTTTTTTAATAATGAATTTATTGAGCAAATTTATATTGTGTTATGGCAAAATTCAATTTGTCAATTGGAAAAATACTACATATATGCGGACCTTAAATAAGCAGAATGAGTTGAACTACTACTCAACACTAAAAACAGTTTTTTATTTAAATAATTCTAAATTAGAAATAGATTCTAGCGATTATGTCGTTGATATCGACGTAATTTCGTTTTTGCTATTAGATTAAAATAATGTATTGTATTTTAATTATTAACCCTTTAAACTGCATTTTCTTTAAGCCAGAGCTCAAAAGAAATTGACAATGTTTTGTGACCTTTTAATTTTGAGATATTTCTAGCTACAGTTGACTGCTTGCTAGATAGCAGCACGATCACTAACATCGCTGTTAATTGTTAGCAGTTGTTTCGACTTAACAGCTCTTAATGCACAGAATTACTTCGCTTATCACAAAATCAAACAACCTTATCAGTTGACAGTTGACGGAACTAGAGTTTTGGTTTAATTTAATTAAACATAAAATTTGCGGAGGTTGCTATACTTAGAATTTTTTTTTTGTTAATTTATGCAAACAGACGTAGGAAACTAACTTCACTGCTTGGTTCACATTACTGCGCAGCAACCAACAGAATTGCTCCACATATGAGGAATTGCTCCACACATAACGAAAGTTAACGAAGATCATGACAGGCCTTTAACGAAAACACTTTTTGCCAGTTGAATTCAAAAGTTTAAATTGAGTGAATTGTCACATATGTAGATATTAATGCAAGCAATAATCCGCTGTTTGTTTTACATATCCGTGATATAAATAAAGTATTCACTTTACGATTCGCTCTACACAAAACGAACTTTTTCATGAAGATTATAGCAAGCTTTTAACGAACATAGTTAATTTTTTAAAGTAAATACCTGAAAATTATGAAAGCAAACGAAGAAAACTGAATATTTATTTTCAGAAAAAAAGAACGTAGCAAGCCTTTTAACGAAACCACTTGTAACAGTTACATTTCAAAAGTAAATCCCTGTAAATTTATACAAGCAGACGTAGCAAAACAAAATATTTATTTAAGGAATATATTTGACTTTCTTGAGTAGTTGATATGTATCAGAATCAGGTGGTGCTGACACGCGAGCGCCGTCGCTTCGGACGCCAATGCATGTTCGAGGATCGCAATGAGCTGATGGTCAGCGTGCATCCAAGCAGTCGACTGCGACTGAAGTATATACTGGGGAATCCCCAGACACGATCAATGCAGCTCAGCTCCGTGATGGCATTCAGCGAGGTGGAAACGGACAATGCCACATTCGATGAACGTGGCATGTATCATTTTGAGGGTGGTTGGCCCAAAGAGGTGAATTTAAACGATGAGGAGCAGACAGTGCGTCATCGCAAGAAAGTCGAACGTGACGATGCCTGGGGTGATGAGGTGAAATCATTGATACGCACCACCATGAATACGGCACGTCAGAACAACGCTATCAATATCTATAGTCATTTCTTTGATGATCTGTCCCCGGAATTGGGACGCACCATTTGCATGCCATTTAAATCTCGGACCATTAATATTATACATGATATGTGGCAGCCGCAACGATATATGTCAATTGTCAACTGGATGCCCAACAATAACAAACAGATAATGACCCAATATAGTAATCTATATATTTTGAACGACGACAAACGTCGCATGGTAACCGAAGATGCCACAAATGGTTCAACCAATGCCTTCTATATCTGGGACGTTAAGAATCCAATAAAACCACTTTACTACTATGACAGCATGGAGGTAATTGCCTGCGCCAAGATCTGTCCCAAGGAGGAGAACAATCTGGCGGCGGGCACATATACGGGCAAGGTGTGCACCTGGGAGACTTTCGAGAGCGGCATGCCGACAAGCATTTGCCCCATGGAGGCGGCCCATCGTGAGATGACCTCCTGTATGACTTGGGTTAATTCGAAATCGAATACAGAGTTCTATTCGGCCTCGTTGGATGGCTCGATCAAGTTCTGGGATACACGAGATCTTAAGATGCCATCGAATGAGATTTTCCTAGAGCCGTATCCACAGAATCGTCAGAATCGTCAGGATGCACATGGTTGTACCGTGCTGGAATTTGAATATACAATTCCGGTGCGTTTCATTGCGGGCAGCGATATGGGCTGTGTTTTTGTGGGTAATCGCAAGGGTCTCAATCCCGTCGAGATGCTGATGGGTAATTATAAGATCTGTGCTGGTCCCATACGCACCATACACCGCAATCCGTTCTTTGTCAAGAATTTTCTTATTGTCGGTGATTGGCGTGCTCGCATTTGGTGTGAGGAGGTCAAGAATCGTCCCAGTACCATGTACGTTCAAAAGCGTTCCCAACTTATGTGCGGCGCCTGGAGCACTGGACGTGCCTCGCTCTTTGTCACCGGTGACATCAATGGTGTTCTTGACTTCTGGGATTTGTTGTTGAATCAGCGTAAACCCATCTATAGCGTCAATTTCCGTTCGACCATTACGGGTGTCGTTTTCCAGCCCGGTGGACAGCATTTGGCCGTTTCCCTGAAAAATGGCGATAACCACATCATGAACCTAGACGAGGCCATGAAGCGCACCACCAGCAAGGAGAAGGCTCTAATGGCAGCTGTAAGTTGATCTATCGTTTTAATTGATGTCTTTCAGCATCTGTATCTATTTGGTTTGTCATGGGTTATTATTGACAAAGCTAGTATATGATATTGTAGTCATATTTTAATTGCTCAAAAAAACCTCTATACGAGATAGAAGTCTAGTGACGAAACCATATTCAAGTCCCAAAATTATTGATATCAAATTAAGTGACGAACAATATTCATTTTAATTTATCAACTATTCTAATAAAAAGACAGTCGGAGAGGCTACAGTCGAAGTCGACTATGAGGGACCCTTTACTTATTCTTCTTAAAGGAAATAAGATTAACACTAATAGTTCCCTATAGCGCGTTGTAACGTCAATGTGCTCTTCTTCTTCCTTTGGCCCGACACTGAGTAATATTGAGTTTTGAATAACTTCCGAGTTAATTATCCGATCTCAGCAACTATAAGAGCTAGAGACTTCAAATTTGGAATGTATGTTCCTGAATACTATACGCAGATAAGGTTTATTTTCAATTATCGATATCAAGCCCCGCTTGTTTTAAAATTAGAAAAACCACCATAACATAGGCAATGTTAAAGCTAGAGACTTGAGATTTGGCACACATGATACTTTTTTGGTAAAAGGCATAACTTAACCCCTTCGTAATTTCTTCCATCCTTTAGATGTTTGAGCGTGAGATTACGCGTAGCAAACTTCTCGAGGCACGCGTGGATGAGATCAAATTGAGGCGTCGCACTCTAATGATGGAGGAGGAGGAGCGTGCATCGAAACCAGTGGTCGTTGAGGAAAGTATGCCCGATCTGGAACTCGATCCCGATAATCCCGATCAGTTTATCAAGATGATCGAGTCCGATGAACAGTTTCGTCTCGCCTTGGCCTTTTTCCATGAGACCCTCGAGGCTGTGGATCGCAAACGTGCCGCCGAGAAGAAGGTAATGGAACGCACCGATTTCGAGCAATTCTATTTGGATAATCTCGCCGAGCAGGCGAAACTCGAGGAGGCACGCAAGAAGCGTGCTGGATCTATAACCTCCAAGGAGGCTCGAGAGCTGCGAGCGGCCAAGAAGAAGGCAGCCAAGGCCAAGGGCAAGAAGTAAAAGTCAGTAGACCCTATACTGCAATATGTACATGTATTTCCCATTATAACAATAATAATAATAATAACAACAGTCGAGAGTGTTTCTCCAGTAAGTAGTCCAGTCATTTCTGAGGGTTAAGGCATGTCAGACGTTGCCATCATCAAATGGGGCAATAACTCTGTTAACTTAATATATTCTCAAGGCCAAAATGAAATAAGTATTGTGACGAAATTGGCAATACTATCCCTGTCGCCCAAGGCTGCCACTACGAACAGCTGTTACTCAGCAGGTGGGAGCGACCCTGGCGCCCAAGGTTGCCATTGCACACAACCGTTGCTCAACAGTTGCGTCACACCGAACGGAGGGGGAGCGACCCTGACAGTGCAAGCGTCCCTGCAATAAAAAGGATGGCGGCACTTCCGCTTCCCCTCACTGACAAAAAGACAGCGAAAAACGATCGGAGCCTTTGGAGACAAATCTTCGTAAAGAAACGCCATCTTGTCGACTTTTTAAACAATTTCTTTTCCTTTGGGTGGGCAGGTTCACACTGGTCGCGACTTTCAGCATCTCGCCGCTGGATTCCCTGGGATTGGACGCTTTCGCTTCGCTGCAACTTCTCCAGCCCTTTCAAACAAATCCGCTCGACCAACCGCCAGTGACGTGTCGATCGGCAAAAATCGTTACAGTATATACATAACAAAATTCCTTTTATTTATGGTACTTTTTACCAAGCCCACTTTTGAGATACATTAAGACAATCGAGACAAACATTTATCTGTTTTTTTAAGAATATCTTTAAATTGCCACGCTCACTTATACTCAAGTTTGTTGAAATGCTAATAATTTAAAGACAAAAGGTCGTAAAAAATACCGCGTACAAAATTGTATTCATGTTAATTCCATAATATATAGTAGCTGTAAAGCTATGGATTTAAATTTAAGTGGGTGTTTAACGTTTTAACAAATGTATTCATTAGCTGTTGGACATTCTTGAGTAATTATCAGTATAATTATCACCCCAAAAAAATGCTACAATTAAAAATAAAAAAATTTAAAAAGAAGTCACACCATAGCACATTTTTCAAGTGTCTTATAGGCTATTTCACCGACAGCACATTCGACTCATTCGACGGCATTTTAATCATCCAGACTGAATGTTCAGTTCATGCCTGTATAAAATCCTAAAAGGCCTGGATGTTCGGTTCGCCGTCATCCAATTTTGATGAGGTCATTCGTTGATAACGACTCTGTCTAATTTCAATATTTTTTTTTTTATCGAACACACAATATTTATCGATATTAACAGCTGACATCTAATAAAAGAGTTAGCGCAAAATTTAAATTTCAAAAAGCTCCTAAGTTTTTTAAGAAATTATGGCAAAAATATGCTCCATATTATTGCTGCAACACTTAAGTTAAATATTTTACGGCTTTTAATAATTACAATTCAAGTAAATACTGTAATACGTTTATCAAAATAAAGCCTGCTTAAAGACCAATCAGCTGTTCTGACAAACTTCAGTTTACAGTAAGTCATTCGCTCGTGGAAATTCAAAAATCAGGCTCATCCAGATGTGTGTGAATGAGTGGAAATAGCCTATTAATTTGATGCACCAAATGTAATCTTTTTTCTTTTGTACCTCCGGAAATTTTATATAGATCTTGCTATTCTTTAAGTCAGTTCTCCTTGTTTATAAAGTCACAATTTCGAGAGATATCAGGCTGTATTAAACTGACCTAAATTTATCTAAATTGATCTACCCAAATCTGTAAGTGATGTTAACAGATTTTATTTATAATATCTCTTAGTTGAACTAAGCTGAGTCGATTTAGCCATGTCCGTTTGTCCGTCCGTCCGTCTGTCTGTATGAGCGCCTAGATCTCAGAGACTATAAGAGCTAGAGTCACCAAATTTGGTATGTAGGTTCGTCTATGGGTTAAACAGATCAAATTTATGTTAAAATTTTGACACGCCCCCTTCCGCCACCGTAAATCGAAAACTAAATTTTTGAAATCCCATATTCAAAACTTAATATTACTCAGTGTCGGACCAAAGGAAGAAGAGCATGTTGTGTTAGTCTTATTTCCTTTAAGAAGAACAAGTAAAGGGTCTCTCATAGTCGACTTTTTAATATAATTTACATATTAAATTGAATATATTTTGACACAACACTTACTATCAGTAATTTTGGAGCTTGAATGTGCTTTCGCCACTAGACTTTTACCGCGTGTAGTGCGGTATAGTAGTAAATACGATACAAACTGTTTAATGTGTAGTATTATTTATTAAGTAACAACCTTTAAAGCTTGCTAAATTCACATCTTGTATATACATATAAGTAGATAAAGGTAAAAAAAATTATATTTATATATAAATTGATAAAGCTTTTGAGACTTAAATCGTTGGATCATAGTGTCAATGGAAGTTTCGTAGTCTTTCCACCTATCCAGTTGTTTTATTTTCTCTTTCTATATTTTTGGATTTCGCTTTGTTGCTTTGTTGTGTTGGCTGCGCTTTAATGTTTGTCGGAATCGACGCCCGTGTCGAGGAAATCGTTAACCAATCGCATAGTCTTCTTTGGCAAAAGGCGTCCCGCTTTCTCAACACCCAGAAAATGACGTGGCACCGCCGCCTCTTCCAGACCCTGACGCTGTGCCTCGATGATGGAGGCAGCCGCATCCTTGGGGGAAATCAGCTTGAACAGATTTGGGAAACGGAAGCGGGGATTCTTGCACAGACCCGTATCGATCATATAGGGATAGATCGTCGTCAGTTTGACCTGTAAAACAGAGTTGAATTGTGTTTAGAGCAAATGACAAACTAAGAGATACCCATTAGCATGTTTTTTACCCTGTGGGGGTATATTCAGTTTGTCAGAAGTATGTAACAAAGCGTGGCCAACCCCGCCCGTCCGTCTGTATGCCGGTCTGACTGCCCGTCTGTCGGTTGGTCTGTCTGTATGTCCGTCTGTCCGTCCGTCTGTCCGTCCGTTTGTCTGTCTGTTAGTCTGTCTGTTTGTCCGTCTGTCTGTCTGTCCATCTGCCTGTCTGTCCATCTGTCTGTCTGTCCATCTGTCTGTCTGTCCATCTGTCTGTCTGTCAGTCTGTCTATCTGTCTGTCTGTCTATCTGTCTGTCCGTCTATCTGTCTGCCCGTCTGTCTGTTGGCCTGTCCGTCTATCTGTCAGTCTGTTTATCTGCCCGTCTGTCTGTCCGTCCGTCTATCTGTCTGCCCGTCTATCTATCTGCCCGTCTGTCTGTCCGTCCGTCTGTCTGTCTTTTTGCCCGTCTGTCTGTCCGTCCGTCTGTCTGTCTGCCTGTCTGTCCATCTGTCTGTCTGTCAGTCTGTCTATCTGTCTGTCTGTCTATCTGTCTGTCCGTCTATCTGTCTGCCCGTCTGTCTGTTGGCCTGTCCGTCTATCTGTCAGTCTGTTTATCTGCCCGTCTGTCTGTCCGTCCGTCTATCTGTCTGCCCGTCTATCTATCTGCCCGTCTGTCTGTCCGTCCGTCTGTCTGTCTTTTTGCCCGTCTGTCTGTCCGTCCGTCTGTCTGTCTGCCTGTCTGTTCGTCTGTCTGTCTGTCCGTCTGTCTGTCTGTCTGTTCGTCCGTTTGAACGAAAGAATCTCAGAGATGGTAAGAGCTAGGAACTTGAACTTGGTCTTTCAGCACTGCTAATATTTGCATCGGGTGCGAATTTGAGCTGAGCGCTTCTACAGGGTATATTACGATCAGGGTTCCAACTATTTGACTTGTTTCTTAAAGGTAGGAATAAAGCCTAGTTTAAAAATATCTCTAACACTCTAATCGTCTATACCCTGTCTACAGTTTTTATATGTAAAGGTTATATTAAGTGTGGGACTACTCTTCAACAATTAGTTTGATGTGAACACTAACTCTAACACTCTAGTCGTGCATACCCTATCTACATCTTTCGTTTGCATTTTAAAACTCCACATAGCCTATTAAAGAAAACTTATGTACTTAATATAGACATACATATAAATATTATCTTCATACTCTGGTCGAGCATACCCCACAGTAGGGTATACTTACATTAGTCTGTGGATTCTTCAAACGCAGCTCCTCAGCCAGGGCCGCCATATAACCACGCACTGCGAACTTGGTGCCGCAGTAGGGCACCAGATTGGGCAGACCAAAGAGTCCGGCGCAGGAGGAAAGTGCCACCAGGTTGCCCTCGTTGCGTTCCACCATCTCGGGCAGGAAGGCTTGGATCATCTGTGAAGAGAAGAAATATGGTTAGTTAAAGAAAATAAAAAATATAATTACATTACTATAATAGTTTTATGTTTTCTTGTTTAATTTATTATAATATGGATTTTATGTCAAAATAAATCTTTTCCTTTTTTTTTAAATAAATTACTTAATGTCACAAATGTCAAAACCGAATTGACATTTCTGGCTCCATGCAAAAGTTATAGCGTTTTCCAATAGGATGATTACATTTGCCCCACCCTGTATTTAAGCTCAGAGCAGACGACCACTTTTTCACCGACACCTTTTCACCGTCAGTGAGTTTTCCATTCAAATTAATCCCATCGGCTAGCCAAACAAAAATTAAAAAGCCTTCTCTTTTTAGTTTTCAGTGTTCACACGAGACCGACAATTGTTTAAAAAAAAAGTGTCGGTGAAATTGGTGTCGTCTGAAACGAACGCTAAGTATTGTATTATTTTCTATTAAGAATTACGCTAGGCGACAAATCAAATGTGCATTTCTGATCTATAGGGTTATTTTTGCGGAATTTATAGCCAAATAAACTTACCCAGAAGTGAGCGAGCACATTGATGTCATACATGAGACGCGTCTCCTGTTCGGTGTGCTCCAGCAGTGGATGGCAGGGCATAATGCCGGCATTGTTGACCACAACCTCAATGAAGCCATGATCTTTGCGCATCTTGGCGGCCAGTTCGAGAATATCCTCTCTCTTCACAACATTGCAGACATAACCGTAGGCACTGCCGCCCGCCTGTTTGATCTCCTTGACGGTCTGTGAATTGGTCTGCTCATTGACATCCCAGCAGATGACCTTTGCCCCCAGCTTGGCATACTGTAATGCCATCTCCTTGCCCATACCGTGTCCGGCTCCTGTTATCAATACAAATTTTCCAGTAACATTCATCTCTGGTCGTGTAGTGAAAATCTTAATGATCTCCTCTACAATTGATAGCCAGAACTTGACGGCAAGCACAACTAGATCCACAATGAGTAGAACAATATTGTAAATATCATTGTTGTTGCCATTTCCGGTGGCACCTTCAACTCCACCTCCACCTCCGCCTCGGCTGCTGACGTAACCAAAAAACAAAACAAAAAA
Source organism: Drosophila histrio (assembly GCA_958299025.2). Taxonomy (NCBI): domain Eukaryota; kingdom Metazoa; phylum Arthropoda; class Insecta; order Diptera; family Drosophilidae; genus Drosophila; species Drosophila histrio. The sequence continues at coordinate 56,282,330 of OY282582.1, read as the reverse complement.
CAAACAAACAGTTGGGCATTAGGTAAATGGGGAAGTGCGTGCCTCGAGCTAATTACAATGATCTATGATCTATTATGAGTATTGTTATTATGATGATTATGCGGTCGAGAACTAATGTGATCCCCCCCCATGATCTTTAACTTGCGACTCGTATTCGTTACAATGTTCATTAATTTGTGGCCGGAACTTAGCCACAAAACTCTTTGGAAATGCTTTTATCTTTATCTCCGACCAGTTGACCATCTGACCAGTTGACCAGTTGTCCATCTGACCTTTGGCTACATTTCATTATTAGCTTCAGCACAGAGAGAAAACAAAAAAAACAATAACAACAACAAAACAAAACAAAATATGACAATTTACACATTGATGCAAATATTTTTACGTACAGTAAAGTTATTATACCCTGTGGGGGTATATTAAGTTTGTTAAAAATATGTAACGGGCAGAAGGAAGCATGGCCGACCCAATAAAGTATATATATTCTTGATCAGCATCAATAGCCGAGTCGATATAGCCATGTCCGTCTGTCCGTCGGTCTGTCGGTCTGTCGGTCCGTCCGTATGAACGAAAGGATCTCAGAGATGGTAGGAGCTAGAAGCTTGAACTTGGTGTCGTAGCACTGGTAATTTTTGCAGGCAGATCAAGTTTATCTTTTTTTTTTGGATGCAAAGTGGGCGTACTTTGCCAACAAATTAAATAAAAGTAAAAGCATAAAACAAGCAGTTTTGTAGCTTAAACCCCTCATAACAAGAGCAATATAACAGCTAAAGACTTCACATTTAGCACACATGATAAATATTTTGTGTTCAATGTGTCCAAAAAATATTATCACGATGCCACGCCCCCCTCGCCTACAATTCCAAAAAGCTTATAACAAGAGCAATATTACAGTTAGAGACTTCAGACTTGGGACACATGATGAATATTTTGTGGTCGATGTGTCCAGAAAATTGTATCGCGATGCCACGCCCCCTTCGCCCACAAAAATTAAAAAACGAATTACTAGAGAATTTCATCTGGAGTGAATTTGAGCGGGTTCCTGTAAACCCACAGGGTATATTACGGTCGGGGTCCCGACTGTTCGGCTTGTTTTATTATACTATGTGTACACTTGAATCTCGGTTTAAACATGAAATCATGTTTCATTTAACTATGAAACTATGCATATTAAATATTATTATTATTATATATTAAATTAAGTTCAAATAATTGTTAATTTAAATATCTTTCATATTTGAAACAAACATTTTAAGTTTCAAAATAAATACTCTTCTTATTTGAACATGAAAATTCGCAGAGCCAATCCAATTCTTGGAAAAGTAAGTTAAGACCAATTACAGAAATAATACTGTAAAGTCTATTAAATAAAATGTAAAACGATTTAAATATTTATACCCTGTGTCCATTAAAAATGGGCAAAAAAGGGTATTTTGAATTTGTGTGAATGCATGTAACAGGCAGAAGGAGCCATCTCCGACCCTATAAAGTACTTGATCAGTATCAATAAACGAGTCGATTGACACCTGTCCGTCTGTCTGTATGTCCATCCGTCCATCCGTCTGTCCGTCTGTCTGTCCGTCCGTATTAACACGTGGATCTCAGCAACTATAAGAGCTAGAGACTTCAAATTTGGAATGTTGGCTCCTGAATATCATACGCAGATCAAGTTTATCTTCAATTATCGATATCTCACTTAAGATAACTCAGTATAACATAACAGATAGTTGAAGTATAACTCACGCTGAGCAATTTGCTGCAAGTTTTATACCGATCGACCCATAAATAATGGAGATATTAAGGAATTTGTTTTAAATCCATTATTTCATAAATGTTAGCCAGAGCGAGAGAGCATATGAAAATCCCATTTGCGCAAAAGAGAACGCATATGATAATTTGATGATTTGCGCTGTCGGCCGCTGTGGCGCTATACATTTTATCATGTGGCGCTATGCAGTGCAAAATACTGACGGCCACACTCAGAACTATCACTTGTGAAAAGCTAATTGGTACAGGCTGACCTAAAATTATTATTGGCGTTTGCCTACACGCATGTTTGTGAAGATTACACATGTAACACATGATGTAACAAAATATAACAATTTGCTATAAGTATTTTCGCGATAAAGGAGATATTAAGGAATTTGTTTATTACAATATTGTGGGCCAGAGCGAGAGAGCATATGAAAATGCCATTTGCGCAAGCGAGAGCGCATGTCATAATTTCATTTGCCCTGTCGGCCGTTGTGGCGCTACACATAAACAACTTCCATATCAACAGTCGCAGTCCAGTGTTGCCAGACTATCGCAAGCTGCATACTTTCGATGCAAGCAAAATCGACTTCAAGCGATATATTTAAATCGCATTATAGTGAAAATACTTTTCATTAAAGAGCTGCACAGGGTTTCGTAATGTCGCGCGCGCTCGACTGATTTGCATATAAAATTGAATTTTAGAAACTTTAAAAGCGTCTACCATCAAAACGATGCAACTAATTTGAAAATCTTGTACAGAAAAGTTGTAGAAGAGCTAATTACCTATAAATAGAGACTACTCTTGTACAAAACCGCAAAGCCGCGTTTACGATTTATGCTCAAATAAGCTGAATCAACTAAAAGATAATTCCAAGAAAATATCCAAAAAAATTCTATCTCGAAAACGGATCAGAATACAATTTTATAAAATTCATTTTCGTGTTAAGGAGGCCAAAATATATAGGATTAATATTTAGGCACAGCAAAATGATAGTAAACTAGTGTTATACATGACAATTAGTTATCAGTAAACGTTGAACAGTTTTCAGTCTAAGCCCATGGGAATCTCGAATATTTTTGTAACAATTACAATAACAGAGACAAAACACTTTAAGCGCAGTTTTCACATCATGTCGATAAAATCAGGGTACAAAAATTAAGGAAAATCTAATTCACTAATATTTGGAAAATGTTACTTTAATTTATTTCACAATTTCAATTTCTATTTAATTTTAAGAATTGTTTTGAGGAAGATGTCTATAAAGTAATTGTTAGATTTTTAAACAAATAATATTTAAACTATATATGAACACTACTTTTATGCAAGAAAAAACTCTCAAGATGAACAAGTTAATAAAAACTTTTAATAGTTTAATAAAAATCACATTTAATAATTATTTGTGACCTTTAAAATGAATTAAGTTTTTTATTACTAATAATTTGTATTTATTATATATACTTATAACAACAAAAATAAATAAAATTTACATTAATTAAAACAGTTTTAAAATAATAAATTTAAATTGATCTTAAATTTGTGTAAGAGATTTATCGCTGAGGATGAATTTATAGTTTTTGAAAACTTTTAGTGCTGAGAAAAATTGTATTATTTATTTATTTTAATTTTAAATAAAAAGAGATAGAGGGAGCACTATTTTGAAAATTTTCGGATCTAAAAGGGACATTTACTTACATAAATTGGTCATAATAAATGAAGACTATAATGTGCTCGTCTGTAGAAAGTTAAGACCTAAATGGGAGACCACAAAATTGAGTTCTATACATTCCAAAGTGGGGAATAGGCGCTTTTAGCTTTTGTCAGCATTTTTGTGTGCTCTCTCTCTGATCTGATTTTACCTCACTTGCAGCACATAAAAAACTAAATTAAACTTTACTTGAGCTCAAAGTGTGACCCTGACCATGGCTGACCATCGTCACCCACAACAGCTTCTCATGAACTGTGCTCACATTGCTGAGCTTTGATATTAGCCATGAATTTTGCAGTATTTGTAATGCTATTCATGCAGTAAAGAGTGCACGTACCGTTTAATGCTTTGAGCTGTAGCAACATACAGAAATATATACTAGTATATGTATATCTTAACCAAGTGAACTCGACTCTCAGTTGAGCTGGGCTTATGAAATTTGGTACTGCGTTTGGTTGTGGTTTCTTATAAGACATTTGTTAAAATCAGTAAGATTGGTTCACTATATCATATGGTTTTGAGCAATAAACAAAAACTTAACTATGTGAACTCGACTCTCAGTTGAGCTGGGCTTATGAAATTTGATACAGCGATTGCCTTTGGTGTCTTATAAAACATGTGGCGAAATTAGATCGATCGATTCACAATATCATATGGTTTTGAGCAATTAACATATATCTTAACCATGTGAACTCGACTTTTAGTTGAGCTGAGCTTATGAAATTTGGTACAGCGATTACCTTTGGTCTCTTACTAGACACATATCTAAATCAGTTAGATCGGTTCACTATATCATATGGTTTTGAGCAATAAACATAAAACTTAACTATGTGAACTCGACTCTCAGTTGAGCTAGGCTTATGAAATTTGGTACAGCAGTTTCTTTTGGTTTTTTATAAGACATATATCTAAATCAGTTAGATCAGTTAACTATATTATATGGTTTTGAGCTGTAAACGTATCTCCTAACTATATGAACTCGACTCTCAGTTGAGCTAGGCTTACGAAATTTGGTACAGCGATTACCTTTGGTCTCTTATTAGACATATATCGAAATCAGTTAGATCAGTTCACTATATTATATGATTTTGATCAATAAACATATATCTTAACTATGTGAACTCGACTCTCAGTTGAGCTGGGCTTATGAAATTTGGTACAGCAGTTTCTTTTGGTTTTTTATAAGACATATATCTAAATCAGTTAGATCAGTTAACTATATTATATGGTTTTGAGCTGTAAACGTATCTCCTAACTATATGAACTCGACTCTCAGTTGAGCTAGGCTTACGAAATTTGGTAAAGCGATTGACTTTGGTCTCTTATTAGACATATATCGAAATTAGTTCGATCGATTCACTATATCATATGGTTTTGGGGAATTAACACATATCTTAACTATGTGAACTCGCCTTTCAGTTGAGCTGGGCTTATGAAAATAGTACAACGTATAATCTATTGTATGCAACTTTCAGTGTTTTGGATTTAACAATTGGCATTTCCAGAAGTTTTTCCTATATCAAATTATTATATAGTTATAGTATTTATAGTAAACATTGATTTTTGTCGCAAAATCGTATATGCAAATTAAGATAACTGAACAAAACTTTGAATTGAAATTGTATTATTATATTATAAGTATTTAATAATTAAGTTTTCTATAAAATAAATAAATAAATATATTTTCTTGGAAAATAAAAACAATCGATACAAATTGGAATTTATTTGCAGAAGTTTCAAGGAAAGATTATCAAATGTTTTACTTAAAACTAAAAAAAAGCACAAAATATTAACTCATATAATTGAAAGAGTATTACAACGTCTTCGGTCATTTAAGTATTTTGCATCGTTTGTCTAAACACTTTAATAGTTTACAATTGGCATCAAACAAATGATCAAATAACAATTGAAGCAGCAGCAGCAGCCGATTGCAATAAAATGAGCCGGTTAATTAGACAAGTTGCAGATATCGTTTATGATATATAATTAAATAATAAACTTTTGAATACTACTGACAGCTGTATTTTTTTAATTATATTCTCAGCTAATGCTTATTCTAAAGTTATCTAGAAGGTTTTAGTTGAAAACCCTCAAGGTAATTATATAAATCGCAGAGCAAGTTTCATAACTCTACTCTTGACTAGTTATTTAGTTCTTTCTTTGGTTGGGATTTGTTGTGGAGTTGTATTGGTGACAGCTGTTTTGAATAACTGCCACATTTAAGGAAAATGTGTAAATATTATAATTGAATAACCAAGAATTGTTTCAAATAGTTAAAGTTTAACATCTTTTTAATGTCATAATCAACCGGTTTGATTAGCTTTGGATAATGAATAAAATGCATACTCCCTGTCAATTAACTACGTTATAAGCTGGTAATAACAAGTGCATTGAGCTGCATTTATTAAATATCTAACAACAATTTTCCACACGTGGCTGATTAAATTGTCTCAGTCCAATACAACTTGTTAATAAATGCTTTACTTTTCATTTACATTTATTAGGCAATAATAGTATGAATAATCTGAATAGACTCTTTGTGATAGACAAGATAAACAATTCTTTGAAACCTTTAAATTTAAATATGTATTTAATATTCAATTGTATATAAATTAAGCTTGAAGCATTTAGTTGCCAACTGAGTGAATGATTTTAACGATATACATATAGATTGATAGTATTTCCTTTAATTTATTGGGGAAGTTGAAGTACAAAAACATTAAACTCTTGCCTAAATGAATAAATTAAACTGTGGCTTTAGCTTTTGTCAACAATTTAATGTTTCTTTATTATTTTACATGTAGTTTTTCACTGAAGAAAATTGTTAAACTATAGCTTGAGTCATCCTTGTCAGGTTATGTCAGGAAATTCTCTTGAAACTGCAGAAGTTTTTCGTAAATATTTCTTTGAAACTCAATTTATTGTTATCGTTTTACATTCAAATTCCCATTCTACCGCCTTGTCAACTAAGTAGTCTGTCAAATATAGTTATATTTATAGAGTCTAGGTCCAGTCGAAAGGTACAGCTCTGAACATGGCTAATCAGACTAATAATATGATTTGTTTTTTTTTTTTTCAATTTTTTTTCTTGAAAGATAACAAACTAAAATTCATGTCTAGGGGTCAAAGTTCGTTCAGACTTCCTATCTACAAGTACACACACCATACACACACACATGTTTTTGGTAGTTCGGCACAATTACGTGTCGAAATAATCAACAACAACAAGAAGAACAATAAAAAAATGTAGAAAAAAATGATTGTTTAAATACATTTATACATGTGAATTATGTTGATAAGATTATTATTATTATTATTATATTCAGTTGCATTTCAGTTGCTAACCAAAAATATTTTTTATTTAATGTTTTTTTTTTGTCACATTATTCACTCACTTTTCAGTTACTAACCTTTGATTGGGCTTAGACATATTTCGGTTTTTCGGAATTAGGATCTCAGGATCGCTCTCTGTGTGTGTGTGAGTGTGTGTGTGTGTGTCTGTATAGATCGCGGGGGACACTTCAAACCGTTAGCGTCTGTTAACGAATTCGAACTGAATTCGCCACAATATGAAAGTAAACAGAACGCGAATGCGACATGCCGGTCGTATGAGTGATTCTTTCATATGTATACATATGTATGTATATATTCATCACAAAGCACTCACTCACTCACTCATACACTCACTCTCGCAGCTGCTGATCTATATAGAACGAGCGTCAGTTCGGCGTAAGAAAATGTGAATGAGTGAGTGCGAGCGTGAGTGAATGGAGTGAGTGTTAATCAGCATTCGATCTTTACAGGCATATGTAATATTTGTAAACAATGCCAGCCTATATATTTTTTTTTTTTTGGACTCGCCTAGTTTATTATTAGTCACACACTCATATGTATTCATATAATACACTCATATACACACACACACTCATAGTTGCGCTACAAATAGAGTTTGAGCTACACAGTTGCTACTTTTCTAATTTTTCGTTATAGTATTTGTGTTGCAGTCAAAACCATAATACGATAAGCGCATATACTTCAAATACCCTGTAACCCATTTAGATATGCGTAGATAGGGTAGATAGGGCACTGTAACTGGAGTTAGAGATCTGAAATTTGATATACATAAATATTTGAGAGACTTACAGATATTATATATTAAAAGTGGTTATTCCTTGAGTTATAAACAAATCTTTAAATGCCTGTAATATACACAATCTTAAAGATTAAGAGCTGTTACTTGTTGTATGCGTAGTTTACATTGCAAATTATATATTCTCATAATTTTATAACTACTGGGTATAGTATACAAGGCAGACACTCCCTTAAAGTAAACTAACTAAATGAACTCAGACCCTAACAGAGCTAGAGATCTGAAATTTGATATACATACACGTTGAGATACTAACATATATTCTAAACACACTTTAGATATAATAAGTAGTTATTCCTTGAGTTATAAACAAATCTTTAAATGCCTGTAATAGACACAATCTCAAATATTAAGAGCTATTACTTGGTGGATCTATAGTTAACATTGCAAATTATATATTCTCATAGTTTCATAACTACAGGGTATATATAAGCTAGCACTCCCATAAAGTAAACTAACTAAATGAACTCAGACCCTAACAGAGCTAGAGATCTGAAATTTGATATACATACATGTTGAGATACTAACATATATTCTAAACACACTTTAGATATAATAAGTAGTTATTCCTTGAGTTATAAACAAATCTTTAAGTGCCTGTAATAGACACAATCTTAAATATTAAGAGCTATTACTTGTTGGATCTATAGTTAACATTGCAAATTGTATATTTTTATAATTTCATAACTACAGGGTATCTATAAGCTAGCACTCCCATAAAGTAAACAAACTTATTGAACTCTGACTCTAAGAGAGCTAGGATTCTGAAATTCGATACACATAAATATAGAGCTACTTACAATTATTCTAAACACACTTTAGATATAATAAGTAGTTATTCCTTGAGTTATAAACAAATCTTTAAATGCCTGTAATAGACACAATCTCAAATATTAAGAGCTATTACTTGTTGGATCTATAGTTAACATTGCAAATTATATATTCTCATAATTTCATAACTACAGGGTATATACAAGACCAGCACTCCCTTAAAGTAAACTAACTAATTGAACTCTGACTCTAAGAGAGCCAGGATTCTGAAATTCGATACACATAAATATAGAGCTACTTACAATTATTCTAATCACACTTTAGATTTAATATGTAGTTATTCCTTGAGTTATAAACAAATCTTTAAATGCCTCTAATAGACACAACTTTGAAGATTAAGTGCTGTTACTTGTTGGATCTATAGTTTACATTGCTAATTATATATTCTCATAATTTCATAACTACAGGGTATAGTATACTAGACAAACACGCCCTTAAAGTAAATGTGTTGATGCGAAAGTCACTTAACTAATTGAACTCAGACTCTGACAGAGCTAGAGCTCGCAAATTTGATACATACATTATCGATGAGTTGTCGATGCATCGGACAATTAAACATCGATTCATTGATTTTTTATATAAATTTTAAATTACTGCAAAATACCGAAAAATTTACTACTTCTAAGTTCCTACGTTAGTTTATTTACATGCTTTTTACGCAATTTTTTAGGACTCTTCAAAGTGTTTGCTTTAGTTTTGTTTTACATACGTTGTAAACAACTTAAGTATACAAACGACAAATATAGAAAACAATAGATAAAATAATGTACTTAATTCGTAGAACACGATTAATTATAATAATGTATAATTTTAATGCTGGCCCCATAGTTTTGTATTGTGCAATTAATATGTATATATACTGTAAATAGAGTTGGTATGTATGTCAAGTAAATGTGTTTATACACATTATCTAAATTTTAGATAACAAAGTTTGCTTACTGATAATTGTGTGTGTAACTGTTAGTAATTACAGGGTATACATAAGGGTATCATTCACTTAGTTTTTCCTTCTACAATTCTTGAATGTTATCATTTACCATTAATAAACTAAAAGTTTTATATATTGTACATATGTACAAAAAGAAACCTTGTTTCAATTACAATTATATACTTTACAATTTCCCGGGTTTCGCATTCTCCATGAAACGATAGAAATTCTATCAATAGATCGGACTGTGCAATGGGGCGTTACGTACTCGTAGTATTTACAACAAAACGATATGCAAAATGAAACGAGACACGTTTATGCAACAAGGCAAACATGAATATGTCGACAACTGATACGATTTCAATGGATGATTAGCTACGGTCTTAGAACCAGTAATCACAAATGAGCTTGAAGAAAATGAATAAAGTTAACAAATATACGGATGGGATGGGAAAATCTATGATATACTTTAATCTTTTAATGGAATATTCTGGCAATAGTATACAATTATATAAATAAAATTAATTGTCGCTCTTAGTTTTAGGCCTTAATACTAAATACATGTTGAAATAATTAGTTAACTTCAATTGATATTTAAAAATTAAGGGATAAATCTTATATTAGAATTTGATTACAGAAATAAGAAAAAACAACTTTTAATTTGATTTTTAATAATATTTACATTACAAAAATACGCTAAAGTAACGATAGTATTAAAATTACCCGAAAATAACAAAAAGATCAAAAGTAAAATTTTAAAAATTTTACAAAAATATTCAATATATATCTTGGTATGTGTAAAATTTTTTTTATTTAAATTTTTGCTTAGATAAGTAGAGTTTAAATAAAGAATTAAGTTTAAATATTATTTAATATTTTTTGTATTTATTTAAAAATCTAAGCATGCAAAATAAGAGTTTATTTTTGCAGAAACAATATAATTGCCATTTGTTTTTGTTTGACAAAAATTGGTATTTATTTAATGTAGCGTAGAGTAAACGCTATTTATTTTTATACCCTGCGCCCATTAAAAATGGGAAAAAAGGGGTTTGATGAATTTGTGTAAGTGTATGTAACAGGCAGAAGGAAGCATCTCCGACCATATAAAGTACATATATCTATTCTTGATCAGTATCAATAGTCGAGTCGATTGACACCTGTCCGTCTGTCTGTCCGTCTGTCCGTCTGTCCGTCCGTCTCTATGAACGCGTAGATCTCAGCAACTATAAGAGCTAGAGACTTCAAATTTGGAATGCTGGTTTCTGAATACTATACGCAGATCAAGTTTATTTTCAATTCTCGATATTAAGTAACGTTTGTTTTAAAATTAGAAAAATCACCATAACATAAGCCATGTTAAAGCTAGAGACTTGAGATTTGGCATATATGATAGGAAGCTTGAGCTTAATGTGTCCAGAAAATATCATTGCGATGCCACGCCTCCTTCGCCCATATCTCGATATAATAGCTGATACCAAGATAGCTAGAGACTTGAGATTTGGCACACATGGTAAGTATCCTACTATCAATGTGTGCCACAAATTTCAGTACGATCGGTTATTGAACTCAGAAGTTATTCAAGAAACAAATTTGTGCAGCGCAGCAGATGCGTCGCAGCGCAGTAGCAGCGCAGTAGCAGCGCAGTCGCTGCGCCGCGGCGACGATACAACGAACTAAACATAAACAATCAACAGCCGCAGTCCAGTGTGGCCAGACTATCGCAAGCTACCTACACGCGATGCAAGTAAAATCGACTTTAAGCGATATATTTAAATCGCATTATAATGAAAATACTTTTCTTTGAAGACCTGCACAGGGTATCCCCGTGTCGCGCGCGCTCGACTGATCGGCTTGTTATTCATAGAACTAGCGCAAAAATATGACGGCATACATTCGGACTATCTGTCAAATATCAATCCGAAAGCTGCGCTTCGATTCGCTCAGTCATTGACGATGAGATGAGACAATCAGAATAATCTATACTAATACATATTACGAGTATAGGGAAACAAGGGAAACATGGAAAGTCTTGGACAAGTTGAAATCAATGTTGCCAATGTAATTTTATTTAATTTGATTTATTTTGTTAAAGAAATTGTACAAGATCAATGCAAATTTTTGTTTGCGAAGTAGAAAAACACGTTTGAATTATTACTCAATGAAATGTTTGAAACTGGAAACTGAAAGCTGCAAGGTTTAATGGCCTTGCATGTGGATAGAAATGATTATGTGGATGTTTGTCGTAAATAAGCATATTCTATTAGACACTATTGTCTATATTACGTTTTTCTCATTTTTTTTTTTTTGTTATTCTCATTCCGGTTCACCCCGTTCATGTTGATCTTCTGCGTGAGCTTATGCAATTGCAATTGCAATTCAAGTGCAAGTGGAAACTGGGTGCGAGATTCGTTTGTGGATTCAGCTAATCGAATAATTTAGCTCAAGTTACAAATGGTGTCTCTGGGTTGACCAGTTGATCGGTTGACAAACGTTGACGTTGCATTGTTTCTATTTGCCGCATGCAACGACAAGTATTTGTTGCAACATCTATTAGCACTCATAAAGCCCACTCACACATTTTAATATCAAATTAATAAAGAACGACGCCGACAACTAAACTAACAAATAAATAGATACAAAGACAGATAGACAGAATAGTAGATATAAATATTTCTTAGAAACATAAGTCACAAAATATCTTATATTTACACGCACTGAAAGATAAACGTATAGATAGAATAGATATACAAACAGATAGTTAAAAATATATATATATATTAATTCATTTAAAGTCAGCTAAAAGTAAACGACAACCTGTAGGGTGCAGTGAGTAAGAACTCTTTATTTTTGGTACGCCATAGATTTGATACACTTGCAGAATCCTAATGCACTTTTCAACCGATCTTTCCTATGGCAGCTATATGATATAGTGATCTGATTTAAACCAAATTTGGTCAGGATATTTAAGACAGAACCAAATCCATAATCTGTAAGTTTGGTTGATGTCTGTCGAAAAATAAAAAAGTTTTCCATACAAAAGTATGATTTTCGACCGATAGTTCCTATGGCAGCTATATGATATAGTGATCCGATTTAAACCAAATTTGGTCAGGATATTTAAGACAGAACCAAATCCATAATCTGTGAGTTTGGTTGAGATCTGTTGAAAAACAAAAAAGTTTTCCATACAAAAGTATGATTTTCGACCGATCTTTCCTATGGCAGCTATATGATATAGTGATCCGATCCGGCCGGTTCCGACATATGTACTGCCTGCTGCAATAAGACTGATCTGTACCAAGTTTCATCCAGATAGCTCCAAAACTGAGAGACTAGTTTGCATAGAAACAGACGGACAGACGGACAGACAGAGCGATGGACAGACAGACAAACAGGCATGGCTATATCGACTCGGCTGTTGATGCTGATCAAGAATATATATACTTTATAGGGTCGGAGATGTCTGCTTTCATGCGTTGCACATTTCGGCACATTATTATAATACCCTCTTCAAGGGTATAACAATGTATTTAAAATTTTAAATTATTATTAAAATATTTAGACAATCAAGTTACAGAGATTTAAAGAAATTATCTCATTTTCTTATTTCTAAATAGTATCTCTGTTTTGCATTTATTTATTTTAATAATAATTTAAAAGTGCACTTTCTAATTTAAACCAAATTTCAAATAAATTAATGTAATAAATACCTGTAAATTTAGTTTTATACATATCCAAATACCATAAATATATACAAAAAAATTAATAATAATATTAATTTCCATAGAAATAATCTTCTTTTCTTATTTCTATATACCCTAGTTTTTCATCTATTTATATCAATAATTTTTAAAAATATTTTTCTCTAATATAATGAAAATTTCAGATAAGTGAATTTAATAAATACTTAGAAATTTAGTTTTCTACATAATCATAAATTTACTAGACAAACACATACTACGTTTATAGGGGACAATTTTGATATTTCAAGTTTGTAAAGCGATTCATATTTATACACTACACAGAAATTTCTATTAAATGAAATTCTTTTCATAAATCGAGACTGAATTCATAGTCAATTTTTGTGTGTTAGTCGAATTCATGAAATACTTTTTATACACACATTTTTCACAGCATTTCATGAAATGAATTGGACTACGTATAAACAAAGTAATAGACAGATATATATTTTAAATATACCAAATGATATATAGATATACCGACACAAATAAATATAGAAAGATTGAAATTCTAGTAAATCTAGTACAAACGCATGTGGATACAAACATACCGAGATGCAAACACAGATAGATACACATTTTCAAATATACAAAATTGTAAGATGCAAAGAAACTTTAGCATACTTAGATACTTAACTACATACTAGTAGTAACGAGGAGATTATAAAGATTCTTGATACTTAAATACCTATAATGATATGTAGATAAAAAAGATACGTATGAACATAAAATAATACAATTATGAAGTCATAAAGAAACAAACATACTTAAATACCAAGGTAGATAGTAAGATACAAAAACATTCATTGGTGATAACATGCACTCGAAAGATACAAAAGTATATGTATTAAAATATATATATATATATACATATATAGATACAAATATAGTTGAAGAGAAACATAAAAGGTAGGTAAACTTTATAGATAGAAATATAAGCAAAATAAAGTATTCTCAGTTATGCAGTAAAGTTATTTCTAGATACATAAATAAATATATTTATTTATAGATTGATATAGATTTATAGGTAAATAGAAAGCTGATGAGATGAATAATGAAAGATACATATAAATAAATTAATTTAAACGTCTGTAAGTAAAATTTTATGTTAATATTCAGATAAACTGCAAATAGATACATTTATCATTAAAGAAAAGGGACAAAGATGCATTTATATTAATGCATAAACAGATATATATCTTAATTTATAGATACTTATTACGATTTCAATTGTAAACTTATTAGATTTAATAAAACAATTCAACTTAATTATATACTTTTATCTATAAATGATACCTTAATGTATAGATAGTTGGTATATCAAATTAAATAATACAAATTAACATAATTATATATTTATATAATTTATAACTTAAGTACATTTGTTTTCCTTTAAGAATTATTTACAATTATTCATTTAACAATTGTGAATAAGCCTGTTAAAATTAATTAAAATATATACAGCAGATATATAAAGTTCACAATTATATTAAATTGTATCCGCTGTAATTTGTTTACACATTAAGATACATTTATAATTGAATATATACAAAACATCTACAGTTGAAAATATAACAAATTAATTATATCTTTATATCATTCTGTACATTAATGCATATATACTGATAACTGATTATAAATACAATCTGCGTATCATTTATATCTCATGTACATTAATATATCTTAATGTATACACACAAACACACACAGATTAAACGATTCAGTTCATTATAATTATATGTTTTTATCATTTTTATATCTTAGATACTTTGTATCTCTTTTCAACAGTAAATGTATCTTATTATATATTATGATATTTATTTACACACATGCGAGTCAAAAAGTGATTAAATATTTCCGTAAGTTGCCTGAGTTGCGTGTTCTGTATCTGTAGCTGCACTCGTATCTGTATCTTTGAGTGACTTTATATCTGGTTGCGCATTTGGGGGTCAGGAACACAACACACACAACAAACAGCGCACAGCTGGACGACCTTAGATACGGGCAACTTCTAATCGACAGATTACAATTGCCACATTTGTACTTAGGCAAAGCCCCGATAAGTCAAACTAACGGTCGAGCGGCGATCTACAACATTGACGATGTTGCAGCCACAGTGCTTGTCATCTAAATGGGACAACTTTAAGAAAATGTTGACATTGTTATCATAAAGATAAAACATTCACTAAACAATGACCTTATTCGATATTCTTGTTAAGGAAATGAATAAGCAAACTTAGTAACAACTGTTTTATTTTCTGTCAAAAATGTATCTAAATAACAAGCGCTCATTGTACTTCATCGACTTTTATTATATGTGCTTATAGTAATCCATAAATACTTATCGCAATCACAATTTATGGCCCGCAATCGCCTTCGACTTCGACCAATGCTACTTAATCAGCATGACTCTGCACATTTTTGAAAATTCAAAGAAATAAATGCATTTTCTCGAATAGCGTAATAATTTAGGGAATGCATTTCGAATCAAAGAGAAAGGAAATGCACATTATTTACAATGAGGCAACAATGTGTATTAAAATATCTCATATTTAACCCTTTAAGAGGGATTTGTCATCATTTGATAACCCAACAATTTATCTATACATCTATTCATATACATACATAAACATTCATTCATCTTTACATCCATCTATTTGAGTATCTATCAATCCGTAAATCGATCCATTGGTCTTTTGTTCTATCCATTCGTCTATTCATCTCTCTAATTGTCTACTTGATCTCAGCAATTACTAACAGACTTTTAATATGTTGTTATGGCCATTGTTAATCTTAATGCTGAAAATAATGCTAATACAAATGATTAAGCTACTGCGAATGATATAGCCTATGTGAAAAATAATGACTGCTTCAATGATAATATTAATGCTACTGCTATTATCAATCATAATACCATAATGAAAATGATAATGATAAAGATAATGATAATGATAATGATAATGATAATGATAATGATAATGATAATGATAATGATAATGATAATGATAATGATAATGATAATGATAATGATAATGATAATGATAATGATAATGATAATGATAATGATAATGATAATGATAATGATAATGATAATGATAATGATAATGATAATGATAATGATAATGATAATGATAATGATAATGATAATGATAATGATAATGATAATGATAATGAAAATGATAATGATAATGATAATGATAATGATAATGATAATGATAATGATAATGGTAATGATAATGATAATGATAATGATAATGATAATGATAATGATAATGATAATGATAGTGATAATGATAATGATAATGATAATGATAATGATAATGATAGTGATAATGATAATGATAATGATAATGATAATGATAATGATAATGATAATGATAATGATAATGATAATGATAATGATAATGATAATGATAATGATAATGATAATGATAATGATAATGATAATGATAATGATAATGATAATGATAATGATAATGATAATGATAATGATAATGATAATGATAATGATAATGATAATGATAATGATAATGATAATGATAATGATAGTGATAATGATAATGATAATGATAATGATAATGATAATGATAATGATAATGATAATGATAGTGATAATGATAATGATAATGATAATGATAATGATAATGATAATGATAATGATAATGATAATGATAATGATAATGATAATGATAATGATAATGATAATGATAATGATAATGATAATGATAATGATAATGATAATGATAATGATAATGATAATGATAATGATAATGATAATGATAATGATAATGATAATGATAATGATAATGATAATGATAATGATAATGATAATGATAATGATAATGATAATGATAATGATAATGCTTAATCTAATGCTCATCAGCAGCTTTCCAATAGTTACCCCATAATTGTCCATATAAACAACAATTTCCACAATATTCGATTTTTAATGAGATGTGCTTTAATTAAAGGGTATTTGGAAGATTTCATATGCTTTTTTTTAGATTTGCAGCGTTGAGAAGAAGGAGCCGACGGCGCTGTCAGTAGGCAGACACTGTCCGAAAGCCTCGATAAGCAAAGGTTCAGCGGCAACGGTGCCCATAAAGTCGTCCAGGGAGACCTAGAAATCGATATAAGGAAAAGATGGTAGAGTTAGAGATGCAGATGGGAAAGACAATATGGAGTACAGACTACGCACCTTGCCATCCTTATCGATATCGAACTTCTTCAAGACAATTTCCACCAGATCCTTGACACCCTCATCTGGATCCTCATCCTGCGGTTGCTTAATAAGGCAATTGCGTAGCAACGTGAACATCTCGTCCTTGGTAATAAATCCATCAGTGTTCAAATCGTAAACGCGAAAACAAAACGCGGCACGTTCCGCCGGCGTGCCACGCAAAAAGGTGGACAAACCGATCAACCAACCCTCGAGACGCAATGGTAAGCCTTCGTGAGCCTTGTCCCAGCTGCAAAAGATGCGCTCCATCAAAATCTCCTCGGTGACAATGTCAAAGGTGCTGTGCAAAAGCTCACGGAATACAATGCGATCGATGCCCTACGGAAAAGTATGCAGAAAAGTATGCAGAATTAGCAACAAGATTTCGCTTAAAACAGTCGAAATAGTTTACATAAATCAAACCTAAGACAATTTAAAATTGAGATAAATGTGAAAATCTCAGATATACAATTCTGAAAACAAACTTTATATTGTTAATTTTTTACAAAAATTAATGTCATTACTTAATTTATTTATTAATTTATAAGAAATATTTAACATACAAATTGAATGCGTAAGTCAAGTATTAATAAAATATACAAACAATTTCACAAATATATTCTTGGTATTTCTTGAATGTGCATTCAAATTAATTTTATTATTAAAATAAGAAAATAAGTTTTATTTTCAATTTGTATTTAAAAGAATTAGAAACGAACTTAAATTTAAATTATTATTATGAAAACTGAAAATAACCTGTATCTATCAAACCTATCAAACAAAAAAAATAAATAAACAGAAAATACATATAAAGATGCTATATATCAAAAATACCGGAAATACTAAAATACTTTATATTTTTATTATAAAAGTTTAAAAAGCTTTTTATCCTTTATTTTATTTTACAAATTAATTTTAACTTAAATCTTGTGATCTAAATAAAAGTATTTATAGAATAATAAAAAATTTAAATTGCAATTATAAATCATAAAAAAAACATATATCTTAAATTTTTATTATACAAATTGGTAGCATAAATATTAGAAAAATAACTTATCTTTATCTTTTATTTCTTATCTTTTCAACTTTGAATAAAATTGCTAAAGAAAAATACAAAACAAAAGGAGATACATATATACAAAAGATTCAGAAAATACTACAATACTTATATTTGTTTTTTTGTTTTTTTTTTCCATTTTTATTTACAAATTGTATGATATAAAATTATAACAAGAGTTGAACAACGACTAAGATAATACAAATTTAAATTAAAATTTGTACTTAATTGTATTTTGCAAAAATCCAAAGAATAAATTGAATATTTTAATTTTAGTTTAAAATTATAATCATAACGGTGGCTCGTTACAGGGTATATAATTACGGGGTACCTCAACTGCTGCATGCGGCTTGGCAATTGTCGCGCTGGAGGAACTTGAGGCAAGCGTCTTGGCTGCATACTGACAATTGGACACCAGCTTGCGATAGATTCGGCACAGTGCGTCCAGCTCATCCCTGTGAAATAGAATATAAATGGCATAAGTAGGAAAAGTATTCATGGAAAACGAAATTGTTAAATGTCTTTGAAAGATCTAGAACTCCAACTGTTTTAGGAGATTCAATTAAAAAAAGCTTGAACACAGAGCGAAAAAAAGACGTACAAGAATAAAGTTCAATTAACATCGAATTAAGTATTAGTAATTTTTTTAAAATCCATACTTAATATAAGTAAGTACGAATTACTGAAAATTAGTGTTAAATTTCTTAGACCAAGTACACATAATCTTGATGTAAGAGTAAAGTAACTTGAATCAAGTAAAACTCTTAAGTTTTATTAATCTTTAATCATTTTTACGTCCTCTTGTTTAGAATAGTTCCAAATAGTTGAAACTTGTCTTAAGTCTGTTAAGTCTGTAGAGTTTTAAGAGTCCACAGCAGAAAGGGTTCCGGCTTAACCAATCGATTGTCTTAGTATATAAATCTTAGTAGAACAAGTGCAATTGGAAATTTCTGTTATTCACTTGGTAAAGAATAGAAAAACTCTGAAAAATTTGTTGCAAATGTAAAACTTTTCCTGTAATTTCAGTTACTTATTTGGTAAACTGCATCTTCTTACGCAGAGAAAAACAATTAAATATGTAAATAAGTACATAAATATATAGGGAATTTAAATGTTAATTGAATTATCTTATTTTCTACTCTTATTTTGAATTCTAAATCATTTTTCTGTATCAACTGTATTCAGTCGATAACTAAAGATATTTTTGCTTGACTCGAGTTCTATTGCAGAAACACTTGCCAAAAAGCAGCAAAGACACTTTAAAAGAATTGCCGGTCTCTATCATCATTACCATATTTGATAACTTACTCAGCGATCTAATCCTAGCATCTTAATTGTGCCTATATTTAATTAAATATATTTTATTTATTTAATAATATTTAATTAAATACATACTTAAATATAGATAATTTAATTGTTAATTTTGCAGTCTTATTTTCTTCGTTTATCTTATATTCTAAATAATTTCCCTGAGTCAACTGTTTTTAGTCGACGTTAACAGATACATAAATAAATACTCACTTGATGAAGCTCATCTTCTTGCGCAGATTAATATAAGTAAATTGGTTAATATGGATGGTTTTAAATTTCAAATAATTTTTCTGTGTCAAGTACTTTTAGTTGAAGTCAAAAAATTTTTTGAATAAATAATAAAATATATAAATAAATAAGTTAAAATATATGATTCCTTTGACAATTATTTAATCTTATTTTCCAACTTGATTTTAAATTCCAAATAATTTATTTGTGTTGCTTACTTTTAGTTCAAGTTAATAAATAATCAAATAAATTATTATTTAATAAAACATAAATAAATAAATTATTATTAACATAATTTAATAAATAATTAAATACACAAATACTCACTTGGTGAGTATTTCTTGCGCAGATTAACATAAATAAATTTGTTAACATAGAAGATTAAATTGATAATTATTTAATCTTATTTTCCAAATTGATTAAAAATTTTAAAAAATTGTCCTGTGTCGACTATGTTTACTCAAATTTAAATAAATTATTAAATAAATAATAAAATATATAAATAAATGAGTTTTTATAGATAATTTACTGATAAGAGTATTATCTAATTTAATTTTAATATTCCAAATAATTTCTCTGTGTCGACTACTTTAAGTCGAAGTTAAATAACTGATAATATAAATAATATGGTAAAAATAAACAAATAGACAAATTAACATAAATAAATTAGTCAGCATAGATGCTTCAGTTGATAATTATTTAATCTTATTTTCAAACTTGATTTTAAATTTTAAATAATTTCTCTTGTTCGCCTAATTCTAGTTCAAGTTAATAAATTATTAAATAAATAATAAAATATATTAATAAATTACTTAATATAGATGATTCAATTGATAAATATAATATCCAATTTTCTAAATTTATTTTAAATTCCAAATAATCTCTCTGTGTCTAATACTTTAAGTCGAAGTTAAATAAACTATTAAATAAAGTATTTAATAATTTATTAAATAAATTACTAAATTAATGAAGTATTAAATAAATTATTAAATAAATAAAGTATTAAATAAATAATTAATTAAATAAAATATTAAATATATTATTAAATAAATACACAATTAGTCACTTGGTATAGAGGATCTTTTGGCGCAGATTAATATGAATTCATGATTATTTAATCTTATTTTCTAACATGAATTTTAAATAATTTCTCTGTGTCGCTTTAACTCCTTTGAGAATTATTTAATCTTATTTTCTAACTTGATTTTAAATTCCAAATAATTTATTTGTGTCGTCTACATTTAGGCCAAGTTTATAAATAATTAAATAAATTTCTAAGTAAATAATTTAATAAATAAATAAATACACAAATACTCACTTGGTGTAGAGGGTCTTTTGGCGCAGATTAATATGAATTCATGATAATTTAATTCATGATTATTTAATCTTATTTTCTAACTTGATTTCAAATTCTAAATAATTATATGTGTTGCCTACTTTTAGGCAATAATTAAATATATAAATAAGTGAGTTAAAATAGATGATTCCTTTGAGAATTATTTAATCTTATTTTCTAACTAGATTTTAAATTTCAAATAATTTATTTGTGTCGCCTACTTTTAGGCCAAGTTTATAAATAATTAAATAAATTATTAAGCGTAATAATTTAATAAATAAATAAATACACAAATACTCACTTGGTGAAGCGCGTCTTCTTGCGCAGATTATCCAACAGCTTCGGGTTGATTTTGCCGCTCAACTCGTCCATTTTGCGCTGTCGCTGCTGTTGCCGTTTGTTCTGCAGGGCAGCGGCGGCGGCCTTCGACTGGTTGCTCGAGTTACGTTTGCCGCTGGCAAGGAACACGGATACCGTTTTCAGTATCGTTTTGCTCGCATGTAACGTGGATCTGCTACAACCCCCTCCACCGGTTGCCCCACCTCCTGTGCCGACAGTAGCTGTTGTTGTTGTTGTTGTTGTTGTTGTTGCTGCCGCCGCCGCTGCTGCTGCTGCAGTTGTTGTTTGCGCGTTATTTGTTGCCCCGCCGCCAGTGCCTGCTCCTCCTCCTGCTCCTCCTCCAGCTCCATTCTCGCGCTTAGCTGTTGGTGTTGGGGAGCGACCCTTTGTAGCGCCCGCCTTGCCTGCCAAACAATGCGACAGCACACGTCATTATGCCCACTGTTCGGGGTGTTCATGTTGTGCACACACTCTAACACACACACACGCACACACACACACACACACACTCTCTCTCACACACACACAATCATACCTTCATTCACTCTCTACACAGCGAGAAAAAGCTTAAGAGTTCGATTGAACTCGATTAAATATTTGCATACTCAATATGAGTTTGTCCCAATTCAAATTAAGCGTAAAAAGTCTTCAAGCAAGTATCAAAATTCTTGATATTGTACAAAATAATAGACCCTTTTTACTTTTTTAAAGTAAAGGGTCTAAAAATCGTAAATCTTAAAGAGAAACTCAAGATTTCAGGGCTGGCAAATAAGTGTTATGAGTAAGAAAATTTAATTTCCCGAAAAATCAGTTAGATAAATGAGTTATATCATTTTTGAAAAAAAAAAAACATAAACTTTTCCTTTTAATTATTAAAAGAAAATATGAAGGAGTTTTGGATTTTATTTTAATTTAATTACTTTTAATTTCTATAAAAAAAATCAATTTTAAGTCTTATTTTTGATTTTTATTATACTAATCATAAATAACAGATTTTCTTTACTATTTAAAACTCAGTGTTTTCTATTACTACTATAAAATAAAATGAAATGTATCTTCTTTATGTAATATAATTGAAAATAAAGCCGTAGATTTGTAAATAAAAATTTCAATCTAATTATTAATTCTAAGTTTTATACTACAAATCAAACATAAGAGCTAAAATCAATTTTTATAATAAAATTATAGAAATAATTTTTATTTGACAAATACTGGGTGTGGCAAAAGTAATCACCTTATTGCAAAACGCTATAACTTTTGTAAATGTTGTGCAAAAAAATTGATACAAATATTCCGCGGCGTAAACAGATTCATGGAATTTGTATTCTGCGTTTATTTACTTCACAAATGTCAAAACCGTATTCACATTTGTGGTTCCATGCAAAAGTTATAGCGTTTTTCAACAGGGTGATTACTTATGCCCCACCCCACAGTACAAATCAAGCATACTAAGAGACAAAATTAATGAAGTTAATAGAAGTTTGAAACTCGGTATGCAAATGGTTTTCCACAACGAATACTCACGAAATAAGAACGCGAAATGTTAAATTAATATTTTTAAATTTTAAATCGATTAGCAATGGGAAATTATTACTATATTTGGTTTGAAATTTGGTCTAATTTAGCCCATTTTTGAAGTAAAAATCTGGTGGCCTTAAGCCAAACATCAATTGATTTGATATCCTTGTTTAGATTTCAACATACTTTGTAAATCTATTCGAGGGTACAGAAAGTTAAGTTATTTCACATTTACTCAGAATATAATGAATAAAGAACTCTCTATTAGTTTCCATTAAAAACACTTTGCAATTTCTTGCACAACTACGATCTGTTTTGTTAAACAAATTCCAACATATTTACCATGATTTCGATCAATTTAAGAGACGATATAATGCTCATAATACTTATTTCAAGAACGGTTAAAGCTTTCAATTTTAATTTACACGATTTAGATTTAAGTCTGCATAGTTCAAGTAGCCTTATTTAGTATTTTAGTATTAGTATTTTCAATCTTAGTGAGAAATCAAGTTTGAAATGTTTACGAATTACTTGATTTTTTCGCTCGGTGTAAGTGTGTGTCTTGTGTTTTATGTGTCAAAGTCAAATCAATCCACGCCATCGACACGCTCATCCACATACACACTCATAAAGCACTTACAACCCCCCAACCCAACACACGACACCCCTCGCTGGAGTGGAGGTGATGGGGGTGTGGGGGTGTAAGGGTGTAAGGCCGTGCCAAGAAAAGGACAATATGCAAATAAATTGCCACCAAAATGGATAATAAACTTCGCGTAACGCTCGTAAATTGTGTGCAATACAAATGCACTGAGAGAAATCGTTGAAAGAAATACATCATAATATCGATTAGGTCTAATAATAGTCACTTATCGATTAGTTATGGTCATCAGTAGAGTTTTCATTACATTTCAAATTGGATATTAGCCATTGGAGCCAAGAATTTAGATAAATATGATCACACTTTTATTATAATTTGACAAAAATTAATGAGGAGGATGAGTGGACGTTGTAATGCTAATGATAGTGCTAATGATAAAGCTAATGAAAAGGCTAATGATAATGTTAATGATACTGACAATGTTAATGATAATGTTGATATTAGTGCTGACGATAAGGCTTATTTTGATGATACTGACAATGGCAATTTTGATATTGATACCAATGACAATGCTAATGTTTATACTAATGATTATAGTATTGATGATATTGTCAATGCTAATATTAATGACTAATGCTAATGCTAGTGGTAATTATAATCCTAAAAAAAAAAAAAAAATAATAATGCTCATGATAATGCTAACGTTTTTGCTAATGCTAATATTAATTCTAATAATATTGGTATTGCTAATGCTAATACAATTGCTAATGCTAATGCTAATGATAATGATAATGCTAATGCTAATGATAATGCTTATGATAATGCTTATGATAATGCTAATGCTAATGCTAATGCTAATGCTAATGCTAATGCTAATGCTAATGCTAATGCTAATGCTAATGCTAATGATAATGTTTATGATAATGCTTACGATAATGCTTATGCCTAAGCTAATGCTAATGCTAATTGCTTATGCTAATGCTAATGCTAATGCTAATGCTAATGCTAATGCTAATGCTAATGCTAATGCTAATGCTAATGCTAATGCTAATGCTAATGCTAATGCTAATGCCAATGCTCATGCTAATGCTAATGCTAATGCTAATGCTAATGCTAATGCTAATACTAATGATAATGCTAATGCTAACGGTAGAGCTAATGCTTATGCTAATGCTTATGATAATGCTTATGATAATGCTAATGCTTATGATAATGATAATGCTAATATTAAAATGAATGCTGACCCTAATACTAATGTTGATGGTAAAACAAATGAAAATATTCGTGGTAATATTAATATTAATGCTAATCCTAATGCTAATTCTATTTTTAATGAAAGAACATTTTTATTTCCCATTCGCTAAGTATTGGAAACATTCCTAGGTAAATGGTCACACCCAATTTTTTTCTCAGTGCACTCATTAAGATACAATCCATTCAATACGAACAACTTTAACTGAGACCATTACCAAAGTAATGTTTTGTTTGCTCATGCACAACTTTATTGCAAGTCGGCAATTGCACGATTCGATGGCTAGACTCTTCGAGATACTTTGCCCCCTTACCAAGAGGTACTCCGTATCCCTACATGGTGCCCCTACCCTTCCCTCAAAGGTACTACTTTGGTTTGTTCTTTTTTTTTTTGTTCGTATTTATTGTCGGGATCCGTTTAGGTACTATAATTTTATTAGTACCTTGTACATTTGAACAGTGATGCCAACAACTCGCCGCAAAAAAAGAAGCACAAAAAACTTATAGGTAATAACCAAATAGTTTTGTTCTAAGAAGTGTTACCTACTATTATAAGTATATACCTTTGTAGTTTTTATAAAAAATATATATCGAATTTAATTTAAAAAATATATTATAAAGATTGAACAAAATGAATGCTCAAATATCAACAAGAACAGAATATAGGAAATATATTTTTGTTTTTGAAATTGTAGATTGTATAATATATATATTGATATTTTTAATTAATATAAATGTAAGAATAGAAAAACAAAGATTAAACAATATAAAAAGAAACATAATATAGGTCAAATAATTTTTACTTGAATGTCAACATATTTAATACATATTTATATTTTTAATGTATACAATAATGTAATTAAATTTATTTCTTAATAATATACATGTATATAAAAAATAGATAAACAAATATAAAATATTACAGAATCGAGGAAATATTGAAGGTGTAAATATTTAGAATATATTTTTATGCAATTTATATGAATCAAAAACTTAATATTAAACAATATATTTAAAATCGAAGAAGAAGAGATTTAAAAACAATCAAAGAAGAGAATATATGACAAATTGTTTTATCTTCAAAGGTTTGATTTTAAATATATACTATATAAAATACTTTATATAAACTATTTAAATTTGGCTACCTCAAAGAATGTATATCATACAGAGTGGAGCAAAAGTAATCACCCCATTGGAAAACGCTATAATTTTTGCCACGGGGCAATTCGTTTTTGTCATTTGTGAAGTAAACAAAAGCTGAATACAAATCGACATGCCATGAATTGTTTCCATATTTTTGCGCAACATTTGCAAAAGTTATAGCGTTTTCAAATAGAGTGATTACATTTGCCCCATCCTGTATTATACTTATGTATTTGGTTTTACTCTACGCTTGCTTTTTGAGTCAAAATCAGCGCAGACTTAATCTATAAAAAAATATATTAAAAAAAGTATAAATTCTCCAATAGGAAATGCATGTTATCTTTCCAACTAAAGTGGTTTTAAAGGCATAGATCTATCGTGAAAAAGGCTAAGTCGGCAACACTGTTCCGAAAGTATGTCGATATTTTGTGCGCTTGAAAGTATGCAACAATAGGGCGTACTAACGTTGTAATTTGTTGATTTACCGTTGCCCCAAACAACATCAAATAATGGATGTTACGACTAAAGGTCTAAGGACTCACACACACGCACACACAAACATGCATGTGTGTGTGTGTGTGCAAGCACTTTTTATCTGTTATCTCATCGGGCAACCCTTTCCGATCGGGGAACTCTACTTGGGGTCCTCTCGAGTTATGCCTGATAGTCCGACATTAGTTGGGTCGTCTTACAGCCAGCAGGGTCAGAGGTTACGGTCCTATCAATACCATTTATTTTTAATTTTTTTTATTTTTGTGAAAAACTGTGATTACTGTGACAACCCTATTGCGGGTCTACGGACTGAGTTAAATATTTGCTTATAATACTAGTATGAATAACATTCTAAGAGAAAAATCGTGTCAGAAGTGAAGAAGAGTTGGAAAACTTGACAACTCTTTTTGTGGGTTAACGGACTCAGTTAAATACGTATTTTTGCAGCAGAAAAGCTTGACAACCCTATTGAGGGTTAGTGTGCTTAATTAAATATCTACTTATAATTAAATATTATTTTAAGATAATAAAAAAAAGTGTCTATTTACAAAGGGTCTAAATTGAAGAAGAGTTGCAAAACCCTGACAATCCTATTAAGGGTCAGTGGACTCAGTTAAATACGTCTTTACATAAATACTTGACAACCCTCTTGAGGGTTAATGGGCTTAATTAAAAATGTCCTTATAAATAATATTATTCTAAGAGAAAATTAGTGAAATTTTATTTAAAAAATTCTGAAGTGAATAAAAGTTGGAAACTTCACAAACTTTTTTAAAGAAAAACGGACTAAATTATATATAAATATAATAATATTCTAACAGAATAATATTGTATATTTAATTTCAAAGCATCTGAAGTGAAGAAGAGTTGAAAAACTGGACAATCCTATTGAGAATCAACGAACTGAACTAAATACGTCTTTATAATCGAATAACTTTTTGTGATTTTATTTTATTATTTTGAATATGTTTATTATCAGATTGCGTTCTGAGAAAAAATAGTGTATATTTATATTAAAAGTGTCGAATTGAAAGTAAAATGGGAAACTTGACAATCCCTTCTGATGATTAACGGACTAAATAAAATATGTCCTTATAATCAAGTAACATTAAAAAAAAAAACCAGTCGGAAAGTCTACAGTTGAAGTCGACTATCAGAGAACCTTTACTTATTCTTCAAAAAGGAAATAATAGTATAAGCCTAAATACATTTGTAAATAATATATACAATTTTAAAAAGTATAATAACCTAAAAAAAGGTGTGCCTCTGGTAGGTTTCGAACTCCAGAACCACACTGCAAGAGTTCGACACTCTAACCATTGCGCCAATGCTGTCATAGTCGACTATCGGGCAAATTATCAGTTTCCTTACAGAACTGCAATAGGTAATTGTGTTTCAATGCCTCAAATGGCTGCCTCCAACCTTTGTATACTTAAAAAAATTTTTACTTCAAATCTTAGGTATATCTTGTCCGATTGCGATGAAAATTTCAGCACACATCGGAAGGAAAGTTAATTTTATGTATGCCGAATTTGGATTTTGTATCTCTTAAATTACTCTTGTTTTTCGGGTTTTTCCCAATTTTAGGGGCGAAATAGGGCGTGGCAAAATTTTAATACAAACTTGACCTTATCGGAAGCCTCAGAAGTATTGTCACCAAGTTTGGTTACTCTAGCTCTTATAGTCTCTGAGATCTAGGTGCTCATACAGCAGGACAGACGGACGGACAGACGGACATGGCTATATCGACTCGGCTGGTGATGCTGATCAAGAATATATATACTTTATGGGGTCTGCCGGACTTCCTTAGATCTGTTACTCACTTTTTGTTGACAAACTTAATAGACCCTTATACTTTTTTAAGTAAGGGGTCTAATAATAATATATAAACGTTTTGATATACATTTTTTATTGAGATCTTCAATTAAAAAAATATTGAGTAACATTTTAAAGTATTTCTTTAAATTTATAAGACAATCTTATTGTCAAGAGCTTTGTCAAGTTCCTTTATACACGCAGAGTGTGTATTGAATATTTTACATTTGTTTATGTTCGATATAATTGTATTCATTAACGTTTTTATCACTTCAATTTTGAGTATTGTCCCTGACTTTGGTCACATAATCGACATTTAGCTAATTTTCCATCTACTGGTTTATTTCAAAGCTCCTCCGAACCTTTAATTTTCTACGTTCCTCATTTATTTAAATTAATTTTTAAAATATCGTGATATTGTGAAAAATATCGATATGCCAAAAAACATGTCCTTATTCGATATATCGATATTCATAACGATATTTTTAAAGCTCTAGTCAAAAGACTACATTGAAGTTGTCTTTAAAATCAGATACCATTCTGAAAGAAAAATGTTCTATACTGATTTGAAAAGAGTGAAGCAAAGTTAAAGAGCTTGATAACCCTATTGTATTCCAATTACATTCTAAGCGGAAAATGGTTAATACTTATGCTAGTTTAAAAGGATCTGAAGTTAATTAAAATTAGCAAACTTGACAACCCTAAATTGGGTAAACGAACTAATTTCAATTGTGTGTTTATAAACAAATAACTTTCTAAGAGAACAATAGTGTATATTTCTTTTAAAAGTTGAAATACCTGACAACACTATTGTAAACATATTGAAAATTGAAAATCAAATGAAAACTTGGCAACTCTATGCACAAAAAGCAAGTATCATAGATTTTAAATAACACACTGTATACAAATAACAATTTAAAATGCTTAATTCTTGTATAAAAATGCAGATTAAACTCTCTAATTACGATTTAGAGTGAAGTGAGCTTGGAAAACCTGGCAACCCTATTTACTTATTGCGTTTTAAATGTACACAGTTAACATGGAAAAGCTCATAACCTCATAACTCAAGCGATCTCATTTCATATGACTTAAAAGTAATATAAAGTTGCAAAACCTGGCAACTCTAGACACTAAATGCGATAATCACGAATACTGGATGTAAACTCCTTGGCTATAACATTTTAATAGACTCATTTCATGTGAGAAAGCAACGTTTTTCCATGTTTAGCGAATTAAAGCTACTATATATACAAAACTTGACAACTCTACACAATAAATGCATTCATAATGGAGCTTAAAGTATACACTCTAAAGATATAACAATCTAATAGATAGATTTTTAAAGTAATTCCATTTAATACAGCTTTGTAGAGAAGTATCTTTGGAAAAGCTGGCAACTCTACTCACTAAATGACATCAAGTCGAGTCCCAGCTGTAAACTCCTTAGCAGTAACATTATAATAGACTCATTTCATGTAAGAAAGCAATGTTTTTCCATGTGTAACGAATTAAAGCTACTATATATACAAAACTTGACAACTCTACGCAATAAAAACATTTATAATAGAGCTTAATGTGTACACTCTGTAGATATAACAATCTAATAGATTGATTTCTAAACTAATTCCATTTAATACAGCTTTGTAATAGAATTATCTTTCGAAAAGCTGGCAACTCTACTCACTAAATGCGATGAAGTCGAGTCCTGGATGTAAACTTCATGTATATGCAAAACTTGACAACTCTATACAATAAAACTATTTAAATTACAGCTTAAAGTGTACACTGTGTAGATACGCCTTTGTAGAGAAGTATCTTTGGAAAAGCTGGCAACTCTACTCACTAAATGAGATCAAGTCGAGACCCAGATGTAAACTCCTTAGCAGTAACATTATAATAGACTCATTTCATGTAAGAAAGCAATGTTTTTCCATGTGTAACGAATTAAAGCTAGTATATATGCAAAACTTGACAACTCTACGCAATAAATACATTTATAATGGAGCTTAATGTGTACACTCTGTAGATATAACAATCTAATAGATAGATTTCTAAAGTAATTCCATTTAATACTGCTTTGTAGAGAAGTATCTTTGGAAAAGCTGGCAACTCTACTCACTAAATTACATCAAGTCGAGTCACAGATGTAAACTTCTTTGGTGTAACATTATAATAGACTCATTTCATGTGAGAAAGCAACGTTTTTCCATGTTTAACGAATTAAAGTTAGTATATATGCAAAACTTGACAACTCTACGCAATAAATACATTTATAATGGAGCTTAAAGTGAACACTCCGAAGATATAACAATCTTATAGATAAATTTCTAAAGTAATTTCATTTAATACTGCTTTGTGGAGAAGTATCTTTGGAAAAGCTGGCAACTCTACTCACTAAATGAGGTCAAGTCGAGTCCCAGATGTAAACTCCTTAGCAGTAACATTATAAAAGACTCTTTTCATGTGTAAATGCAACTTTTTCCCATGTTTAGCGAATTAAAGCTAGTATATATGCAAAACTTGACAACTCTACACAATAAATATATTTATAATGAAGCTTAATGTGTACACTCTGTAGATATAACAATGTAATAGATAGATTTTTAAAGTAATTTTATTTATTACAGCTTTGTAGTTAAAATATCTTTCGAAAAGCTGTCAACTCTACTCACTAAATGCGATGAATTCGAGTCCTGGATGTAAACTTCTTGTATATGCAATACTTGAAAACTCTATGCAATAAATACATTTATAATAGAGCTTAATGTGTACACTCTGTAGATACACCTTTGTTGAGAAGTTTCATTGGATAATCTGGCAACTCTACTCACTAAATGCGATAAAGTCGAGTCCCAGATGTAAACTGCTTGTATATGCAAAACTTGCAGCTTATGCAGCTTAAAGATATAACAATCTAATAGATAGATTTCTAAAGTAATTCCATTTAATACAGCTTTGTAGTTGAATTATCTTGCGAGAAGCTGGCAACTCTGTACACAAGATGCACAGATTTTAAAATGGAATAAAATGTAATGCACACTCGACTCGATTTGTCAAACATTTTCTACGTTTCCTTCGATATTTTCCGTAGTTTTCCTCGCATTTTCAAACTTTTCACAGTCACACTTTAGAGTTAACGAATTGTGTATATATTTTTTTTTTATTTTTTGTTAGATCTTTTAAATTGATACCCATAATTGCTGGTGTTGTTGCTGCTGCTGCCGCTGTTGATGTTGAGTAGAACTTGGCAAAAAAACAAACCGAATTGCGAAGTTCTTAGGACACGTCGAGGAATGCGAGCAGGAAAATAAAATAAAAGGGCAATGAAAACAAAAGGAAAACGACTTCTTCAAGCAATCAACAAACTCAAGTTTCCAAGGCGAACCGAGGAAATGTGTGTTGACAAACCGCCGACAATGTCAGTTAGCATAGGTAAAGGCAATACTAGTAGATTGCCAAAAAGCGTAGAACAAACTCCAAGTGATTTAAGCGGTTTTATTGACAAAACAAGTACCAATTAGACAGGACTCAACGGAAATGCGATTGAGGTTAAGAATTGAGGTTAGGTTGAACAGCTGTATGCCTTTATATTTTCAAATATTTTTATTATACGTTAATTATAATTTAAAAAATAAAAGAAACAATTCTTCTTCATTTCTTGCAATAAGTAAATTTAAATTACTATTTAAATATCATAAAATTATTTTAAATTTTTCTTTAGGATAGGAAAAATAAGTCTTATTTTTATGCCCAGTGCCCATTAAAAATGGGCAAAAAAGGGTATAATGAATTTGTGTGAATGTATGTAACACGCAGAAGGAGGCATCTCCGACCATATAAAGTATATATATACTGAATCATTATCAATAGCCGAGTCGAATGACACCTGTCCGTCCGTCCGTCTGTATGAAGGCGTGGATCTCAGCAACTATAAGAGCTAGAGACTTCAAATTCGGAATGTAGGTTCCTGAATACCATACGCAGATCAAGTTTATTTTAAATTTTCGATATCAAGTCCTGTTTTGTTTTTAAATTAAAAAATCCCCATAACATAAGCAATGTTAAAGCTAGAGACTTGAGATTTGGCAAACATGATAAAAAGCGTGGGTTCAATGTGTCCTGAAAATTTCGTTGCGATGCCACGCCCCCTTCGCCCATAACTCGATATAATAGCTGATAAAAAGAGCAGTTTTATAGCTAGAGACTTGAGTTTTGGCACACATGGTAAGTATCCTACTCTCAATGTGTGCTACCAATTTCAGTACGATCGGATATTGAACTCAGAGGTTATTCAAGTACGAAATTTATGCAGCGCAGCAGATGCGTCGCAGCGCAGTAGCAGCGCAGTCGCTGCGCCGCGGCGACGATATAACGAACTAAACATCAACAATCAACAGCCTCAGTCCAGTGTTGCCAGACTATCGCAAGCTCCATACACTCGATACAAGCAAAATCGACTTCAAGCGATATATTTAAATCGCATTATAATGAAAATACTTTTCTTTGAAGACCTGCACAGGGTTTCCTACTGTCGCGCGCGCTCGACTGATCGGCTTGTTTTATTTTGTATTACAAAAATCAAATATTAGTTTGGGAAAAAAAAATCCATTTTGTTTACACTGCTTTCAAAGTTAATTTATTTAAGGCACGATTTATGTCAAATATTTCGCGTTTTGTTCAATGACTTGTTGCCATTTTCAGGATAATTTTAAAATTCCAAACTGAAAAAAGCTCCGA
Source organism: Drosophila histrio (assembly GCA_958299025.2). Classification (NCBI taxonomy): domain Eukaryota; kingdom Metazoa; phylum Arthropoda; class Insecta; order Diptera; family Drosophilidae; genus Drosophila; species Drosophila histrio. Next base: position 56,249,173 of record OY282582.1, on the reverse strand, counting down.
TAATTGCTGTTAAAAAACTCGTACAACTATAGTTTCACAGTCCTCAATTGTATCAATTTTAAGGATAATAAAAAATATATGATAATCTCTTGTTGCTAGATTCCAACTATTAAAACTTCCCATTCAAGTTTCCTTATTATTGATATATGTATGTCGTCTAGCGTTGTCCTGATAAAACACAATGCCTTTCCTATTGGTCAATTCTGGTCGCTTCTGGTCAATTGCAGTCTTCAAACGATCTAAAGATGGATTACTTTTTCCCCAAACTAATATATCTCTTATTTTACAATTTTATTATACAAATTGAAATTTAACTATTTTTAATTAATATAAAAATAAGTTATTTTTAAATTTTACCATAATAATTAAATTTTTTAAAAAAAATTTTGTATTTATTTTAATCATAAATATTAGGTGCAATAAATACATTTAATTTTTATTTAATAACCATAGTTAATCAAAAATATCTCATAATTTACATATTTAGTATAAAAACCAAATATAACTCTTATTATTCTTGACTATTATTATAAAAATTTAAATTTAATTAATAAGTAACTGTTGATTTTTAACGTAATTTGAAATAAAATTAAATATAAATTATTTCCTGTATTTATTTGTACTATACAAATTATATGCAATAAATAAATATAATATTTAAAATTAAGAATCATAAAAAAAAACATTTAATATTGATTTGAATGGTAAAAATCAAGAATAAATTTTTTTTCAATTTGTTTTATTAAACCAAAAAATCTAGCATAATTTTTTCTTATTTAAAATGTTTTATCCTTTTCCTGGTTAGCCCATCAAAACTAAAGTATTCCTCTAGATAAGTTTTATCGAATCCTTTTTGCGAGGCCCCCGAAAAACGTTGAAGTCCCAAAGATTGAGGTTAGGCAGAAAACTGAGATAACCTCAAATTTTCAACATTGCATTCCGCAAATTGTTTTTGCTCCATAAAAACTATATAAAATTCATATTACTCTTGGTTTTTTATTTTTACATAATCATTTTTCATAAACACTTTTTTGTTTTTGTTAAACTTAAGCCATAAAATATTATTTTAATGTTAGCACAATACATAATTATATATATATATATATATATATATATATATATATATATATACATATATACATATATATATATATATATATATTTATATATATATATATTGTATGTTAAAAATTACGTTTTAGTTTTACTTTATATATGGTTTTACATATTAATTTTGTTGTGTTTTATTTTCTTAGTTTTCTTGTTTGTTTGATTTGCTTAAAAACCTTCTCAGGGTTATATGCTCACGGTACCGACACTTTTTGCCGGTCCCAAAATGTGAACAGTGTGTTCTACAAGTACACTTTGTATATATGTATTGTTTGTGTGTATGTGTGTGTGTGTGTATGTGTGTGTGTGTGTGTGTGTGTGTAGAGTTGTGTATTCTACAATGAAAGTGAACAAAACTGTAACTAGTTAAGATCAAAATAAGAGAAAAGCATAAAGAAAGTTATACGTATATACAAAAATCGTAAATGTTTATAAATACACAACTCTACAAGTATATATATATATTTAATATTATTATTAATTGTTTATTTTTGTTTGTTTGATTTCTTTTCGTTACGACTTAATTCATCTTTCTGTTCGGTTCTGTTCCATACTTAAAAAACTTAAAATGACAAAAAAAAAAATGACAGGCAGGTGCAAATTGTCGGGGCATAAATATTAAGACATAAAACATACAAAATGTTATTGCATTTAATTTAATTTAATTACATAGATCATCATTTAGTTGCCTATATGCGTAAAACACATTACATTAATTAAACATAAACATAAACATAATAATTAAGATAATAACAAGCAAAGATCGATAAATGGAAATTTTAAAAATTTTTCAACTACTAGTCAAGTGTGTGGGGTGTTAGTAGTAGTAGTAGGTAGGGTGGTGTGTGTGTAGTTTACTTTACTTTACTTTACTTAGAACCATTTTAATTGCGTTAGATTTCAATGCTCTGTTTTTTTTTTATTATCTTTTCAATCAAAATTTTATGAGCTACTAATTGCTATATTACTAAGAATTGTTTCAAACTTGCTTATATGTTAATAAATCAATATATATATATATGTATATGCATATATATTATATTATTTATAGTTATGTGCGCGCATATCGTATCGTATTACGATATGCGCCAACATCGAATCACGTTCTTTATATATTTATATATATATATATATGTATTGTATATATATATATATATTTATTTTATATCATATTTTGTTTATATAGTATATATTGAATTATTAGGCGATCTGATTGTTGTTTTCTCTCATTTTGCTCATATTCTTGTTGTTGTTGCTGCTGCTGTTGTTGTTGTTGTTGTTGTTGTCCACCATTTGTTTTGCCTTTAAACCGATATTATAATTCCATATCTCTGGCCTCATCCTCACTGTAATCAGACATACTCGACTCACTGTCACTGCTTTCGCGCTCCTGTTGCGCCGCCCTCAATGCATCTTCGGTCGCATATCTTTGCACATAATCGGCCACCTTGCGATGATACTCCTCCGGTTCGTGCAGATACAGGGCCGCTGCATCGCGATTTAATGGATCCACCGGATTTGGATATGTTAACAATTGTGGCAGAAATGATTCAAATATATTCGATAAATCATATAATGCCGTCCATGCCTGATTTATTACATCGAGACAAACTGTACCCGATGATTCGTCAATATTTGGATGATAGATTTTGTTAACGAATCCAATCGATGGCGATTTAAATGGATAATTGTCGGGCAAATAGACGCGTACCTTCCAAACACCGCCCTCGTAGGGTGTGCCCGTTGGCCCAAAGAATTTCACATGGAATTCGTTGAGGCCGCCGAGGATTGTCACCTCGTGTTTTGATTCAATTAGCTTGATGACATCATTGTCCATGCGTCGTTTTCCAGCACTGGGCGATGACATTTTTGATTATTTTCTTTTAGTTTAGCAATATATATATATATATATATTTCCTTTTTTTTGGAGTATGTTTGATGATCGTGTATCGTCTTTTTGTCTTCTCTTTATATCGTTGTATTTATCCACTATTTCTAAGGCTAAGGCGGTGATTGTATTTGTTGTTGTTGTTTTTGTTGTTGTCGTTAAGAATTTATTGCTGTTTGTGTTCTCAATTTATTGCTGTGTAAAATTTAACACTGCTCCCCGCTCGCTTTTCCACATTGAAAAAATACTGGAGGAGCAATCGCAGCTGCTGCCGTCTCCGTCTGCCTGCAAAATAAGTGAAATTTCAATGAATTAGACATTTTACATTGGTGTAAGTGAAATGATTAAAATCGTGAATCATAGATATATGCACATGAGCCGCAAACCAAACAATATTCGACCGTATGGGTATTGCAAGACGGGAGAGATCCAACAAAAGTTGTTCGTGGTAGAAGCACAGCAAAAAAAGCAAATGGTCGCCTGTTGCTTTGGTCGAATGAGACATGTGGCCATGTCGTAGGTCGTAGGACGGTCAATTCTGAGTGGTACACGTCCATTTCTTTGCCGGAAGATTTGACACCTAATGACTTCTTCTTGTTCCCGAATATCAAAGGTAAACTGTGTGGTCAACGATTTAAGAGTGCCGAAGAAGCAGTTGTAGCGTTCAAAAACCATATTTTCGAGGTGTCTCAAGAGGTATGGAAAAACAGCTATGACAAATGGTTTGAAGGAATGCAAAAGTATATTGATCATCAAGGGGAAATGTTTGTTATTGTTTGTCATATCCACAGGGCAGGGCGTCCTAGACCTGCTTTTGAGGTAGCAGATGGACTACAGGCATCGATACAGTACCTAATTTGAAGCTAAATCGCTTGCTGTTTAGCCATTTCATTTTGATTTTTGGGCGCTACTTTAGACTCTTGTTGAGATTGGTCCATTGTTTAGTTATAAATGGCTCAATTTTAAAAAATAAAATAATCAAATGTACATCTTGTCATCTTTTCGGAGCTCATCAGATAAGTGATGAAATTCCCCAAAGAAAATCTCTACCTCAACCCTCGACTCAGGGATGCAATATATCCAAAGCACTCTGGATAAGGATAAGGATGTTGATGGGAGTATTAACGGGTCACTGTCCCATTTTCCAAATGGCACAAAACTGCGTCTCGAGGATCTGGTACTCCTCCTGGACTCGACTGGCTGGTTCCAGGTGTGAGTACCGCCCAACGGGACCGGCTAGGGTTTTCAGTACTACAGGCTTGAATAATTAATTCCCTTTCCCACTCCCATCCAAGACTCTTTCTACCCCCAGAGTCGACGGACATCACAATGGGTCGATTGGCTTCAGGGTGTACTCAACTTGTTGAGCTGTCCGTACCACCAACCAACCAAATCTCTCCCTCGGATGATGAATTCATTGAACCTGCCTAAATAGCGCAACATATTCGTCCTCCATCATGCACACTTGCCAGGCTACTTGAAAGGCAACCAATTCGTTTTCATCTTCAGCTTCGTCTCAGCGCGCACTATAATTGCAGCCTAAAGATCAACCCACTGAAGACCACCAATCCCTGCTTCACCCTGAAAGCGCCTCTAAACCAGCTGGAAGTCGTAGCAGCCAAAGCAGGCAAAGAATCTCGGCTTCATCCTAGAAAAGCGTCTAACTTTGTGGCCAGGGAATGCAGAAATTGCGTTGGCTGACCAATAGAAGACGCACCATGTCATTGAGAGCCAAAAGAGCAGTCGACATTCACGGTGTGGCCCCATCTCCCTTTTGGCAAATAGTTGCAAAATCAAACTACAAACGCATAGAAGTTTTATCCCCTGGTATGTGCGAGGCTTCAATCTTCATCGAGACCTTCAGATTGGGAGGCACACAAGCAGATACTGCGATAGACTGACCAGATACCGCAGCAAGCTCCCGAGACGTCTACTTCCCGCCTGGCATTTAAGGGGCTTAAAAAGATTGTTCCAAATATAAAGACTCCTTTGTAAATCCCCGTTACGTTTTGAAGTTGTACTTTCTAGTTCAATTCACTGAATTAGTTCAGTAGTTAATTTTTACTAAACGAACTAATCTTTCAGTTGAATCTTTCGTTCGTTCTCGTTCACTCTCGTTCACTCTCGTTCATTATCGTTCACTGGAGTCATTTCTTATCGTTCAAACGAGTCATTTGATTCTATTTATCGTGCATTCGTCCCTTCTAATCGAATAACCGTTTAATGTCTAGCTTAAATTTATATATTTTGTCTAACTAATATTTGTCGATAACGAAAGAGTTAAATTGTAAGATAGAGTCAATAGAACGAGATAGTCATTTTGGGAATCGAATCAGTTTGAACGAGAACTCAAATTAATCTAATGAACTACAATGAATTGAACGAGAATGGGACTCAAATGAATTGAATAAACGACAGTCAGGGATTTAGTTTAGTCGTTCCCGCTGAAGAGTCGGTCGATCGAATTGAATCTCAGCGATTCAATTCAAGTATCTTACGTATAACATAGAGTTTGTCCCTGTAATCTAGTATTATACCCTGTGGCGGTTTATTAACTTTGTTAAGAGTATGTAAAAGGCAGAAAGAAGCTAGGCCGATCCCAGAAAGTGTATATATTATTGATCAGCATCAACAGCCGAGTCAAGATAGCCATATGCGTCTATTCGGCTGTCTGTCTGTCCGACTGTCTGTCTGTCCGACTGTCTGTACGTCCGTCCATCTGTATGAGCGCCTAGATCTCAGAGACTATAAGAGCTAGAGACTCCAAATTTGGCATGTTGATCCGTCTATGCGCTAAGCAGAACCACTTTGTATTCAAATTTTGCCACGCCCTCTTCCGCCCCGTAAATCGCAGACAAAAATTTTGACATCCCATAAAACGAGAATAATTAAAGCTAGAGTCCTGAATCTTGGCATACAGAACAAGCAACTATCCAACTATCCCAACTATCGCTCCCTCCCCTAATATCGCGCCCGCCGTTACTATCGCTCCCATTCCGACTCTCCGTCATGTTGTTTTGCATTTATAATATTTAAGACATATTTTTCTATATTTAAAGCATCATAATATTTAAAAACAAATTTAAACTGAATTATTATTTCGTATTTATATATATTCAGTTAAATTAAAACTAAGAATTCAATTATAAATATTAGTTTCTACTGTTTCCAGGCGAATGCATTCTTAAATAGACTAATTTAATTTCAATTGCCATCCCTGCTTTATATGCACAGGGATGTGTTGGTATGCGTGACGTATCCTTATCAGCGTTATCGGGCATGCTGTCAACTGACCATGAGGCTGCAGTCGAATCTCGCCTATTCACACAGCAATTGAAATGTAGGTCAAATGAGCATGCTAGCTCACTCGCACTCGCAACGCACACTCACACTCCCCCATTCGCAACTTGCACACAGCCTATAAGTAGACGAAACTATGTCAGCGTCGCAGTAAGCAGCGCTGCTTTAATGCAGCAGCAGCAGCAGTAGGAACGATAACAACAACAAAGCGTGACGTCGATAAATAAACGTGCGCTGCTCACTCTCTCACTCTTTCCCCCTTACACCCACTCTCACGCTTTCTTTGCATTATAGAATAAACAGCAATAACGCATCAAGGACAATCGCCAACATTTGTTATTGCATACTTGCAGGCTGACTGTCAATCAGAAATCTCAATTATATTTGCCTCTCACTCGCACACTCGCACTCAATTCACTTGTTTCACTTTTTCTTTATTTACTTCTCTTATTGTTGTTTTTGCATTCATCCAAACAAGCTCAGCTGTTTAATGTTATTGGCTGACTCTCGCCTGCCTGCTGGGTGAGAGCGAGTGAGTGAGTGAGCGAGAGCATGAGTTGCCACTGCCTCTCTGTGTGTGTGTGTGCAAAGAGTTAAAAGTCACCCCCGTCGTTGTGACAGTTGCAAAATATCAACAAATATACAGTGGGCTCTGCAATTGTTAACCCACACAACTGAACAACGTTTAAACATTTTGCTTTGTTGTAATTTTTCGTCTTTAATTTGCATTATGACAACTGTTTAACTTGATGTCGTCATGTCTGTTTTTGCCTTTGTTAAAACAGACAGACAGTTAGTCAAGTAATTGTTTTGACAAAAATAAAACAAATATTTAAATTCAATTTTTTAAAATAGTCAAACCCAATTAATGTTTATTTTTTTTGTATATTTTGTTGATTTATGTTGTTAAAACAATTACATGACGTACTGTGTGCATACAGCTGTCAAGACTGGGCGCTTAACTGTCAGCATACACTGTACACGCTGGTCAAGCTGTGTGGATGAGCTAATTCAACTATCTCCCTCACTCTTACGCCTCTGTTCAATTTGGAAATGAATTTGTGACTTGTTCTGTTTTTCTGTTTTTATTAAGCTTTGGCAAGATTCACTGTAGACTCATACACACACACAGGGCAGTCTCAACGTGTTTTGTTTTTGTTGTTGCTGTTGCTCTCAGCTGTGTGTTGGTCTCTCTATGGCTGTGTGTGTTTGTAGCCCACGCTCTCTGTGCTCTGGAGAAGATCAACAGCAGCAGCAACAACAAATGACACTCAGCTGCAATTTCGTTTCAAGACATTTTTTGTTGTTGTTGTTGTGGGAGAAGCGTCTAATAATGATGGCACAAATACATACATACATACATACATATATACACATGCATATACAAATAACATATGTATTTGTATATATTTTTCTGTTATATATTTCTTTTTAATATTTCACAGCACAAAAGAAAGCAATTTTGAAAATGAAATGAAAATCAAATTGTATTCTGTCTGCGTGCTTTCTTTCTATATTCTAACATTGTCTGCTCTCCCCTCCACACTGTCTTCCCCTCACACACACGCACACACAGACACGCAGCTGACTGCAATTCATTTGTATTGCAATTTTTAGATAATTACGAAACTTTTGTAAAACAATTTCAACAATAACACGCACACAAAGCCAGAGATAACAGACACACACACACATGCATATATACAGCTTGTTGTTATATATTTTTGCGTTTGCTTTGTCTTTGTTTTTTTGTTGCTTATTTCTTTACTTTTAGCTTTTGTAGTTTTTGCTGTTGTTGTTGTTGCTAATTTTGGGGTCGCGTTAGTTGCTGTTGTTGTTGTTGTTGTTATTGTGTCTTGACTTTTGATTTGAGTTTGCTCTTGTTCTTTTTTGTTGTCTACTTCAACTAGTTACTGAAAATTAACTGGCAACAGAGTTTTGAAGCCCACAGCGAGCAGCACACGAACATCTGAAAGCAGCATAAGAAGCAGCACACAAACAACAACGACAGCGACAGCAGCAGCAGCGACGCCAACGGCGACTGCAAGTGAGAGAACGCGCTCCCTCGCAGGCATTGAGAACGCAAGCAAAAGAGAGCGCAAGCACACTTATGGAGAGAACGCGACGCTTCAATCTGCTACCCAGTGTTGCCAATTTAGCTATTATTTCGCCAGTTCTGCTACAACAGCTTTTTTTTTACTGTCAAATCTGGCTGTTTAAAAATTTTGTTTATGTAATTTTGTATTAAGCCATAAAAATATTAATAAACCTGAAAAGGTGTTTTCAAAACACCTTTACAATAAAAAAAAGTGGAATTTGTTGCCTAAGATTCAAACATATATTAACATATCAATAATATTTTATATATATTATTAATAGTTGTAAATATGCTAAACATGTTGTCCATTACCTTTTAAAGGAAAGCAACGATTAATGAATGTATTTCGACGAGTTTTTCAGTTGTTATTAATTAAGTTTTTAACATATCCTCAATATTATTTGATAAATTCGTGTTGTGTTTTAAATATTAAAGATGGTGAAAACATCGGAAACAAATACATTGATTAGAACAGAAATCGTGACAGTCTAAATTGGGCATTTTCGAAAAAAAAAATATAGTTAAGAAATATAATTTGTCACTTCAAACTGTTTATTATTGGGCCCGCTTGTCTGTCCGTCTTTCCGCCTGTCTGTCTGACTGTTCGTCTGTCTGTTACAAACATTTGCACAAGGCCATTAAACTCATTTTCAATAAGCGTAGGGCATAAAAACAATCAGAACACGATAATAGCTTTTTATTTGACTTACTCGAAGGATATCTAGCAGTTTCTAGCTTTATATCTAAAGGCTCTAAAAAACTGTCAACACTGATGCTGCTGCCGCAGCACAAACAGCACAGACAGACAGAGAGAGAGAGTGAGAAGGAGAGTGAGGGCGAGCGAGAGAACGCACGAAAGAGAGAGGCCCCCACAAAGCACATGTACAAAGCAAAATCATAATAACAAAGCGAGAGCCAAAGCCAAAGCCAAAAACAACAATAACAAGAGTAATAGCAGCAACAGCAGCAGCGAAACTATACAAACAATATTAGGCGAAAGAGCAGCAGAAAGCAACAGCGACAACAACAAGAACAACAAAAACAACCAGTCCACGATTCTGCCAAAGCAAAGAAAAGCTATAATCAAGGACAGCAGCTGTAAAGCACACACGACGCTAAATGCAACACACACACACAGAGAGAGAGCAGACAACAAAAGCAAGCGAGGCAACGCCGAAGCTTTCAATGCCCTTCATTTGCCAACTACCAACGTTTTGTGTTAATTCGCAATGACGCACAGTCGTTCCCTTCTCTCCACTTCGCCCCCTCCTGCTCCATCAAGCTTGCACACACGCCCAGCTCATAGTTAGAAATTGGAAGTCCGGTAACGAACTGCAAGGGAATTGATTTAAGTGTTAAACTAACGGGGTCACATGCATGCACACACATACATATATACATATGTACATACATTGTATGCACATGTGTGTGCAAGTGTGTGTAAGCAAAAGGGCTGCAAACTTAGAGCTGGGACAAGATTCGATTTTACATATATCGATTTTATCTATTCCTTGTGAAAATCGATTTTTCGATAAAATTGAAAACAATTCATAATTTGTATAATAACTACTCGTTATAGAATATTTTACATATTAATGAATTATACATAATTGATAAATTATTTTAAATTAATTGTCAATAATATTTTTTTATAATATTTTCCAACCTCATAAATTAAATAATATTCACACAAAGAAATGTTTGAAAGGTCCACTTTAGATAATGAATGTTATTTAGTTTAATAATGAAGTCATGTAATTTTAAAATATATTAAAGGACAAATTTCCGGATAGTTACGGCAAATTTTATAAATAACAGATATGTCCACAAAAAATAATGATTTGCCAGCCCTGACAACGATAAGTTTGCTCGCTAGGGCTGCAAATTTATCGACGATGATAAAATCGATTGTTTGTAAATTGGGCGTTCATCGATGATAAAATGTAATTATTGATTTTTTTTTTTGTATATTATTTAATATGATTTTATATTGTTATTTAATTTATTATTGATTCGTTGCAGTATTCGATATATTTATTACAATTTCCTAACAGTTCTTTTAACTCTGCAATTTAACGATTTTTTAAAACATCGATGACTTTTCAGTAGAGTTTATTTTCAGACGATTTAAAATTGGTAAACAAAATCGTAATGAATCGATTTAAAATCGCTTTTTTTAGAAATAAATGTAATAATTTGTAATTTTAAAATCTGTTCATTTTTAAGGTTTAATTAATTAGATTTCATTCATAACAAATCCAAAAATCGATATATTAAAAATATATAACAAATGACATACAGCTGAAATTTCAACTTAAAATAAATAATAATAATAAAAATAATTCAGTGGTTCTTAATGCAAAACACAGCGTGACAACATCATCTGGTTTCAGGGAAGCTCTTGAGTTTGAAATTATGTTTCTTATTGTGTTAAAGTTTCCCCATTGTCTAAATTTCTAGTAAATGAGTCGCAAATGTTTAAAAGACATTTTTATAGACATTAAATCGATTTGTTAAGAAATAACTCGTTTATCACATAGGATAATTAAATTGATTTGTCTTTATTTTATGTGATTAATACAAGTTTAATAATTTAAATTACATTCATAAGAAATCTTAAAAAATCGAAATATTAAAAACACATACACACACAAACACGCAGAAGGATTTCTTTGTTGTACCATCAGTTTTCTTTTCTTCTTTCTGAGTAAAATTGTTTATTGAATATCTTTTGTGTTTCTTATTACCCGTTCGTGATGAAAGTTTCAGGACACATTGAAACTACGTTAATTATCAAGTGTGTCAAATCTCAAGTATATAGCGTTAAAATTGTTAAAGTTATGGAGTTGATCTGCGTATGGTATTCAGGAACCTATTTATGAAATATGGAGTCATTAGCTCTTATATTTACTGAGATCGAGGCACTCATATATCGAAACACTATCGATATCAACGATGTCTCCCTAAAGTTTTTGATAGTATCTACAGTATTTTAGACCTAGATAGTTTTATGAACATCAATAGATTTTGAGTCCTTGAAGTAGGAATGTAAAAAACCATCGATGTATCGAATATTAATGGATTTTTGAAGGCGATATCTCGATTTTTCGCGATCGGTCAGTTCAATAAATATTTTTAAAGATAAAATGGTTCATCACAGTTCATTTGAGTCAATGCATTTATTATCGAACGACTGAATGGGATTCAAACGAACGAAGAAACTAGATTATCAATAATCAGGAATTTAGTTCGTTATCACATTGTAGAGATTTAAATGTTTGCTATTTAGTTTTTTACGCTTTAAAAGCAATGTTTTGTTTCGTCATTTTGATAATTTCAATGATACATGTTTATTTATAAGCAGGCGTTAAGAAAATTGAAATTTGGCTTCTTTTTTACAAAATACAAAATTTTTGCACGATAATTTGGTTTGGAAAGCATCGATGAACATCGACATCGAGGTAATCTATTCTATTTATTCTGATCTCATTGTTAAAAATTCAATAAGTTTAAGTTTATAATTAATAGTTGAATAACAAACTTAATACTTAACTCATGCTTTTGTAATAAATCATTTGAAGTTTATTATTTTAACTATTGAATAATAAAGTGATTTTCCGATCTTATTGTTTTGATTTAATTAATTTGTAGTTTATAATTAATAGCTGGATGACAAGTTAAATACTAAACTCGTTGAATTTATTGATTTAAATTTTATTATTGTTTACGAGTGAAAAATACAGCATAAATTATCACAATAGCTCGACAAGCTGGAAAGAACTCAAACTATCGATAATATCGATATGTTTTCTAAAAACATAGATAGCTCCAAAAATCAATGTTTTTACAGATTTTAAATATAGAGACTGACGGAATTTTGCATAATTTCGTAATACCCGTTAATTGACACAATGTAAGTCAATATATTTTTCTTCTTTTCCATATCGAAATTTTATCGATATTGATATATTTAGAAATATCAACTCTTCTATCGATTTACATCGATAGTTCAGAACGAGTTGGCAGCGATTCATCGTTGAAAAAATCATCGCATATGCAGTAATCGATACATCAATTCGATGTTTTCACATCACTAGTTCACCTACGTCGCCATCACTGTGACACATTCGTCTCTTTCATCTCCCCCTCCTCCTGCTCTTCACCTTATACAAAATGTAAACGCGGTCATTGACTGCGGATTAAAGTGCATAATGAGGCAGGCGCAAAAGGGTTATAAGTAGCTCAATAGATAAGAGGGTGGGGTGATGCTAAGGCTAACGGCAATTTGGAAATCTTCAAAATGTCTTTGCTTCGTTAATATTTCTATAGAAACGTCTGTGTGTTTGTGTGTGTGTTACATTTCCGTTGCTGCTGATAAGATTTAAAACGCAAAAGCAAAGCAAAAGAAAAAAAAACAAAAAAAGAAGAAATCATAAACACAACGCAATAAGCGTGCAAAGCAAAGTGCGTAGTAAGCAAAAGCATACAAAAACACAAGAAATAAGAAAAGCAAAGACGAAATCTTATTGTTGTTTTTTGTGTTTGCTGATAACAGTTAAAAAAAAAGGAAAAAGAGAAGCAGACACAAAGGAAACCACAAGGATACACACACACACACATGCACATCGAATTATTGGATACACAAACCAAAAACAACAACAATAACTAAATTACAATGGCTATTTTAGCATTTGCACAAAAACACTCTCCCTCGCACCCAGCGACATGGTGTGAAAGAGAGAGCGCAACAGAGTCAGAAGACAAAACAAAACTGCATACATACATACATATGTGCACATACACATATCTATACATATGTAAATACGCAATGTGCATCAGTGTTGCCAGATTTTCATGGGCTACGAAATTAGCTAGAAATAGCTAACAAAAAAGGTCGACTCAAAAATATCCGTTTAAAACGTAGCAACATTTTATTTACTCTACATTTACTGCGCTTTAAATGCTCAAAGAATTTTTCAAAAATCAAAATAACTTTCATTTAAATATTGTTATATTTTAGCAAGTTATTTAATCTGCCAGCTTTAAAGATTTAAAAAAAATAGCTATAAATTAGCTAAAATGGCAACACTGATGTGCATACGTAAGAGTAATATTTTGGGCGTACAACAATAAAGAGCCAAAGAGAACAAGAGTTAGAATTGTCGATTAAGCTGTGCTCCGATCGGCTGCTGCTGTTGTTGTTATTATTGTTGTTCTAAGCACTCCCCCTCCCCACCACGCTCGTCAAACTGACAACATGCACTTCCATACACACAGACACACATGCGCAGACATTGCATTTATTGCGAGACCTTTGACTATTAAATTATTTCAAGTGTAATTTTGGTATTTCACAAAACAAATTTGTGCATTTTTTCATTGGTACCTTTTATTATGTTTCTCCGTTTTATTTTTGTATGTTCGTTGTTGTTGTTGTTGTGGCTGATGATTTTTGTTGTTGTTGTTGCTGTAGTTTTCTGGCAGCCGCCTTTGATTTTCACGCTTCAATACTTCTCCACATTGTTGTGTGCATTTTTACACTGTTTTTTTTTTTGTATTTTTCTTACTTTTGTTACGACAGCGACAAATTGTTTAATGCCTCAACATACATATATAAAAATGCACTGCGTTGCCTATCGCTTCATTTCTTTTTGTTTCGTCTTCGGCCGTTTCTGCTTGTCGTCTACGGCCTTCCAGCTGTTATGCTCTGCTAAGGCTGTTAATGTTAATCGATATGAGTGTTAATGTTAATCGATAAGTGTTATGTGAAAATGTCGATTTTATGTATTGACTATCGAATGTTGTACAGTGGGAGCAAGTAGTCAGGGTACGCAGCTTATTTAGTTTGTTAGCTTATTTATTGTAAGCAAAATGAAACTGGAATGGCAGATGCACTTAATTTTTGTTATTTAATAATTATTTTAAAAATATTCATAATATAAATAATATAACATAAATGACATGGCCATGTTTTTCTAGCATTAACAGTGCTTATTGTACTGGGCGCTGTTAAGTGACAGAGCATTGCTGTTAACTTAACAGTAACAGCAAGAGTGCTGCCAAGTCTTGAGCAGTGATGCCAATCTTATCAGAACCAAAGCAATGTTGCTAATATAGCTATTTTCCCGATAGATCTGCAGTTTTACGAATATCGAACGCGAGACAAATTTTAAAATAGCTGCTGGCGGGAATTATAGCTAGTATTTAAACGACACAAAGTGAAATATGTTGCCTAAATTGGAAAATATTAAAATATATGTATAGTTTTTTCTTTTGGTTTTCCAAAAAGAAGAAAAATAACTTGGTATATATAAAAAAATAAAAATTGTATATTTTATCGATTCAATTTATTGTCGTTATAACATTATAACAACAATACAACAATAATTATAATACTTTAACGGAACTTTTTAGATATATACATATTTTTTAAATTGAAGTGTTATGTTAAAATACTGAAATTTAAGTAAAACACATTAGTTAAAATAAATACACACTTCAAATACCCGTCATTTTATAAACTGTCAGTTTTAACGGCAAAAAAAAGCTGTTCCGTCATCACTGCTGTTAAATTTGAAGCAATTGAGCGGTGTGGCAACGCTGTGATTGCACTGTCCAGCGGCCACACTGCTGCTGTTAAGTGCCGAACAATTGCACGGCGTGGCAACGCTCTCATTGCACTGGCAACACTGCCGATATGTGCAAGTCGTATATACACAAAGAAAATTGCTAAAATTCAAATCAAAATCATGAAATTTATTGCAAACAATTGCTGATGCACATAAGCCACCGATCACCGCACGCACTGAGCACAAAACAATACATAAAAATCGCCAAGCAAAATGGTAAGTTGCATCGAAAAAACGAAGAATGAAAAACGAGCAATGGAAAAAAAAAGGAAAACGTTGACAAACGGGGCGGATTTGTATACCCTGGTCGAGGGTATATTAAGCTTGTGCCAGTGTATGTAACAGGCAGAAAGAGGTGTGGCAGGCAGTACAATATACTCTATGTCTATATTCTTGATCACAGCTGCTGCGGCAGTCGAGTCGATGTAACAAAGTCCGTCTGTCCGGCTGTCTGTCAGTCCGTCTGTCTCGTCTGTTTGTACAAACGAAAGGATCTCAGAGCTGGTAAGAGATATAAGCTTGAACTTGATCTCCCAGCACTCCTTTTATTTGCAGGTTGCTCAGGTTTATCTCACATCTTGAATGCCGCGCCCTCATTCCTTTCAAATCTTTAAAAACTTGATAGGAATAGCAATTTTAAAGCTAGAGACTTGAGACAATCGGCACACATGATAAGTATCTTCAGATTGAATTGTCCAGAAAATTTCATTACGCTGCCACGCCCCCTTCTCCCACAAATGTAAAGAAATGCTCATAGGAAGAGCAAGTTTTATAGCTAGTGAGTTGAGTTTTGGCACAAATAATAAGTATTCTAGTTTCAATGTCACTACGATCGCATTATTAACTAAGAAATTATGCAACGCACAAACACGGCGTGTTTGCCCGTGCATGCATGCGTTTTAATGTGATTTTATTTGTATATGTATGTGCGTGAGTGCAAGGCATTTAAGCGACTGCACCAGGGTATCGTTCTGTCGCGCACACTCGACACTTTTCCGCTTGTTTATAATTAGCCCAGTTCCCAAGGGGTATCAAGGCTTATAAATTCGGTGCCAATGTATGTAACAGGCAGCAGGAGGCAACTTCGAGTCGAGTCGATGTAACGATAACTGTCTGTCTGTCCGACTGTCTGTCTGTCTGTCCGACTGTCTGTCTGTCCGACTGTCTGTCTGTCCGACTGCCCACTGCCTGCTCGTATAAACAGCTAGTTCTCAGTAACTATAAGAGCTAGATCAACTTAAACTGTTGACAATACTTCTAAAGTATCCAGGCAGATCAATTTTGTTTTAGAATTTGAGATAGTGCCCTGAGATTTTGTCATTAATGATTTGTGGACTGCATTACAATCGTTTAATAAACAGAGAAGATATTTTTTCAACAAATCAGCATCATCAACATGATAACTCTTTATTAAATCAGTCTACTAAGTCTTACAAGTTTGTAAAAAGTTTATACTCGTTAAATATAAAAAGCAATCAGTATTAGGTATTACACTATTTGTACAAAAAATTTGTTAATAATGTTATAATCAGGTGATAAGAATTATCTGTTGAATGTCTCCTTTAAATGTAATGTTATTTGATATTAAAGTTAGCTGCAGCGTTGACAAACTGTGCTAGAAGTTCAAGGTTCGAACCCGACTGGCGTCAATATACATCTATAGATTTTATTTGCTTTTTTAAATACATTTTTGTGTATTATTAATTATTACATTTGTTTATTTTAACATAAACAATTAAAAAATGAATGAATTAATAATAATGAATAATGCAAATTTATTTTAAAACACTAAAACCTGGCTTTGAACCTACTAAAGGATGTAAATTTTGTGTAGAATTCTCGATGTCGCGATGTTTTTGATGCGTTTTTTGATATCAACATCGTACAGAAATCAGTTTATAAATAAATAAATTATCATTGCAATTAAATTAAATATGAAGAAATTAAAAATTTACTTTAAAGCATTAAAATAAATCAAAATAAAGAAAAGTTGACTATGCTTTAATAGCAAAAACATCAAACTACACACTAAGTTCCTGATTGTAGTAGATCATCTACTAGTTTCTTTGTTCGTTTGAGTACCATAAACTAGAATGTTTAATACTATTATATATTTAAAAGTATTTAAATATTTGTTTATTTACGTAAACATTGAGGCATCTTTGTACGTTTAACTGTGTTGTTTAATATTATATTTAAAATAATATTAAAATATTTGTTGAGGCATCGGTTAACATCGAAATCAGCACAAACATTGGGTAACATTGAGGTATTACCTTTAAAAATCCAACAATATCCGTTGCATCGATGATTTTTCCACAGTCCTAGAATCTACTAAGCCAATGAGCCTACAGAAAATCGACTGGCAAATTGTAGTTTTGTCTGTTTCGCTACATTAAGAAGAATGTCATGTTTAATTAACCGATCGCAATGCAATTAGAATAAGGATAAGTCAATGAACTTAATTACAATCTAATTCATAGCTGTCTGCTATGGTATTCACAATATTATCATTTTTTTAATACTACGTTTTCTTTTGATTAAAGGGAACTGCACTAAAGATACGAGTGCTGTTCACACTCAACTCTAACGCTGGGTATTCTAATGTCCAGCTTGTTTTTCCTTACATAATTAATGCCAAATGTTTTATATATATATCAATTATTATTTACAGCACGCCGCATCGATGACATCGGTGGAGGGGCTATTAAATGAATTCTATCAGCCAACAACGAGCAATGCAAGGAAACGTGAAATTGAAACAAATCTGTTGGCCTTTAAATCACAGCCAGAGGCGTGGCAACTTTGTCTGCGCGTCGCGACAGCCAGCAATAGTTTTACGGAGAATCAATTTCTTTGGTTCTTCAGCACTTCAACGCTCGAGCATACAATAACACGTCGTTGGACACAGTTAAATACGGCGGATCGTACGCTGCTACGTGAAACATTATGGAACAGTTATGCCCAGCTAGCGATGTTGAATGGGGCGCGACGGCATCGCGATACTTTGGCCCAATTGATTGCATTATTGGGGAAACGTGAGTTTCCCGAACAGGATCCCAATTATATGCAACATTGCATGGAACTGACCAAAACACGTTTTGCCCTCGGCATCAATCTGTTGCGCGTCACCTCCGAGGAGGTGGTCAGCAATCGAGGCGACCTCACCACCGAGTGGAAACAATACTTCCAATTGTGGTAAGCACACCAAATCATCGTCATCGTCATCAGCATCAGCAGCATCATCAGCATCATCATCAGCATCAGCAGTTCTCTCTTTCCATTGTGACTCAATTCCTTTCTATGTATACCCTTGCAGCGGGTGTTATCGTTTAGATAGGAAATATCTAAAGCAGGCAGTGATAGAATTCGTATTAGAAATGTATATGCTGAATATACGCTTTCTTCGGTAGATAGATAATTCACTAAGGGATTTTTATATGTTTATTTTGAACAGAAATATTATCAATCTCAATCAATCTACTCTTACAGCGGGTATTGGGGCATTCAGTGGGGAAATATGTAAAGCAGGCAGGCATAGAATTCATGTCACAAATGTATATGCTGAATATACGCTTTCTTTGGTAGATAGATAATTCACTAAGGGATTTTTACATGTTTATATTGACCAGAAATATTATCAATCTCAATCAATCTACTCTTTCAGCGGGTCTTATTGTTTAGATAGGAAATATGTAAAGTAGGACAGGCATAGATTCCTCAGTAGATAGATAGATACTTGATCAGCATTGACCATATGCTTCTGTCAGTCTTTCTGTCTGTTTGTCTGTCTGTCCGACTGTTCAATCAGCTAGATCTCAGCGATTCTAAGAGCTAAATATACCAGTCTTGGTATGTTTGTTCCTCCTCCACGCTCCCTACCGTCTCCCAAAATCGAAAATAAATTGTTAAAATTCGAATTAATAGAGCAATTTTAAAGCTAAAAGCCTAGAAAGTCTAGATAAACATAGTGTGTACACAATGTTTCCCTTTAATATGTATAAATAACTTTCTTGTTTCTTAAGACATTCCAAGCAAACTCATAGTTTGTGTATTTGTCATTATATTTTACATACTGTTTATATATTTTGCTTAAATGCGATTGATTCTATCATTATATCATAGTATGTCATAGAAAAGATCAGTTGAAAATTGTATACAGAAACTCTGCAAGGGTATAAAATTTGTATTTGTTTCAATGATAATCTTTTTTATTTGTTTGTTATTTCCCTGTTGTATATATTTAACACTCATTTATGTATTGTGTGTTTATGCTTGTGTGTTTTTGCTGCTCTGTGTAGCATTTCCATGTGTATACCCGATGTTGTGGACCTGGTCACCAAATATCTACTAATCGCCGTTTGTCATATCAATGGTAAAGACATTCAATCAACCATACCCAGCACATTCATGGATTTCAGTCTAACCACAGCGCTGCCAAATGACAATCAATTAAGGTAAGTAAATCATTTGAAAAGTATTATTATGGTTACTCTCTTAAGGTAATTGTTTGAGAAAGCAGATAAATTGTAATTTAAT
This sequence comes from Drosophila histrio, assembly GCA_958299025.2. Taxonomy (NCBI): domain Eukaryota; kingdom Metazoa; phylum Arthropoda; class Insecta; order Diptera; family Drosophilidae; genus Drosophila; species Drosophila histrio. The sequence continues at coordinate 56,229,609 of OY282582.1, read as the reverse complement.
TTGTATAAGGGAATAATATGAATAATGAAATAGTGAAATGAAAAGAAAACCTTTAAATCTGTTTGGTTGATTCTCTAAGAGTTTATACTAAATTAATTTGCTGGGAAAAACCCAATCAGTTCAAGAACAAGAATAAATAAGTATTGTTTAGAATTATCAAATCAATTTTTACTTGTTTAGCAGTTAAATTATGAATACAAATTAATTTTAAGTCTGTTGCTATTACAAAATTATTTAATTGCAATTTTGCGTCAAAAGAAGTATCAAGTATTTTCAGGAATAATCAAATCAGTTTATACTTGGTTAAAATACAAATTATTAAGTTTTAATTTGAATACAAACTAATTTTAAATGTATAACTGAAAAGATAAAAAGTTAAGTTAAGTCTGGTGTTATTACAAAATTATTTAATTGCAATTTAGCTGGAAAAAATCGAATCAGTTCAGACAAAAGAAGAAATAAGTATTGTCTATCAACACCAAATTGTTTCAAGGAGTTCCTTTAATTGTGTATGTAGTAAACTAATTGTATGCATTATTCTTGCAGTTCCTCTGTGCTGGAGCTGCTCGGCTGTGTACAGCATTTGGTCTCCTGGATACGCACTGATCTGATCTCGGAATATTTCCTGATGAGCATACTCGATTTATCGCAATGGCGCCAGGACAACGAAGCCATCTCCTTGGGCGCTCTATCGGTGCTGAACGAGCTGCTCTATCTGCAGAAACCATTGCCCTATGCGGGCACATTGATAAATGGAGTTAGTGGATTGCTTGAGCAGCATAATAGCACAAAACATCAGAGTGAAATGTATAGCGATAAGTTTCGTGAACTCTTGCGACTTTATAGCACCAAATATGCGGGCAAATTGCTTCAAGAGCCCGAAATGCTTGAGTCATTTCTCGATCAACTCTATCGCTGCACTATCAAATGTAAGAAGTGCTGTTGTTGTTGCCTAACAATTAAACCTCTGTTTTGATATTAATCTACATTTCTCTTCTTTTTTTTTTTTTGTACAGTGCACGGCGCTCTTGATTTTACCGAGAAACTGGATATTTGGACACCCATCATAAAGGTGATTGCACAGCAACCGGGACGTATGACAGCTTATCATGGGGATATTATGATGAAGCTGGTGGATGAGATTATGCGACGCACACAATTTGAGATCAACAAGCCGGAGCTAGAGCTGCTGGACAATGAACTAATGGAGGATGATGTGCGTATAGAAACAACCTATAAGTTAACTAAAATTATAATTTAAGACCCAAAACAATGTGCGTGGCAGGTCTAAAGAAGTCTGGCAGGCCTCATAAAGTATATATATTCTTGATATATTCTATATTCAGCCATTTCCGTCTGTCCAGCTGTCCTTCTGTCCGTCCGTTTGCTTGACCGCCTATATCTCGGAGACTATAAGAGCTAGAGACACCAAATTTGGTATGTTGGTCCGTCTATGGTCTAAGCAGCACCAGTTTGTGTTCAAGTTTGGCCACGACAGTGTTAAAGAATGAGTAAAGGGTCTTTCATAGTCGTCTTTGACTGTAGCATATCGTTCCCTACTATCGCTCTCACCTCTAACTATCGCTCCCACCCCGAATATACGAGTTATTCCATAATTATTAAATACAAGTCATATATCGTAATTTGCTGGTATCTTTGAACATATTTGACCCTTTAGTAGATGTCAAACTTTTCAATATTTTTGTTGTTGTTACTTTTCAGACCCCCACAACGGAGTGGCAACAGTTTCTCGACCAATGTTTCGAATGTCTAGCTCTTTTGGCGAGCACACGAGGTGCACACATTGTATTTGCACAGGTATTTGCACATTGGTCGCGTCCGCAAACGTATTTGTTATCGCTGGAATTGGCGCTAGATCATGGCAGTGGTCGTTGCTATGAGGCGGCAAGGAAATTGAAAATGGCAAATGTCGGTGAAATATTAAGAGATTTTGCGACCGTCTGTCAGGCGGTTGTGCGACTGGCGCCATTGATGGACACATCGACAGCAGCGGCAGATGTCGTCGATGAGATGGAGAGTCAGCTGCAGGTGCTGTCCGATAGATTGCTGCAAACGCTGCAGCTGCTGGCCAGCAATCGTATCGGCAGTTACGATGCGGACAAGGCGAGCTTTCAGACTGATTTGGATAACCTGTAAGTAGCCAAATCAATAAGGAATAATATAGCGATAACTTATTAAATTGCACATAAGCTATCAAGTCTTTCTTCACTTTTTCACCGACACTTTTTGTTAAGAAACAGCAAATCGACAAGGGATAATACGTATAGCGATAACTTATTGAATTGCACATAAGCTATCAAGTCTTTCTTCACTTTTTCACCGACACTTTTTGTTAAGAAACCGCAAATCGATAAGGGATAACACGTTTAACGATACCTTATTGAATTGCGCATAAGCTATCAAGTCTTGTAAATTGGGATGTAAGAAAATTCTTGATGTATTGAGCATTGATGGATTTTTATTGCTGTCTACAGACTCAACTTTTTCACCGACACTTTCTTAAGAAACCTTACCGAATCGATAAGGGATACTACATACGTATAGCGATAACTTATTGAGTTGCACATAAGCTATCAAGTCTTTCTTAACTTTTTCACCGACACTTTTTGTTAAGAAACAGCAAATCGACAAGGGATTATACGTATAACAATAACTTATTGAATTGCACATAAGCTATGAAATGTTTCTTGTAAATTGCGATGTAAGAAAACCGTATTGGTTATTGATGGATTTTTAATGCTGTCTACAGACGAGCACTTTTTCACCGACACTTTTTCACCGACACTTTTTCTTAAGAAAAACCTTAGCGAATCGATAAGGGATAATACATACGTATAGCGATAACTTAATGAGGGGCACATAAGCTATTAAGTCTTTCTTGTAAATTGGGATATAAGAAAACCTTTGATATATTGAGCATTAATGGATTTGTAATGCTGTCTACAAACTAGCACTTGTTCACCGACACTTTTTTCTTAAAAAACATTTCATTCATATGAAACCGTATGTAACTTGATTTGCGTATGGTGTCCTAAAACCTACATACCAATTTTGAAGTCTCTAGCTCTTATAGTTGCTGAGATCGATGCGTTTTTTACTGAAATAAGGACGGACAGACAGACGGACGGACGGTGTGCAATTCAATTCCATTCTAAATTCTAAACAACCTGAAATTTGCCTTTAATTAAAATACAAAAAAAAAAATACATTATCTTTTCTTTTTAGTTACGCTCAAGTTTTAATGGCCATACGTAGCATATTTCCGCTGTCAAAGTCACTGAATAGCGAACAGCTGCTGCATCGACTCTTTGCCATATTGGGCAGCATATTTGCATGCAACAATTCGTTGTCGGCCGCCTCGCCGATTGTGCAACAGGCGGCCAGCGAGGTGCTGCTCTTCATAGCGACTGTGATACGACCCAAGTGTCTGTTGGATATACCCGAGATTCAAAGTTTAATGCAGGCGGGCCCGCGTTTGGGCGCCCAATTGCCACGACAAGTGTGCATCAATGTACACATCAGTCTGGTCAGTTATATGGTATTGCCGTGGAAATCTGTGCCGGAACCGCAACAGGATTATCCGCGACGCCTTTGGATGCTCCGGGAATATATCGATTCATTGGCACGCAATTTTGTCGAGCTCGATTTGTCGGTTGCCGGCGAAAGCAAAGTTGCGGCCACAACCCTTAGTCTTCTGGGCACATTTACAACGCTCATCGAGTATTTCAAGGCGACGGGCGCCAATGCCAAGGATATGCTGGCCACCACATTTAAGGTGAGCGAAGTTTCTAGACGATTTGAACGAATTCAAACAGTATTATCTACAACAGTTTAGGAAAGTTTGTTGAGTTGAATATTTGTGCATTTGTATTAACAGTTATATGTATTCAGTGCTACGGGTTTTTATAGCGTGTGCCCATTTAAAATGGGCAAGAAAGGGTATAATGCATGTGTGCAAATGGATATAGATATATATATATATATCATATATTAAATAGAATATCCTTCGTCGTAAGATTGAGTACTAGAAATTTGGCGGCTTGAATATGCTATCGTCATTAGACTTTTTCCTCGTGCAGAGGTATTGAATGTATTGTAAAAAGCTACACATTGCCCAGACTTTTGTATACCCTTTGCCGAGTCGTTTTATACCTGTCCGTTCGTCTGTCTGTCCGTCCGTCTGTCTGTCCGTCCGTCTGTCTGTCCGTCCGTCCGTCCGTCTGTTTGTAAAGGGTCTTTCATAGTTCACTTCGACTGTAGCCTTTCCGACTTGTTAATTTTAAAGTCATAACATAAAAAAATATCATGTCCACCATCATGAAAATGTGCATATCTCAAGGAACAATAACAAAGATTTTAACACCAAACTACAGTGTGGGGCAAAAGTAATCACCCTATTGAAAAACGCTAAAATTTTAGCAAATGTTGGTCAAAAAAATGGAAACAATTATGCCGCGAATTAAACCGATTTATGGCTTGTCGATTTTGTATTCTGGCGTTTGTTTACTGTTTCACAAATATCAAAACCGAATTGACATTTGGCCCTTATGCAAAAGTTATAGCGTTTTCCAATAGGATGATTACTTTTGCCCCACACTGTATAATTCAACACATTATAATTAAGTGGGTAAATTTCTTTGCATATATGAGTATTGTATTAATGTATCTAAACTTTACCAAATTTAGCCAAGTTAGAAGGTTTCTCTTTGCACTTTGCTTAGAATTTTGCTGCTTGAAAAGAAACTTTGTGGAGTATACTCTTAAACTTTTCTAAAGTAAAGTGTCTAAAAACAGTTTTATTTTGGGAAGTAGCTGCTTAATGTTACTTTATATTACAACATATTTAAAACGCTAAATTGCTCTGCAAGTTTATTAAATCTTTCGTTTTATTCCCACACTCTAACATTGTCTATCTGTATCTTTTTGACAGCCCATACTGAACAAGGCGCTAGTTATATTCAATAGTTATGGACTGAGCAGCATTGCCATGGCCATAACCGTGGCAGAGTTAAGCTTGAGCATGTTACGCACACTTCCCATGCATTTGGGGGCACAGTTTATCAAGGAGATGATAACGCTATTTATCGATGTCAGCAGCAGGTAGGAGTAGTGTCAACAACTCTATAATATAATTATTATAAATTAAATTAATATAATTTAAATTTTGTATAGGGAACAACTGACGCTGAGTCGCTTGGCTGTCATGGAGAAGGTGCTGCAAATGTTTCAACTGATTGTGGAGCAACCTGGTAGCGCCTCCTTGGTCCTGTTGCCCAACATCTTGGCCTTTAGCACGCAGCAGATATTGCCGTTGTTGCAGCAACAAAATGCGGCCACCGACAGCAGCGAGATTACAAGTCTGCTCTATGCGCTCTTCGACAGGTGAGTGTTTAACTAAATTATAAGTAAATTAATTGCTATGTCTATAGACAAATGTTGTATAGTAATAAAAAGTTGGGGCAGTAAAAGCTTGAGCTAGCAGAGACAGAATGTTTGTTCGTATTTAAATTTCCTTATATTTTTACTTTAAATATTTTCTATGGTTACATTTTCTAATTTATGGTTTCCTTTATTTCATCCGCATTTTGGTTTATATAAATTTTTATTGTGTTTGCAGTACTTATAAAATATGCGGTATTCTTATGATGTTATCATAATATTTTGTATTATTAAAAGGCAATCTTAATGCACGTTGAATGGCATTAACACTCTAAGTGAAACTGATCTGGAAAGGCAATATACCCGTTTTCTAAATAATAAATAAAACGGTTAAGCCGTATATTCTATAAAACCAAGTGGAATTTTATGTATTATGCTCTATCTCTGATATAAGTTGATATTGTGTACGGCAAATACTCATTAACATATCAAAATGTCGCTAAAGCTCATTGCAGACGACCACTTTTTCACCGACACTTTATTACCGACACTTTTTCACTGACACTTTATCACCGACACTTTTTCACTGACACTTTATCACCCACACTTTATCACCGACATTTTTTCACCGACACTTTTTCACCGACCATTTGTTACCGACCTTTTTCACCGACTCTTTTTCACTGACACTTTTTCACCAACACTTTTTCACCGAGTCCTTATCACAGACACTTTTTTCACCGACACTGTTTCACTTTCGTTGAATTTGCCATTCACATTATTCGCATTGGTTGTTAAATAAAAATACCATCGGTGTTTGTTCTCATAGATTCTGATTCTATTTCTGTAGGTGAGCAGTGGTGAAAAGTTGTCACTTTTTATATGTTAATGTTCCCACGGAACTGACGGTTTTTTAACAAAAAAGTGTCGGTGAAAAATGCGCCGACTGCACTGAGCTTTAACATTTTCAGCTTAGACCACGCGTGGTAGGGAATTCGCATATTGGGGACCAATACTTTAAATTCTTAATTGTTAATTTCAGTTTTAAATTTATGATTAGCTACATTTATTTATAATATATATAATTAAATTGTTCATTGTTGCCAATAGTTAATTAATCTCTTTCCCAATTACTTTGCAGCGTGCTCACCTGCAAGTGGCAGTTCTTCTACAAGAATCAGCTGACCAATGGACATAACAATGCCACAGCGAATGGACAACAGCAACAGCAGCAGCAGCAACAGTCGCAGAATTTCAACTGCAGCGATAATCTGCATCCGGAGAGCTTTATGGCCATTATGAATGCTTATGGCCAGATGTTGGTCAACGGCACAGATCCCACCAATGTGCGCAGTGTATTGCAATCTATGCAGAATGTGAATGAGCGGAGTCGTCTCTATCAGCGTGCACTGTTCAAGGAACAGCTGTTGGCATCCTTTCAGCGTGCTCTGCTCAATTTACTGCTCAGCGGTGAGGGGGCATTGCACTTTGATTTAATAGCACAGGCGCTGTTTGCCATGGGACAAGTCGATCGACGGCAATTGCACGAGAGCTTCGTCAATGCAGCGCTGCCCGTGGCGCAAACGGCGCTCGAGGATATTTGCCAGACAACTGTAAGATCAAATATATATTATTTATGAGATGTACAGGGTATCAAATTGAAACGAATATCGGTTTCCCGTTGTGGTCGTCTTTTTATATCGGTTCACATAGTTCTTTGATTTAGTTAAATTTAACGTTTGATTGTCAACCTTTTTAACGCAGACAAAACAAACAATTTTTAGACAATTCAGATAGATATGAGACTTTCTTTTTGTAATTTTTCCACCACCAGTTATTTACTTAAGTAATTTGATTAATTTTTATTTAAGAAACACAGTTAAACTTAGTGCGGATGACTTATTTTTCACCGACACTTTTTCATGAAGAATGCAAAAACTTTTGTTTTGTTTTCGTTTGCCAGCTTAAAGCGTTTAACAGTTTCGATTTGAATCCCTGTTTATATGTATTAATTAAATTCTAAAAATTCCTATTTAAATACTTAACTTCTCTTCTGTATTTTTTTTAGGACATTCCAACGTTCACGCAGAAACTGACACAGCTCATGCAGGATGCGCATTGTGCGCATCTCAATGAAACCACGTAGACTAAGGATACTTCAATCGGAACAACAAGAAGACAACACCCTGTAGAAGGAACTCTAAATTGAACACCCGCCTTAAACAAAAAAAAATACCCAAACGTTATGTCTCTGTCTGTTTATTAATCTGTGCGTGTATGTGTGTGGTTTCATACTATGTTGATATGTATATAGTTGTACTTATTGTCTCCTACTCTGTCTCACACATACTCTTCCTTCCTCTTTCATTTTCAATCTGTCTCTGTTTCTGTCTCTGTCTATGTCTCTGTCTCTGTCGCTTATATATACAGATTTGTGTATATGCCGTTTCATGTTCAAATTACGTGTGTGTTCCATTTTGAGAATATCCAACAATCAAATGCGATCTACAAACAACAATTTATAAAAGACAATGTTAGCTTGTAATGCGATTCCGTTATATAAAAGAATGAAAAAAAAAGAGTAAAACCTACATTAATCTATTAATTATTATTACTATAATTATTATTATTATTATTATTATTATATTATTTAACTACATAACTATCACACGCAACAAGAAATTCGATAAAAGTCATATATGCTTCCCATAAAGTGCATAAAATTAGCATAAAATTCGCTTCCAAATCGAAAAACAATTTACGTCAACAATTAACAACAACAAGAACAACAAGTTTTAATTGCATTCATTTAATTTATTGTGTAACAAAGTTCAGATTAGATATATGTGTGCATATATAGTATGTATATCGTTACGATTCGATCGTGTAACGATACAACAACAACAGCAACAACAACATCATTGAAAACCTAATCCTAAGTATTTTTTCTCTTTTCCCTTTCACCCAAATTCAAATTCTAAACGATTCAGATAATCGAGAACCAAAACATCATTTTTCTATTATTTTCGAAATGCATTTTTGTGAAATAAATAGAAATATAAAATAAACAATCTAAATCCCAATTGTATTTTTTGAATGATTTATTAAATTTAGATATTTTTTACAGTGTGGAGCCAAAGTAATCACCCTATTGAAAAACGCTATAACTTTTGCATGGGGGGACCAAATGCCAATTTGGTTTTGTTATTTGTGAAGCAGTTAACAAACTCAGAATACAAAATCGATATGCCTTGAATCGGTTTCCTCCGCAAGAATGCGGAAGAGTTGTTGTCATTTTTCTTGCGCAACATTTACAAAATGTTTAGCGTGATTACTTTTGCCCCACCCTGCATATAGACTTTTAAGTGGCATACATTATATTTGGGAATTGTTGTGGGCATTCTATATCCTGTAGTTATTCGAAAAGTGGTTATTATACTAAGAAGTTATCTTCGATTCCATATAGTTGTTTCAATCTATTAGATTATTTTAGTAAGTATATATTGATCTTGGGATCTATTTCATTAGGTAAAACCTTTTTACTTTCAATTGCGCATTACTTAGTCTCTTTTTTTTAAGATATACTTATACTCTATCATTCACTTTAGATATTCCTAATTTTTTGTTTTGATCGGTTAATAAACACAGCAGTTTTTCAACAAAATTAACTTCCTTAGTGCAGACCAGCAAATTTAAAACTGGCGCCATCTAGCGGTTGTTGCTTTTTCAGTTTTGGAGAAATTTAGTTGAAACTTCAGGAAATGAACGCTAGAAATAAATGGAAATATAATAAACTGAAGTTTAAGTTAAAAGTAATACGGAAACTATTAATTAAGAAAATATAAGATAGCTAGAATAATATAGGAAACATATTTTTGGGCATATAAAAGATTTAACTATTATTTGTACTTGTAATTTAAGTTTTTTGTTTAATTGTACTTAGAATATTATCTCAAAATATGTTACGCATTATGCCAAACCCTATAAAGTAAATATACTATTTTTAAGCAGCATCAACAGTCGAGTGAATAGCCATGTCTGTCTGTCCGTCCGGCTGTCAGTCCGCCTGTCTCTCCTTTTATATGCAAACTAGTCTCTCAGTTTTAGAGTTATCTGGATGAAACTTGGTACGGATCTGTCTTTATGCTCCAGGCAGTACATATGTCAAAACCGGTCTTGTCGGATCAGTATATCATATAGCTACCATAGAAAAAAAAAGTCGACATTTCAATTTATGGCAAAGATAACTTTGAAGATTGACTCAGAGTACCCAACTGTTCCGACTGATCGGTTCGTCTTTATTCCAATAGTTAAGTATTACACAAAAATGTTCCAATTAGCATACGTTCTCATAAGAAACCACTTGGAATGCTGTGCAGCTGTTCTTTAGAGCAGAGCATATTTCTAGGCCGTAGGCTAGGTAAAAGTGTGGTTATGGTGCGAGTTAAGAGGTAGTTGGCATAGACAGAAGGCAGTTCCCGTCACGCGTTCCACACGCGTTACGACAGAACAATAAAGAACGAAACGAAATTAATCCAATCTCAAATGTAAATAAATGAAAAGGAAGAGCACTTTAAATTCAACAACAACAACAGGAACAGATCAACAGAGTGAGACAGTGACATAGGGAGGGAGCGGATATTAAGGGCAGAGAGACAGGGAGCAAGTCCTTAAAAGCGACAGCTTCCTCTTCATTGTTTCTGTCCATTTCGGTTTTTGCATTCGCGTTCAGGTGTCGCAGACAAAGGGAAAGCAAGTAAAAATGCAACGTGACGAATGAATACCCTCTAAAACTAAAAGAGAGGAATTTATAACTAGAACAACACATGCAATTCAGCTGAAATTTACAGGATTTATAGTTGTGATGCTTAAAATTAATTATATGAAATAAATATTAATTAGGATTCATTTTTATAGTTTTTCATTGCGAAAATCAGTCTGGTTGATAGCTTATAATATACATTTAATATGTTTAGGGTATACTAAACGTATATATCAAATTTCTTGTCGCCAACGCCGCTAGTTGCCGAGTTCACAAAGGTCAATTAATGTTAGAGTGTATTCTCGATACTTACGTATGCAGCTGATTACGAAAATGTCTGCAGCATACCCTTGCAAACCATTGTCTATAGGGTATAGAAAACGAATGTAAATGAAATATTGCTGAAATTGAATTAAATGAAAAGCGAAAGCAAAGAAAAAAAAAATATAATAATAATAAAAGGGAAACGCAAAACGAAAGAGAAGAAGAAAAAAAATATCACCTACTTCCGTTGCAGGTAGATTTTTGCTTTATTTTTGGGAACAGGTAGAAAAGAGTATTTTGCATACACAAAATGAAAATAGAGACTGAGGATCGATCATAGGGGAGGGCATCCTGCGGAAGTGGAAGAAGCACTTGGCAGCACAATCAGACGATGGTTTTGAATAATATGACGTACAACAATTGGAATTGGAGCAATGGTTTTAAATTAAGTATTTGCAAATAATATATGTATATACATACGTGTCAAATAGCGAAGAATTAATTTAAAAATTCTTAAACTAAGTACAAATTATTTTGGTTTAAGCGAATATTGCCTTGAATTAAGTAAATGAGCTTGAAAAGTGTTTCTATAAATGGAAACCTCTGTTCGAATTGTGTTTTTACAGTAAAAATACTCACAGAAGAAGCTTTCTTCTTTTGAGTTTGAATTATACTTAAATTAAGTACGATTGATTTTACTTTTATGTTTGTAACTACTAAAATACTTTATTTTTTCAGAGTAATCGTACTCGAAAAAAGACTTTACTAGTATTTTCAATTAATTTCAATGAATTAAGTAGTTTTAATCTGAGTGAGAAATCAAGTTTGCAATGTCAAGCTTGAAGTTTGAATTACTTGAATTTTTTCACAAATGTAGACTTGCCACAAACTCTTAAATCAAGCACCAATTATCTCAATATAAGAGAAACTATTATTTAATTGAAGAAAGGGTTTTTTTATAAATGTTTGTATGTCGAAATCTCACAGCGAATACTCATAGAAAACGTTCATACAGTCTTAAACAAAAATATTTAAAGCAAGATTCTTTGCAATCTTAAATCTAGCTTCTTAAGCCTTATAGCAATATTACAAGAACTTAGATCAATATATTTAAAGCTTAAATCAAGAGTCTTTTATCTTATATTAAAATAATTAAATTTTAAATTAAGATTTCCAAGTCTTAATTTAAGATTTTAAAGTCTTAAATAAAGATTCTTGAATCTTAAATTTAGATTTTTAAAACCATATTCTTAAGTCTTTAAATATAAGTTATTAGTTCTTGGGTTAAGATTTTTAAATCTTAAAACAAGCTTCTTAAGGCTTATATCAAAATTATATGATCTAGAATAAAGATTTTTAAAACTTAAATCAAGTTTCTTATAGCTTATATCAAAATTCTTAAATCTTAAATTAAGATTTATAAGTCTTCAATTAAGATTTTTAAGTCTTAAGCTAAGATTTTCAAATCAATATTCCTAAGTCTTCAAATATAAATTATTAAATCTTGGATTAAGCTTATAAAATCTTAAAGCAAGCTTCTTAAACCTTATATTAATATCATAACTTCTTAAATCGAGATTTTTAAAGCTTAAATCAAGCTTCTTATATCTAATATTGAAATTATTAAATCTTAAATTAAGATTTTGAAGTCTTAAATTAAGATTTTTAAGTCTTAAATTAAGATTTTTAAGTCTTACACTAAGATTGTTAAGTCTTAAATTAAGATTTTGAAATCTTAAATACTCTGTGCTCAGCTTCAGAGCTTAAAGCAATTATTTCAAGTTCGAATTGTGCTTAAATTAAGCATAAATGACTTATTTCAAGTTCAATGGAAAGCATACAAAAAATTCGAAAATTTTCGGACTTGAGAAATCGAACTTACAATAAGACTTTAGTATTTAGTATAAATTTTAATTAGGTTTCAAATGTAGGTTTTTGCGTACGAAACACTTGAGTTGGGTGGCACCATCGATATTGAGAATTTGATTTGCAAATTTACACCGCATGCGGAATACACTTGACACTTTTGCCGGGGGGTCAGACATCGGAGTCGCCAACTGGCGCAGAGTCCATGAGCCGAGGGCGAGTATAATTGCCCAGGCGCAACAGCGAACCACAGACAGTTGAGCATTCGCAGCGTTTGGAGACGGTCGTGTGAATCAAAAGAAAATACTTGGAATATATATATAGTATATAGTACAAGTGGTCGGAATATTAGACAAAAAAAAGGATGTCTGTGGAAACGGTGCAGGAGACGCTGCAACAGGCGGCGGGAAGCGGTAGTGGTTTCATGATGAGTCCACTGCTCACTGGACTTGTGGGCACAATTCTGGTGATGGCACTCTACGAGTATTGGCATCGGAATAGTCGGGAATATCGTATGGTTGCCAATATACCGACACCGCCAACATTGCCGCTAATTGGACAAGCTCATCTGGTTGCCGGTTTGAGCAATGCTGAGGTTTTATCTGTCGGCCTGGGATATCTTAATAAATATGGTGAAACGATGAAGGCATGGCTGGGAAATGTCCTATTGATTTTCCTTACCAATCCCAATGATATTGAGTTGATACTGAGTGGACATCAGCATTTGACCAAAGCAGAGGAATATAGATATTTCAAGCCATGGTTCGGTGATGGTCTGCTCATCAGCAATGGTCATCATTGGCGTCATCATCGTAAAATGATTGCACCGACCTTCCATCAGAGCATCCTGAAGAGTTTTGTGCCCACATTTGTCGATCATTCGAAGGCTGTGTCCGCCAGGATGGGCAAGGAAGCGGGTAAATCATTTGATGTCCATGATTATATGTCACAGACCACTGTCGATATCTTGTTGTCCACGGCGATGGGTGTGAAGAAGTTGCCCGAGGGCAATAAGAGTTTCGAATATGCCCAGGCGGTGGTCGATATGTGTGATATTATACATAAACGACAGGTGAAGTTATTGTATCGTCTGGACTCGATTTACAAGTTCACCAAGTTGCGGGAGAAGGGTGATCGCATGATGAACATCATTTTGGGCATGACACGCAAGGTGGTGAAGGATCGTAAGGATAACTTCCAGCCGGAACAACGGGCCATCTTCGAGGAGACGGAACAGCCAAGTGGCAAGAACGCAGCTCCAGCCAAGAAGGAGGGTCTACGCGATGATCTGGATGATATTGATGAGAATGATGTGGGTGCCAAGCGTCGTCTGGCCCTGTTGGATGCCATGGTGGAGATGGCCAAGAATCCAGAAATTGAATGGAATGAAAAGGATATTATGGATGAGGTTAATACGATAATGTTCGAGGGACACGATACAACATCGGCTGGCTCTAGTTTTGCCCTCTGCATGCTGGGCATACACAAGGATATTCAGGATCGTGTCTTTGCCGAACAGAAGGCCATCTTTGGTGATAATATGCAGCGGGATTGCACCTTTGTCGATGCCATGGAAATGAAGTATCTGGAGCGTGTCATTCTCGAGACACTGCGTTTGTATCCACCAGTACCGGTGATTGCTCGTCGCCTGGATCATGATGTCAAGCTGGCAAGTGGTCCATATACGGTTCCCAAGGGCACAACCGTTGTGGTATTGCAATATTGTGTCCATCGACGTCCCGATATCTATCCGAATCCGACGAAATTCGATCCCGATAATTTCCTACCGGAGCGCATGGCCAATAGGCATTATTATGCCTTCATTCCGTTCAGCGCCGGTCCGCGCAGCTGTGTGGGACGCAAATATGCCATGTTGAAGCTGAAGGTTCTACTCTCGACAATTGTGCGCAATTATATTGTTCACTCGACCGAAACGGAGGCGGACTTCAAACTGCAGGCGGATATTATTCTCAAGCTGGAGAATGGCTTTAATATTTCACTGGAGCAGCGTAAATATGCAACAGTCGCGTAAAAAGTCACCATCTTCATATATGTCCTGTATATATATATATATGCAACCTTCGAGCCGCCCGGTCCTTCGAACCTCCGAATCGTACCCTGAACCGTCAACGTCAACGTCACCGTCACCGAAAACCCAGTCGATCAATCAATCAATTGAGCCAGAGAGTCAAATTTGTTTATTGTTGTGTGAGTTAAGCGCATCCAGAAAGAGGAAAAACAAAAAAAAAACCACAAGAGGAAGAAAATTTTTAGAGGAAGTTTAATAATTTTTATTTTTTTTTTGGTGGTTTTATTTCTTTCACATTGCCTTCGATTTTTTTTGGTATATGCGGTTGGTGTCCTTATATCTTACACATATCTATATCTATATCTATATCTATATTTTATGTTAATCCCAGCAAACTATTCTATTTTTTTTTTCCTAGCATGTAGTACGAATTTTTTTTTGTTTATATATCTCTGTTGTTTTTAGTATTTATTAAGTCACATGGTTTATATGAAACCCAAAAATAATGAAAAATATATCGAAATGCAAAGGCAGCCACAAGAGCTCCAAAAATATGAAAAACTTCGTCTATTTCTTTATTTCTTTTTCAGAAAAATCTATTTGAACTCAACTTTGGGTTGAGCTGACTGAGCTGCAACTTTGTCGAGTTGTTTTTTTGAGCTGAAGAATGTACATAAATGGATTGTATTTGCTGCTATCATACGAAATTATACTTACTAAATATAGAGATGGCGAATAGATTAATTAGGATATCAATGAAATTACAAATTGATCGCTCTTACTATAAAGCTTTACCCTCTGAAGATTTAAAACCAAAGTAGTCTGTTTCTGTGTGACTTTTAACTATGCTCTGCTCTTCGTTGAGATTGCTTGCTGAAATAGATAGATATTTGATAGAGCTGACATAGCGTTTTCCAAAAGGGTGATTACTTTTGACCCACCCTGTATAAGAGAGAATTATCGTACACAATGTAAAACTTTAGATGTAGTACTAGATATGAGTGCGATAATACTTTAAATAAGTTCTGGGTTCGAAACGGTTTTCGTAGCGAACGGTTTTCACAGAACCAATTCGTAAAATCTAAAATTCCAATTTAAAAATCTTAATTCAAGATTCTTAAATCTGAAATCAAGTCGCTAAAATCTTAAATCAATATTTTAAAATCTTAAGTCGAGATTTTAAAAAATATCAAGATTTTAAATTCTTAAATCAAGATTATAAATTCTTAAATCAAGATTTTAAAATCTTAAATCAAGATTTTAAAATCTTAAATCAAGATTTTAAAATCTTAAATCAAGATTTTAAAATCTTAAATCAAGATTTTAATATCTTAAATCAAGATTTTAAAATCTTAAATAAAGATTTTAAAATCTTAAATCAAGATTTTAAAATCTTAAATCAGGATCTTAAAATCTTAAATCAAGATTTTAAATTCTTAAATTAAGATTTTAAATTCTTTAATCAAGATTTTAAATTCTTAAATTAAGATTTTAAATTCTTTAATCAGGATCTTAAAATCTTAAATCAAGATATTAAATTCTTAAATCAAGATTTAAAAAACTTAAATCAAGATTTAAAAATCTTAAATCAAGATTTTAAAAACATAAATAAAGATTTTAAAATTTTAAATAAAGATCTTAAAATCTAAATAAAGATTTTAAAATCTTAAATCAAGACTTAAAATTCTTAAAATAAGATATTAAAATCTAAATGTTTGAATCTTATATAAAAATGTTAAAGTCTTGAATAAATATTTTAAATCTTCAACAAATATTTCCAGATATCTTGAATAAAGATTTTTATACCTTAATAGAGTATTTTATAGTCTATTCTTTTTAAGTTTGTATTTTACTTAAATCAAGTACGCTTGAACACAATTATTAGCTTGAATATACTTAAATATACTTATTATTTTCTGACTTAAGATAAAGTACTTGAAATAAGTTCGAAATGCTGAATTTTAGTAATATTAGACTTAGTGATAAATCGAGTTTGAAATGTGGGTTTTTAAATACGAAACCCTTGATTTTTTCACTTTTTACAGTCGTCTCACAATTTAACACACAGGCTTAGTTCTATTTTTTTTTTGTCTTCAGACCTCAAACTTCATTTCCATTGATCATTGCCGAATTGTTATCAGATTTTAACTGCCCATTACTGTGTTTCTTTCCGTATATGTACGTATATTTTGGCAGTTGTGTGCACGCGACAGGTCCTGAAATATGTCAAGCGAAACCAAAGAAGGAGCAAAGGGTTTGAGGCCATGGCAATTGCAATAAAAAAGCAAATGAATGTACAAACTTCCGGCTCGGCGAACAGGTAATAAATGGCTATAAAAAATGAAATTGGTAACCCTAGTCGGGAACTGGCCCGGTTGCTATTTGCCTAGCGCAAAAAAGGACAATGACCAAACAAAAAACGTTTGGCGGCATTGACGCCGTGCGCTATGTGTATGTCTGTCTGTGTGTGTCTCCGTGTATGTCTGTCTGTGTGTGTGTGTGTGCAAGGACCTGCTCGTCCTTTTGGCCACTGCACCCCCTTCATTAATCTTGTTAGCAACGCGTTGATCCTGGCAAAAGGAAGTGCAGCTGAAACCGAAAGGATTTCCGTTTCGTAATGCGATGCTCAACGGAATCTGGAAAATTGGATAAGAAAACGCGCACAAGGCTTAAAAGTGAAAGCCGACACACACACACACACACACACACATGGGCTCAATTGTAATACTATAATATAAAATATAAACTAAAAATTATTTGTAAAAATCTATCAAAAAATTAATAAAAAATAACTCGAATTTAAATATTGTAAAACAATAAATTTATACACATGCGTTTTGATTTAACAAATATTTAATTTCCAATTTAAATTTGTATTATAAATATTTAATGCATTTCTAAAAGTACACAAGAGCTTAATAAAATACCAAACAATTATTTTATATTTTTTTAAATACTTTATAATATAATTTAATTCATACACTACAAATTGATTGTATTTGTAAAATATCTCTTATTTTCTATCAAATAATAAAAGTGGAAAAATGATAATTCAATATATATTTTTATTAAAACAATATATATTATAGAATAATTATTTTCCTATTTAAGATATTTATTAGAAATTGTGAATGCTTTTATAAAAATATACAAGAATTCTAAAAAATACCAAACAATTATTTTAGATTTTTTTTTATATATTTGGTTATTTTTTTTTATAAAACATTCAATTCAATTTTTAAATTTTTATTATAAAATTAATGTATGACTTTTATTTTACATTTTTATAAAATAATAAATGCGAGTTATTCTCTGAAATGTCAATGAAAAGTAACATTCAGTTATTATTTCCAAATTTGTTATACAAATTAAAAACATTTCTATAATATACATATAACAGAAAAATTTCAAATAAAAGCTTTTAATGCTTCCAGGTTACTTGATTTGAAAATAGTTGTATATCTGACATATTTCCAGCCGACTAAACAATTTTTATCAGGTTGATTTTTTATACTTAAGTATAATGTTTATTCTTATTTTGAGTCTTAATATTATAACTATATTCTATATTATTTCAAGTATTTGTGAATTTTTCCGCAAACTCATCTAAGATAAAACCTTATAAGTAACTCAATGAACAAAATCTATAAAAATTGCAATTATACTAAATATTCATTATTTGTTAAGGCTTAAGATTTAGTATGAATATCGTATTGTATTGCCTAATTTGGTTGTTTTGAGATGGATTACAGTGAACGATATTTTATGTGATAATCCACAAAAATATTTATGTGAATATAAAACTAAATATACTGAAAATTAAAGTTCAAACCTTGTACAAAGAAATGCTCAATATGGACAAAAACCTTGTCTATCTTTCTATTGTTTTTATTTTGCCGTCTCTTTATAGATTTTAATCAATGATTTATGCACATATATAAATAAAACAGCAGAGTATAAGTTAAAATTATATTTTTCGAATTTTCCCAGAATTTTAAAGTGATAAATTTGTAAAAATATTCCACAAAAAGCAGCATTTTTCTAATTCAAAAACACTTAACTGTATAATGAATGATTTTTATACTTATGTATAAATATGAGTTAGCTTTCAGACAGCGCAAAGAGCTGATTAAAATGGGTTGTGACATTTAAGTAACTTCACTAAAATGCTGGAGAAATAATATAGTATGTATCTCAATAAATTGTATCTTTTCAATATGTTTCCAAGCATTTGAACGTTGCATGTTCTCTAATTTTACTTTTCACATAATTTATGTTGGTTTTTTGCTATTTCATGAGTTTTACAAGAACTTTGCAGGCTTTTAAAATGTTTAGCTATGAAAGTAAGATTGAGGACTGTGTCCCACCTCCTCTCTTCCCCTGTCTACCGCCTGGCAGACACTCACTTCTTCAAATATCAGCAATAAGTGATAAACTTGCCAGAGTTGTAGTAGTTCGTTTCACTTGTGGGAACCCTGAACCGCTGCCCAATGTCCAATTGCTTGCGCCAACTACTACATTCTGCATTCTGATTAAGCGACAACAATATGCAAACAATGGCATTTGCATTTGTCACAATCGAAGCAATCGTCGGCACCGACGATAACCTCGTCGATTAATCGCATTACTTAAACGCCTGGCCCCAAAAAAAAAGAAAAATAAATAAAAAAAAAAACACTAAATGAGGTGTCAACTTAAGTTAGTGAAAGGTGCGCAGCGCATAATGCTAACAAATATGTACACAGAGATAAAAAACTATACTAAAATAAGGTTAGACTTTCCTCGATTTTAATAAATGGCAATTCTCAAAATCTTTATTTGACAAATGGTATGAAGTTTATTAAAATTAACACAAGAATTCTTTAACCAAGCACACATAATCTGTATATAAGAGAAAAGCAACTTGAATCAAGTAAAACTCAAGATTTACTAGAAATGATTCGGTTGCGAAACGGTTTTAACAGTGAATATTCACCAAACAAGATTGTAAAATCTAATAACCACATTTTTAAATCCGATATCAAGATTTTAAAACCTTATAAAAAAGCTTTTTAAACCTCAAAATAATTTTTTTTTAATTTTTAATCATTATTTTGAAATTCTAAATGTAGATTTTAAATCTGCAGTAATTTTTACTATCCTGCAGAGCTTAAAGCAATTGTTTAAAACTTTAGAAAATAAATCTTAAAACAAGTAAAGCTCGAGCTGAAAAAAAATTAGTACGAAAATTCCTAATACAAGTTCGAACATCTGGTGCGAACAATTTTTCTGGTTTCAGAGTCAATATTCACGAAGAAGCTCGTTAAATCGTAAATAAAATTGCTTAATTTCAAGTATAGATGTTTTAATTCTTAAAAGAAGAATTTTAAATTATTAATCAAGATTTTCAAACTTTAAGTCGAGGCTTTTGAAACTTAAGTCAGAATTTGTAAATCTTAAAACAAGACTTTTAAATCTTAAAACTAGATTTTAAAATCTTAAATGGAGAATTTTAAATCGAGATGTTTTAATACTACTAAAATCAAGAATATTTAATCTTAAATCGAGATTTTCTAGCTTTAAGCCAAGATTTTTAAACCGTAACTCAAATTTTTAAATCTTAAAATAAGACTTTTAAATCTTAAAACTAGATTATAAAATTAAGAATTTTAAATTAAGATGTTTTAATACTTAAATCAAGAATTTTAAATCTTAAATCAAGATTCTCTAGCTTTAAGCTAAGATTTTAAAATCTTAAAATAAGACTTTTAACTCTTAAAAGTAGATTTTAAAATCTTAAATCAAGAATTTTAAATCGAGATGTTTTAATACTTAAATCAAGAATATTGAATCTTAAATCAAGATTCGTAGGCTTTAAGTAAAGATTTTGAAAACTTAAATCAAAATTAGTAAATATAAAACAAGACTTTTAAATCTGAAGACTATATTATAAAATCAATTATAAATCAAGAACTTTAAATTGAGATGTTTTAATACTTAAATTAAGAATATTAAATCTTAAATCAAGATTCTCTAGCTTTAAGCTAAGATTTTAAAATCTTAAAATAAGACTTTTAAATCTTAAAACTAGATTTTAAAATCATTAATCAAGAACTTTAAATTGAGATGTTTTAATACTTAAATCAAGAATATTAAATCTTTAATCAGGATTCGTAGGCTTTAAGTAAAGATTATGATAAGTTAAATCAAAATTTGTAAATCTTAAAACAAGACTTTTAAATCTTATAACTAGATTTGAAAATCTTAAATTGAAAATTTTAAATCGAGATGTTTTAATACTTAAATCAAGAATATAAAATCTTAAATAAAGATTCTCTAGCTTAAACCAAGATTTTTAAATCTTAAAATTAGACTTTTAAGTCTTAAAACTAGATTTTTATATCTTAAATCAATAATTTTAAATTGAGACGTTTTAATACTTAAATCAAAATTGATTATCTTAAAATTAGACGATTAACTCTTAAAACTAGCTTTTAAAATCTTTAATCAATAATGGTAAATCTTAAATACTCTGCTCTGTAAAAGAGTATAGAGCAATTTTGTTAAGTTTTAAATGTACTTAAATAAGGAATGTACGTCTTATTTCAAGTACTAAAATACTTAAATTTTCAGATATCGACTTGTAATAAGAGTTTAATACTAATTTCAAACCATTTCAATGACATTAGTAATTTCAACTGTAGTGTAAATTTGTATACATTTGTAAATTACGAAACACTTGATTTTTTCGCTCAGTGTGCACACACACACACACACTCACACACACACACACATATGCAATGGGATCAAGGACAAACGCACATAAATATTTTGACATTGCAAACAGTTGCAGTTGCCGATTGCAGCGAATTAACGCACTAACTGCAGCAGCAGTGGGGATTGGGCGAAGGGGACAGGGAAAGGGAAAGGGAAGGGAGTGCATTTAAATTGTGGAATGTGTTAGCATAAGCACATAAAGTTAATAAACAACATACATCAATTATCGTTTTTATACATACACATGTAACTCCACAGGCATTTCTCACGCTTAGTATTCCACAGCGGGCACTGTTCACTAACCGATAACGAGATCCATTTAATATCGATATTAAATGATCCGACATCAGCACAGCATGCACTTTGGATAATAATATGCATATATGTATGAACTTACAGATGCATACTTACAGTAGAGTTGTTCATCGTAGTTCAGTTGAAGAAATTTAGTTGAGTAGTTAAATTTTTGATGAACGAACTAATATTTCATATAGTTCAGTAGTTCGTTCAGTAACTCCAATCTCTTTTAGATCGTTCAGTGACTCGAATCTCTTTTAGATCGTTCAGTGACTCCAATCTCTTTTAGACCGTTCTGTGACTTCAATCTCTTTTAGATCGTTCAGTGACTCGAATCTCTTTTAGATCGTTCAGTGACTCGAAGCTCTTTTAGATCGTTCAGTGACTAGAATCTCTTTAGATCGTTCAGTGACTCGAATCTCTTTTAGACCGTTCAGTGACTCGAATACCCTTTAAAGTGCTATAATGGAATTCTAGTCATTGAACGAACTATAATGTGATTCAAATCACTGAACTAAATGACCTTCAATGAGGCATTTAGTTTCGTTCGTTCACTTTAGTGATTAGTTCAATTGATCTTAATCCGAACGATTTGATACAACACTAACTTACAGAAAAACATGTGTAACTGCTGCTAAGATTGTACAGGGGAGTTAAAGTGAGAGGCTTTGATTTGACAAGGAGATATCTACCAGATCAGCGCTCACTCTTGACCAGCGACAATAGCCAAGTCGATATATCTATCTGTCCGTCTCTCCGTCTGATTGTCTCTTCATGTATGCAGCCGTATAAACAAAATTATCTTTCAGATGGTATGAGTTAGACGCTTGAATTTAAGCTCTCAACACTGTTTATATTTGTAGATATTAGATTGATGTTATTTTTGTTATACCATTAAGTTAAGCTTATATTAATTTGACGTTCGCCAGTAGCATTCAACTTTTTTTCACCGACACAATGTACTATAGCTGACCGCGTAGCAAACAGCTTTCTTTCACCGACACAATGTATACTAGCACAAAAGCGGCCGATCGCACAAATCAGATTAGATCGCATATGAGCTCTCGATCTGGCTTATAATAATGAAATAATGGACTTAAGACAAATTTCTTAATATCTTCTTGTGAGTGAATCGATAAGAAACTTGCAGCTAATTGCTCAGCGTTTGTTATACTTTAACTGGCTGTTAAGTTAAGCTGTGTTATCTGAAGATTTGAGGTTGTGCTAGATTTTTTTTAGATTTCAGTGAGCGGGAGGTGAGATATTAAAAGTATAAAATAGACTTTACTTGCCTAGTGTATTCAGGAACCAACATTCCATGTTTGACGTCAATAGCTCTAATACTTGCTGAGATTCACGCATTCATACAGACGGACGGACAGGCGGACGGATGGACGGCTGGACGGACAGACGGACGAGCAGATAGACAGACGGACGGGCAGATGGACAGATGGACAAACAGACAGACGGACAGGTGTCAATCGACTCGGCTATTAATACTGATCAAGAATATACTTTATAAGACCGGAGATGCCTCCTCATGTCTGTAACATACCTTTGCACAAATCCCTTACACCCCATTTGAACATTTTTAATGGAAACAGGGTATAATAATTGAAAATTAAAGTTCATGCTGACATTTATACATTCAATAAAATCATTATTCATTAGCTTTCATTTTTTAGACCCTTTACTTTTTCTGTACTCACATCTCCTATTAGCAATCCCTTATGTAACCAGTCGGAAAGGCTACAGTCGAAATCGACTATGAGAGACCCTTTACTTATTCTTCAACAATGAAATAACATTTACAAACTTACAGACTTATATATAAACCTAAATAAATTTGACGCTGCTCAGATTAGCTTCCGATTAATTAAATATAATCGCTTATGTTACACTTGAATTATTAACATACAAATGTTAATCTTAACATACAAATGTTAATCTTAGCATACAAATGTTAATCTTAACATACAAATGTTAATCTTAACATATCTGCACATTTCCTGCACATTTCCTGCCATTGTACATTCGATAATTTGTTTGCTTCAAATCTGTGTTTATTGTCCGATTTTGATGAAATTTTCAGTACGCATCGAAAGGAAAGGAAATTTTATGTATGCCGATTTTGGAACTTGTATCTTTTAAATTACTCGAGTTATTAGGGTTTTTCCGATTTTTGGGGGCGGGAGGGGGCGTGGCAAAATTCTAAAACAAACTTGACCTTTTCGGGGGTCACAGGAGTATTGTCACCAAATTTGGTGACCCTAGCTCTTATAGTCTCTGAGATCTAGGCGTTCATACATCACGACAGACGGACAGCAGGACAGACGGACAGACGGACATGGCTATATCGACTCGGCTGGTGATGCTGATCAAGAATATATATACTTTATGGGGTCTGCCGGACTTCCTTCGACCTGTTACGCACATTTTGACAAAGTTAATAGACCCTATTTACTTTTTTAAAGTAAAGGGTCTAAAAACAAAAGTTCATTGAAATAAATTTAAGATAAATTAGAATTGTACATTTGTTTATTAAATTAATTGAAATTACAAAACTCTGTAGACTATTTAGAATTTGTTATCGTGTATGTAATTGAAACAGCAGCAGATGTAAGAATTCAAATATATACATACATAAACGACTGAGAGTTCTAAGAGCTCTAAGACTATAAAACAGAGTGTATTATTTGCTTGTTCTGGGCATTTTGGCCATTGATTGAGCTGTTTCCGGGCTGTTATTGTCAGTAATTGTCAGCTCTTAGCAGACCATGGAGGACCCCACACTTTGCACACTGAGAATGTTTTGGCCAAAAATCTTTGGCAAATCTCAAGTTGTTCATAGACTGCAGTACAATGATCATCATAGAAGCAGCTTCGGGGAATACGACAGAGAATGTGCTGAATAAGGACAACGAGGACAACTCAATCAATGCAAAAATGCAAACGCTGCCCGGAGAGTTTGTCGCATTCAATGTGTTCGAAACAACTGTCAAAATTTTGGTCAGACAATTGAGACTTGATGACTCAATGTTGTCCTTTGTGTGCCACCCTGGGGCGCAATAGTCAAAACAAGGAGCAGCATCAACAGCAGTGAACAGCAGTGAACACGTGGAGTGAATTTTCCAATGAGAAGGAAAACATGTGCGGCCAGACCTTGGGGATGGAAACAGTCACAAGGAGCAAACGGGAAAATGTAACAAAAAACACATGTATACCTTATGGTATTTGGTTGTTCGTACACAGAGCGAAAAAAACATGTATTTTGTTGCTAAATTGCACCATTTAAAACTTGATTTGTTACTAAGATTTCAATAATTAATCATATCGTAAAAAGCCGCACTAAAAGTAAGTTTAAATGATTTCGAATTAAGTATTTTCCCTTCTTCAAATTCATGTTTAATACAAGTACGAATTTTGTAAAGATATGTGTAAAAGTTCTTAAGTCAAGTACACATAATATTGATATAAGAGAATAGTATCTTTAATTATATAGTAGTATATGAGTATAAGAATTCTTTATAGATGTTCGGAACTCGATCTCGAAACGGGCTTTAACAGTGAATACTCACAGAACAAGTTCGTTGATTCTTAAATTAAGATTTTTAATCTTAAATCAAGATTTTTATATCTGAAATCAAGATTCTTACATCTTAAATCAAGTTTTTTATATCTTAAACCAAGATATTTACATTTTAAATGAATATTTTTATATTTTTAAATTTTAAGTCAAGATGTAAATCTTAAAAAAAGATTTTTATAACTTACATCAAAATTTTTAAATCTTAAATCTAGATTTCTATGTCTTGAATCAAGATTTTTAAATCTTAAATCAAGATTTTAAATATTAAATCAAGATTTATAAGTCTTAAATCAAGATTTTTAAATCTTAAATGAGAATTTTTAAATCTTTAATCAAGATTCTTACATCTTAAATCAAGGTTTGTAATTCTTAAATCAAGATTTATAAGTCTTAATTCAAGATTTTTAAATCTTAAATGAGAATATTTAAATCTTTAATCAAGATTCTTATATCTTAAATCAAGATTCTTATACATTAATTATATATTTGAACATTTATAGGTCTTAAGACTGATTTTTAAATCTTAAATCAAGATTTTTAAATCTTAAACCCAGATTCTTAAATTTTAAATGAATATTTGTATATTTTTAAATTTTAAGTCAAGATTTGTAATTCTAAAATCATGAGTTTTATAGCTTAAATCAAGATTTATAAGTCTTAAATCAAGATTTTTAAATCTTAAATTAAGATTTTTATATCTTTAATCAAGATTTTTATACATTAATTATATATTTGTACATTTATAAATCTTAAGACTGATTTTTAAATCTTAAATCAAGATTTTTAAATCTTAAATCAAGATTTTGATGTCTTAAACCAAGATTTTTAAATTTTAAATAAATATTTGAATATTTTTAAATTTGAAGTCAAGATCTGTAAATCTTAAATCAAGATATTTATAACTTAAATCAACACCCACATTGTTTTACAGGCCTGTGGTGTTTTGCAAATACCGATAGAAAGTTTTGTTGAACAATATTGCACGTTGTATTATTTATAATACCAAATGGACTGATCTTGTTTCTCAATACTCTAAGCAAATATTCAATGTAACATAACTAAAGGTCTCTTATTTTTCTCAACAAAATAATATACAACAAAGAAACGTACAATTTGTAATAATAATATAATAATATATATATTTATTTATGCATCAGGAAGAAGAAAGAAAGAAAGCTTAAGATATAAACGATTAAAGTCAGAAAGGCAATTCTGGAAATACGCTGCTCGAATTTGGAATCAACTTTCAAATAACTTTAACTTTACTAGAAATTAACACCTTTAAGAATATCCAAAGGGAAAATACCACAATTAATTATACAAAAACAAATCAAAACTGAAAATATAATAAATAAAAATGTAAAAATTTAGAACTAAGCGATTCCGTTGTAATTATGAAATGTCTGTTTGCATTAACGCAACTGCTATTTAGACTAGTGCCTTAAATATAAGTTAACCTTGTAATTAAATATTGTTAGTACACCGTTTTCTCTCAGTGTAGTAGCGCTGTCCCCCTGTCGTCGCAATATGTAAATTAGCTCTTGGCTTATGAATGAACTCTTGAAATTTGTTTCAACTGTATTTATGTATGCTCTGATTATGCGAACATCGCTGGGACTTAGGTCAACCGCAGGACCAAATGGATAATGTTGGCTAAAAATGAATGCGATTGCTAAGCGGTTTTTGAAAGTGTTAAGCCTCCCCCCGTCCGTTGTCCTCCTGCGGTGCCGTTGTCGTTGTCGTTGTCGACAACCTGTGCTGCCCGAACTGACCTGGTTTAAACGCTTAAGGACTTAAGGCACAAAGCGCACACTTAAGTGCCTCATTGTTGGCTGAAGTGCAGCCACTCGACGGAACTGATGCCAAACTGATGCTTAAGCTGCAGCTATATCGGCTTACAGTTTAAGCCATTCACCAAATCGTTTAATTGACACCGCAAAAAACAAAAAAAAAAAAAACAGAAATCTTGCCAAATTCCCAAATCCAAGATCAGTTCCAAGACGCAAGACGGTTTAACTTTGCTTTAAGGAAACCGCATTTATGAATGAAAACTCCTTGAACAAAGCCAGGTCAAGTTAGCTTGGCTTAGTTGGTTTAGCATTTTATATATTAAGTACTTCATTATATCTTATTTTGATATCTGCGATTTACTTGAGTTTTTCTAAGGAATTGTAGATGTATTAAGAAGTAGCAGGTAAAACAAACTTAAGGGTACGAAAAGTTATTTACAAAAACAAAAAACCAAATTTTGTATTTCCTTGAAAGTTATTTTAGGTATTAAATTGGATCCATCGTGAATATAAATAAATCAATTATTGGTATTATTTCTTTTCCATTAAGAAGATTGAGTAAAAATTACAATTATTAAATCAGTCATAAAATAATAAATAAAATTTAAATGGTTTCTTTTTAGTCTTTTACAAGATTTACTTAAGTTACTTTTGAAAAAAGTCTTTGAAAACTAAAATAACAAAGTAACAGCACGGAAAAAAGTCTGTAACGACATTGATTATTCCAAAGATTTTTATTTTTATTTATTTTTAAATATTTTTGTATTTTTTTAATATCTTTGCTAACATTTCAGATAGACATAACAAAATTGCAACATCTATAATTTCTTATATCTTTTAATTATTATTCGCTTAAAAACAACGAATATTATTGGAGAACACATACC
Source organism: Drosophila histrio (assembly GCA_958299025.2). Taxonomy (NCBI): domain Eukaryota; kingdom Metazoa; phylum Arthropoda; class Insecta; order Diptera; family Drosophilidae; genus Drosophila; species Drosophila histrio. The sequence goes on along the minus strand of OY282582.1, from coordinate 56,201,969 downwards.
GTTCAAGAAACAAATATATTTAATCTGTATTAACTAAGTTGACTGATCTAATCTAAAAATTACTAAATATATATAATCAACCGTGTCGAGTTTATAAAATTGATTTTGAGCGTTAAAAAAGATACTTATATATTTATTCAAAATGCAAAAATCATTCTAAATATGGGCATTTCCATGAGGTCGCACGGGACAATCGTACACATTCTAAGTGGTAAAAAGGTCAAAGTAAGACGGATTTTCAAAATTATTTTTCCAATTAAAAGTAGTTCTTAATTAGCCCTATAATTGGTGCTAAGGTCGATTTTGAGGAACTATTCGTATTGTAGATTTTTACAAGAAATCAAGGCATTCGCACGGGACAAAAATATTAGTGGTTTTTGTGGCGATCAATTTAATCTCAGATTTCAGCGAAAGTTTGGGCAATATATTCACGCAAATTTCTGATAAATGTTATGCATTGATGTCTCTTTAAAATGGTTATAGTTTTGCTCAAATATGATTTCTAGTTTTTTTTTTAAATTAAATAAAGCCGCATTCGCACGGGACATGTCGCACGTGACACCGAAATATGCGATAATGCAAAGCCGAAACTATCGTAACTTGCAATCGCATACTTTCTTATACATTATTTTTTGACTCTGTACCTTTCCAATGATTTGGAGTACCCTAAGACAATGCATAATAACTTATTCTGAGAATTTGTATCAAAACAAAATGTACACTAGAAATGCCCAAATGAGAAAAGTTGCACTTGTTCGACATTGTATCCCAATATCTCGAAATGGGTTATGAATAGAGGCGAAATTTTGTTACATTAGTTAAATTTCATTGTTTTCCTATTAAAATATCGACTATACACTCTATTTTTATAATGAAACAAGTTGTTTTTAAACACTTTGAATGTTTTGGTGTCGGTGGACCTTTTGTTGGAAATGCCTTTATGCATATACTCTTTTTATCCTAACCGATAAGTTTCATACTACAATTGTGCCTTTTAGTACTATGATTAATTAAATATTTGTATTTGTATATAATGTTTCTATGGAAATAAAGTTAAACTTTGAACAATTATTGACAACGAATTGTTTGTCTGATTTTTAATTTCTTATTTTTCATTTATAGATATGGAAATTTTCTATTAAATACATTTTATACCTGGACATCATCTTATTTAGTTAAGAAATTATGATTTTTGCAACAAAAATTGAGATACAGGCATTTAGTGTTGATAGAATACAAAGACTTTTCCCAAGATATAAGTAAGAAATGGCTTGAAGATTTTTGTCTATAATAGAGATGGGTGGAGCACAATTTTTTCCACACAACTCTAGTGTATTTATAGTTATAATCAGTTAGTTATTTTTTAAAATTTTAGTATAGTTGTATATTTATATTATAGCTTCCATTTAAGGCTCTACTTCTGGTTATGATTTAATTATAATTATATATTGGAAACGTTTAAGATAAGTTAAGAACGCGTGCATTAAACTCAATGAGATGCACCTGGAGCGTAACGCAATCTGTGCAGGATCTGGAGACAATGTGATTCCCTAAAGGAAGAACAGGAGGAGGGTTGGCGGCAATGGAGATTGAAATTCAATCGAAACAGCCGCGCACACGCCAAGTGGAGAGCACATGGATAATGAGTTATTACATGAAATGATTTATGAATATTCAATGGTTGACACGATGCGCCTGTGGGCGTGTCAGAAACCACGCACCTAACTGTAAGTAGTACACAGTCAGTTACAGGCGAAATACAAAGGGAATCGCGGCGGGAATGGAGTAAACGTTTTGTTGTAACCAAATACAAGCGGCAGAAGGACGCAGCCGGAGCAAGCACGAGTTGAGGCTCAAAGGAGTAAAATCAGCTGTAAGGCTTTCTAGACCCTGTACTAAAGAGATGTATGTAAGGGTCTATTGGGTTTGTCAAACCAATAAAATGTGCGTAAAAGGTAGAAGAAAGTCATATGTATTTTGTTGGTCGAGTTGATATAGACATTTGCGTCTGTCTGTCTGTCCGCCTGTCTGTCTGTCCGAATGTCTGTCTGTCCGACTGTCTGTCTGTCCGACTGTCTGTCTGTCCGCCTGTCTGTCTGTCTGCCTGTCTGTCTGTCCGCCTGTCTGTCTGTCCGCCTGTCTGTCTGTCCACCTGTACGTCTCTTTGCTCATCTATATCTCCGAGACTATAAGAGCTAGAGACACCAAACTTGATATGTAGGCTACTCTCTAAATAAAGCAGAAACAGTTTGTTTTAGAATTTTGCCACGCCCCCAACCGCCTCTGTAAATCAAAAATTATATTTTAAAAATATAATAAAAGAGCTAAAGCTTTGAATTTTTATATACATGGCAATATTCAGGGGCCTGATGTGTTTTGAAGCTTTTATTGCGTTCAGATTGTAAACTCGTTATTCGAAAAATAATTTTTTGAAATCGAATAAAATGGGCAATTTTAAAGGTAAAACATTGAAATTTGACACACATGACAAACATTGGATTCCTGATGTGTCCTGGAAATTTCATTATGATCAGATAATAAATTCAAAAGTTATTCAAGAAACAATTTTCTGAAATCGATTTAAATGAGCAATTTTAAGGTTAGATCCTTGAATTTTTATATACATGCCAATAATCAGACACCCGATGTGTCTTAAAAATTTCATTGCGATCTGGTAGTAATCTCGAAAGTTATTCGAAAAACATTAATTTGAAATCGAATTAAATGGGCAATTTTATAGCTAAAACTCTGAAATTTGACACACACGACAAACATGGGATTCCTGATGTGTCCTGAAAATTTCATAACGATTGAAACATAAACTTAAAAGTTATTTAAGAAAAACTAAAGCTATATAACGCTTTTATAGACTAAGCACAGGGTGCGTCACAGTCGGGTTCACCTGACTGCGACTGGCTATCATCAAAAGGACATAACGGAGACGAGCTCTGGAATCAAATTGATTTTTGACAGGCAACGGGAATCGAGAACGTGAACGGCGAATTGAAAATTGAAATACGAGAGCAAGAAATCGAAGGTGAGATCAATCGAGGGAGCAAAAGGAGAGAGAGAGAGAGAGAGAGAGAGAGAGAGAGACGCAGGGCGTGTCGCATTACCTGAGCCAATATTTAATAAGCATAACGGTGCCGGGGGCTCAGAATTTTCATTTCATAACGGCGCTGCCAGTTGAACAGTTAGCTCATACCTTGGTATTTTGGGCACCCACAAAAAAAGGAACGAGCCATAGACAAACACACCTGGAACTGGCCTGACTGACGGACTGCCTAACTGACTGACTGCCTGACTGACTGCCTGACTGACTGACTGACTGACTGGCTGCCTCACTGCCTCACTATCCTGGGGGTTGTAGGCGCTGCGGCAGATTCTCAGGCACATCTCGGCACTCGTATTACCCAATCGAGTCCGAGAACGGGCGCTGCAGATGCAACTGAAGATGCAACTGCCGCATTGTTCTGCCCCCTCCCCACTCTTAATCTCCGTTAAGATCCTTTTTCTTTTGGGCAAATGATTTTCTTCTTTTTTTTCTTTAGTTTGGTTACCTCGAGCTATAACTATTTATGTGTGTGTGTGTGTAAATAATTTTGCATCATTTCTGCTTTGGCGGGCTTTTGTCTTGTGCCTCGAGCGCCAGGACATTGGCAGCTGCTTGCGCGGGCGCAGGACACAGTAAATAGGACACAGGGCACAGGACACAGGACACAGATTGATAGAGGAAACGACGTGCAATTAACACAGACTCTAATGGCATTCGAAGAGCGGCAACAGCTCAAGATTTAATGCCCGAAAAATACATTAAGATCAATGAAATATTTAACGACATTTTATAGGAAACTAGGAATGGAATTTAAATAAGTGTTAAATTTAATTTATATATATAAATATATTATAATAGTTAACAAACCAAAAATATAATCAGTTGCCCAGTAAAACATTAAGATCAATGAATTATTGAACGACATTTTATAGGAAACTAGGAATGGAATTTAAATAAGTGTTACATTTAATTTATATATATAAATATATTATAATAGTTAACAAACCAAAAATATAATCAGAGACTAGTGCATTAATTTATAAGGGAGACCTTGTAGCACTAGGATGATAGATATTAAATAAATAAATAATATGGGACACAAATTAGATGACTTATACAAGTTTTTGCCCAGTAATACATTAAGATCAATGAATTAGGAAATTTCTGGATGAAGGGATTTTAAAATAGATGCTACCATTTATTATAATATTTATTATAATATTTATTATAATATTTATCAAAGCAAATATAGAATCAGTGACTTCTAAAAATTGTAATTCGGTGCAAGAAATCTATTATGAATATTTAATGAACAATAATACATAAAACGCAACGAATGATTGAGACAAATTGTAAAGGAAACTTCTGGATGTCGGATTGGGATTTTAAAAAGTGCTTTCATATTTTATAAAATTTATTATATAAATAAAAACATTGGAAAGAGGAAACGACGTGCAATTAACACAGACTCTAATGGCATTCAAAGAGCGGCAACAGCTCAAGATTTAATGCCCGAAAAATACATTAAGATCAATGAAATATTGAACGACATTTTATAGGAAATTTCTAGATGTATGATTGGGATTTTAATAAGCGTTAACATTTAATTTAGACATATATTATAATAGTTAACACACAAAAAATATAATCAGAGACCTCTTAAAGTTCTTGCCCAGTAAAACATTAAGATCAATGAATTATTGAACGATATTTTATAGGAAACTTCTAGATGTAGGATTGGGATCTGAATTGGCGTTCACATTTAATTTATATATTTATTAGAATAGTTATTAAGCAATGCATATAATCAGAGACTTCTAAAAGTTTATTTGATTTAATGCCAAGAAATATATTAAGATCATAGAATTATTAAGAAGCATTGTTAGGCAAACTTCTGAATAAAGGATTGACATCTTAAAACGAGCTTTCATTTAAAAATGGACTTTATTCTATATATATTATAATATTTTGTAAACCAAAATGAGCGCGCGCGACAGTAGGATACCCTGTGCAGGTCTTCAAGAAAAAGTATTCAAATTAGAATGCGATTTAAATATATCGCTTGAAGTCGATTTTGCTTTCATCGAGAGTAGGTAGCTTGCGATAGTCTGGCAACACTGGACTGCGGCTGTTGATTGTTTATGTTTGGCGCCACAGCGGCCGAAAGGCAAATCAAACATATGTATATGAACATACGCGTATTTTCGTTCGTTATATCGTCGTCGCGGCGCAGCGACTGCGCTGCTACTGCGCTGCTACAGCGCTGCTATTGCGCTGCATAAATTTGTTTCTTGAATAACTTCTGAGTTCAATAACCGATCGTACTGAAATTTGTAGCACACATTGAGAGTAGGATACTTACCATGTGTGCCAAATCTCAAGTCTCTAGCTATAAAACTGCGTTGCGTGGCACCGCAACGAAATTTTCAGGACACATTGAACCCAAGCTTTTTATCATGTTTGCCAAATCTCAAGTCTCTAGCTTTTACATTGCTTATGTTATGGTAAATTTTCTAATTTTAAAACAATCGGGCCATGATATCGAAAATATTGAAAATAAACTTGACTTGCGTTTGGTATACAGGAACCAACATTAGAAATCTGAAGTCTCTAGCTCTTATAGTTGCGGAGATCCACGCGTTCAAACAGATGGACGGACAGACGGACAAACTGAGGGACAGACGTACAGACAGACGAACAGGTGTCAATCGACTCGGCTTTTGATACTGATTCAGAATATATATAATTTATATAGTCGAAGATGCCTCCTTCTGCCTGTTACATACATTCACACAAATTCATTATACCCTTATTTGCCCATTTTTTATGGGATATGAAAATGTTTTCGTACCAAACTAGTGTGAACTTTAACCCTGAACTTGACTCACTTGCAATTAGAATTTCCCACAACGCTTTCTTCTAATGCACAGTAAAATTGTCTCAGTTGTTTTGTGAGAAAATTTACAGCTTTTTTAGGTTTTTCCGTTTGGCTATCAAATGAATGTTAATTCAATCAGTCAGTCAGTTAGTAAGTCGGAACAAAGATTTATTACTAATATATTTATTACTTAAATTTCTGAAATAGTTTCTTCAGATAAACTGCTTTATTAAATGGGTTGGTTTTCATTTAAAATGCTTCTTTAAGAACTACATTTCATTAGCTTATTATAAGCCGAAGATTCTCTCTTTTAAATGACTTAAGTTTGCTTTCACTATTGATTTTATTAAAACTTAAAATCCCTATGAATAATCATGCTATTTGGAATTGAGTCTTATATACAATATATATTCTAAATGACATCTAAAATCCCCTTGAATAATCTTTCTATTTTGAATTGAATCTTATATACAATACATATATATTCTAAATGCCATCTAATAGTTGCTTTGTGTATACAAATCTCGCTTATCCGATCTGTAAAAAAAACCCAAAATTGATAAAGTTAGCATCATAATCTCTGTCATCATCAATTAGCCTCTCCAAAAACCCTTTGAATAACATAAAGCTTGCACTGAGATTTTCCACGTGTGATCCTTAATAAACGAACCCATTGCGGTTTTCACTCACGATGAAAAGGAAAATAGAAATGGGAAAAGCACTTGCAACAATTCCCATGGCCATTCCCATGGGCTGTGCTGTCATTTATCAGAATGCGTGGCATGCACCGTTGGCGACTCGCAACTCATTTGAATAAAAGCGAGCAACGCGCTCAACGAACTATGCAGTTAGATAGAGAAAACTACCCAACAAAGCCAGTAAACTCAGACCCAACAAACCCAGTAAACTACCCAACTACTACCCGACTATCCAAATGATCCGTTCGCTTATGCAAATGTTGCCATATTCTCTGTTGTTGTTGTATCCCAGAGATTCCTGTGTGTCCTTGCATGCTTCGCCGCTTATGAAAATGAACATGATATGCTGATTTAATTCCTATTTTTTTTTTCTCCCCTTATTCCCTACACCCTGTCCATTGTGTGTGTGTGTCTCTGATGGGACGGTCTGACTAAGACCCTTGGCCCATAGAGCACACACATCAACATATGGTTCTGTTGGTAACTGTCCCTGTCTATCTGTCTATCTGTCTGTCTATCTGTCTGTCAGTCTGTCAGTCTGTCTGTCTGTCTGTCAGTCTCTCCCCGTCTGTATGTTAGTGTGTTTAATGCTAATGACGGTGCATGTTTCATTGTCATTAAGGACAGCAACAAGAATGGTAGGAAAACCGTTAAAACATTTGAAAATTGTTCGAAAACTTAATGCACACAGTGTTTTAGAACATACTAGATAAATTCAATTTCTTTTCAACTATTTAATATATCAGTTATTCAAATATTTAAGCTTTCAGTTTATAAAAAACATAGTTATTATTCAAATATTTTAAATCAGTTATTTTGTTTCATAAAACCTGAATTTCAAAATACAAAACCCCAAATTGTTGGAGTTACAGCAACATCTCTATTTAAATTAAATAATAATAAATTATTTAAGTATTTAAAACAAATTATTTTGTTCTATAAAAAATTGTTTATTTGCTATCTTCGACCTTATAAATAAATTACCTGATATATTTTAAATCTTTCATTTAGAGCTGTAAGAGTTCGTTGACAGATAGTTTAGAAACAATAAAGCTTGTTCGCTATTTGATTTGAAATTCTATATAAATATCTTTCATTTAGTATTTATTTACTAATTTAAAATAAATTAAAAAAATTAATTGTGCAATTAAGAAAATTTTACTTGCAGAGTTTAAAAAATATTTAAATTGTTAATTTTCTATCTGAATTTTTTGTATTTGGTAAACTATTCTAAAATGTATGTCTAATAAATGTTTAAAAATAATTTGCCTAAAAAATAATAATGAAGGTTTTCTGACTTTAAAAATATTCTCTAAAGGAATTTAAACTATTATTTTTTGCATATTTAAAATGAAGCTGGAAATTTAAATGTTTTTAAGTCTTTGAAACCTAATTTAAAAACTTTAAAACCTAAAAATTGCCAACTATTTAAAGATATTTATGTATACACATAATTATTAAGCTTGTAAACCTAAATGAATTGAAGGATTTCTGGCTTTAGAAATATGTTTAAAGTAATTCAGCTAACTTTATTTTCACATATTTTTTTCAAAAATCTTTTTGCTTATATTTCTTATGATTTTTTGAAAATTGCTAAAAATGACAGTTTTTGGCTACTTTTCCTCCTTTTCATACAAAATTATTTTGAGGTCACCCCATTCAAAAAATCATAAAAAATATTTGCGAAGAAATTTTCGTAAATTTCTTTTTGCAGTCACTATTAGTATTGTTTGGAGAAACTTTTTGCATCAAAACATTTTTTTTTTTTTAAATCCGAGGAAAAAAGTCGAAAAGTAGACTTTCACAAAAATTCTAAAATTTCATTGGATACTTAATGGGTTATGGAATTTTATGTATCATTCAAACGGAATTTAAATGAACTTTCCATTGATGCCAAGATGAACATTAAGTAAGTTCAAATTTTGAGTAGATTTAACTTAAAGTTTTGTCAAAATATATATGCCGACCAGTGTAGCTAAAATCTTGTTTTAAGCACTTCAAACAACTGAAAGGAAACTAAATAGTTAAAAGACTATTTTTTTATATTTATTTGCATTTAATTATTGAAACTTTCAAACTTAATTGAACTATTGAATAACTGATATAAGAAACTTCCCAAAAATAAATTTTGCTAGTGTTTAAATTTTTATTCTCATTTGATTTGAGAGATTCCTGACTTTAAAATGTTGTTGAAAGTAATTCAGTTAATTTTTGTTCACAATTTCGAATTTTAAATGCTTTAATTCCCAAAAATCCTATTCCTAAAATGTTCTAAATAGTTTAGCACACTGATTGGGTTTCCATATAATTAGTATAGTTATTAAAACTTGAAAACGTTTATGATTTGTAGTATTTTTAAATATAAAAAACTACTCTTAAGTAATTTTTCCAACATATTCAAACTGGAGCTGAAAGTTTAAATGTTTTCCAATCTTGTTCTAAGAACTTCAAACAACTAAAATGTACGTACTCAATAGTTAAAAGACTTTGATTTTGTTTTTATATGCATATTATTATTGTTAACTATTAACTTTTAATTCAACATCATAAACATTGGAGCTTAATGCTAGACAAAAAAATGTGACTTAAATTTAGAAAAAAAAAGAATATATGGTTTTTAATTCTAAATTAAATTGTTAATAGTTAAAAGTTAACGTTGGTGTCATTTTTTTTTCAGGCTCAATGATATTATGTTCATTATTTTGGGATTTTCGTTTTGGTTTCGGTTTTATCACTAAATATAGCTATATACAGTTGGAGGCAGAGGGCAATGGCGGCGGGGGCGTGGCAGGGTATGTTTCTCCGTGCAGACTATAACTTTTTCACCGACACTTTTTGTTCAAAAAAAAAAAGAAAAAAAACCACTGTCTATCTCGTGTGAACACTTAGTAAGAAAATGTGACCGGGTTTTCAACGATTGAGGCTTTTCCACAGATTGTTGCAGATGCTGTCAACGACAGCTAAAAAGTGTCGGTGTAAAAACGTGATACGCTGCTTTACTTATTTAAATGCCACCAACAGTGCCGGCATCTGATTTGGGCGTATGCGCCTCCCACCAATCAATGGCATCAATCATGCTCTCATCGGATAGACAACCGCCGGCATTGTTGGTCGATTGATCCTGCAGGACATCGGTGAATTCCTTTTTGAAGCTGGGCAGGCCGACAACGACGTTGTCGTAGAACGAGGCCGATGGTTCTTGGTCATAGAAAGCGGGCAGAACGGGTGAGCAGAGCAATTGTTGTTGTTGTTGTTGTTGCTGGTAGTTGTTGCTGTTGATTGCTGGCGGGGAATTGCTGTTGTTGTTGCTGTTGACATGCCTAAAATCGCCCTCGCTGTATTCCTGTTTGATCAGTTGCTGCTGCTGCTGCTGTTGTTGTTGCTGTTGTGCGACACACGCCTGCAACAAAAGTTCATTAGCAACGGCAACGGCGACAGGTGAAACGGCAACTGCAACAGAAACTGCAACGGCGGCAGCGGCAGCGTCACTTGGTGGTTGCTGCAATGTTGTTGGCGTTGAGCAACGACTTGCTGCTGCTGTTGTTGTTGTTGTTGCCGGCACGGGTGATCGCGATAAAGCCGTGACAGCTGCCGCTGCCGCAGCTGCAATAGCATTATTATTGTTGTTGTTGTTGCTGCTCAGACAATTTGTGTCAATTAATGCATTAAAATGCTCCTCATCCAAACTGCAACTATCCTGCGTTGCCAGCATATCCGGCGTAAGCAGCTGATATGTGCTCGTGCCCGGAATTCGAACATATTGCAGACCATTCAATGTTGTCACACTTGGCAGCAATTCCGGCTCCTCCGTTGGCTGCAATTGCTGCTGTTGCTGTTGCTGTTGATGCTGCTGTTGCTGCTGTTGCTGTTGTTGCTGCTGTTGCTGTTGATGCTGCTGCTGCTGTTGCTGCTGTTGCTGCTGCATTGGCAATTGTTGTTCCTCCATTTGTGGCATCTCCAATTCATAATTGCTCAATGAATCATCAAATTGCTCATCGAGATTATCAAATTCATCTTTGATAAACATAAAGCTATCATCGCCACTCGACGAACTATTTGAATTATGGCAATTCAATGGTGGAAAATCATAGCCCAGCAATTTCTCCAAACTGCGTATATATTCAACGGCCATGCGTAGAGTTTCCACCTTGGATAGTTTTTTGCTCGCGCCACGTCCCGCGCCCTGTGCCTCAAAGGCCACAGACACCTCCTCGGGTATACGTTCCCGCAATGCGGCAAATCCATTATTCACCTGCTTGACACGATTCCGTTCCCGGGCATTACGTCGTGCCACCGCTTGTGGCAGTGGCAATCCCTTACGGCCCGGCGTGCCAGCCTCGAGTTTTTCCTGCTGACGCAATGTCAATTTCTCTTGACTTTTCTTGCTAAGTTTGGCGCGTTTTGTATTGGTTGCAGTTGTTGTTGTTGGCAGTTTATTATTATTATTATTATTAGTTGCCTGCATTTGTTGCTGCTTCGATTCACCAAGTGGACGCTTGCGTGGCATTGTTGTGGACAACATTGTTGTTGTTGCCGCTGCACATTGCACGGCGCCGAGCATACCGAAATCCTTGATTTTACGTATAATACTATTCTGATTGCTAATGTGTTGTTGCAACGCATTGGCGCCACTTTCGCTGAGCACATTGTGCACGGTGATCTTTTGAAATGGTTTGTTGGCGCCCAAAGTTTTCACATGCACCACATTATTGCAGTTTTCCTTGCTGTTGCTGCTGCTGTTGCTGCTGCTGTTGTTGTTGTTGCTGCTGCTGTTGCTGCTGTTGTTGCTGCTGTTGTTGTTGTTGCGACTGTTGTTGCTATTGCTGCTGCTGTTGTTGCTGTTGCTGTTGTTGTTGCGTTGGGGCGTCGTTGTTGGCGATGGCGTTGGACTGAAGCTTAGCGCAGCCATTTTGAACTTCTTCCCGACAATTTTTGCTTCAATTTCGCCGACAACTTTTGATGCAATTTCACGAACAACTTTTCTCGAGTTTCCCCAACAATTGAGACGTTTGAACGGAACTCTGACTCTGTGTGTCTCTAACTTTTTTTTGCTTATAATAATTTTAGTTTTTTTTTTTTGGATAGGTCCTTACGGCAGGACAGCTGCTAGCGTTCTGTGTCGCGTGCCCGACAAAATGTCATGGGGCGTCGATGTTGCACGACGCTGCTGCTGGCGCTGGCAGCGCTGCCGGTACAGCGACAGCGACAGCGACGGCGACGGCAACAGCAACGGAAATGACTTCGTTGACTGATGGCGCAAACACAATGCACAACAACAACAACAACAACAGCAACAGGGAGAGCCGCAGCAGCAGCAGCAGCAGAAGAAAAAAAACTAGTAGCAAGAACTGCAGTCGAGTGAGCGCGACCGTAAGAGACCTGGCAGTAACAGTTGTCTCTTCTCCACGAAATTTGTCTAAAGTGTGGAAAAAATATTATTTTTTAGAGTACCAAAAAAATATTTCAAATATGTGTTGGTGTTTTTTGTATTGATTGTAATAAAGTGTGGTTTTTATATATTTCAACTTAAGTTGTCATAATTATAACTACGATAAATATTTGAATGATTATAGACGAATTTGCTTATAGAAAATTCTTATAATTTTAGGAAAAATGTTAATTTTAAGAACTTTCCTTGAGTATCAACAATTTTCTTTATCTGTATTTATATTTGTCTCTTAAAGTTATTTAGAAATAGTACATTAAACATACCTTTATTATAGGAAATATATTCATTTTAATTATTATTAAGATTATCCATACCTTTATTATAGAAAATATATTCATTTTAAAACCATTTGTTGAGTTACTATAATTTTTAAAATACGAAAATATAGCAAATATATTGATTTTAATTATTATTATTATTCTCCATACCTTTATTATAGAAAATATATTAATTTTAAAACCATTTGTCGAGTTACTATAATTTTTAAAATACGAAAAAGCATCTTGATTATAAAATTATCTTTTGTTTTTATTTTTTCTCTTAATATTGTCATACTTAAAAATACGATTAATAAACTATTTGTGCTCGATGCAATTTTTAGATATTAATTTTTAAATTTATAGGAAAAATATTAATTAAAAATATAACATAATATTTAAAATCATTTGTCGAGTAACTAAAATTCCTAAAATACGAAAAAACATCTTGAGTGGAAAATTTTGTGTTTTTTTTTAATTTTCTCTTAATATTCTCATATTTAAAAATATGATTAATATACTATTTGTCCTCGTCCCAATTTTTAGATGTTAATATTTAATATTATATTAAAAATGCTAATTTTAAAAAAAGGAGAATGTTTAAAACCTATTGTCGGAAATCTAAAAGTACAAGACAACTTCTTGGTTGTAAAATTCTGTTGTTTTTTTTTAAATTTATCATAAAATTGTCATATTTTAAAATACGATAAATTATGGGGTTTTTTCCCAATGCATTTCTTAGACGACAATTTATAAATTTATAGGAAAAATCTTCATTTTAAACATACCGTAATATAATAAAACCTTTTGTCAAGAACCTAAAATTTCTAAAATACGATAAACATTTTGATTTGTAAATTATGTTTTTTTTTTATTAATTTTCTCTTAATATTGTCATTATTAAAAAATACTATTTATTAAGCATTTGTCCTATTTAATTTTTAAATTTATAGGAAAAGTGTTAACTAAAAATATATCATGATATTTAAAATCTTTTTTCGTGAAACTAAATTTCCTAAAGTACGAGAAAACATCTTAAATTTAAAATTATGTCCACTTTTTAATTTTCTCTTAAAATTATCATGTTTAAAAATACGATAAATAAACTTTCTTTTTCCTCGACGCATCATTTAGATGACAATTTTTAAACTTATAGGAAAAATGTAAATTTAATATTAAATTAAATTATTAAATTATTATTTAATCATACGATTAATAAACTATTTGCGCCCGACGCTATTTTTAAATATTAATTTTTATATTTATAGGAAAAATATTAATTAAAAATATATCATAATATTTAAAACCTTTTGTCGGGAAACTTAAATTCCTAAAATACGAGAAAACATCTTTAATTTATAATTATGATATTTTTTAATTTTCGCTGAAAAGTTTCATGTTTAAAAAAATACAATTACTAAACTATTTTTGCTCGACGCTATTTTTGGATATTATTTTTGAAATTTATAGAAAAAATTAGCTTTTATAATTGCAATTATACTCAAGTAATAATTATGAAAATTGCAACTTAACATACACTTTGTATTTTTTTGTAATGTACAGGGTCTAATAACGTATCCTTGGGCATACATCGCTGTCGCTGCTGACGTTGCCGTTGACGTTGCCGTTGACGTTGACGTCGACTGCCACACAGCGCCTGCGTCTGCCGCTTATGTAAAACATAATGAAATGAAAACAACAAACGGCATTTATTTCACACACACACACACACACACACGCACACACATGCGCACACACATGACTTTTCATCCCCTAGGTATTGGGTGTCCCTCGCTTTGTAGCTCACATTCCCGTTCCCTCTCACACACACCTCAGTCAGTTCGGCTTTTGGGAAAACTAACATCTGATCGTAACGGCAACTACCTTTGCTCCTGCCACCGCTTCACCTCCTCCTTCTCGTCCTCGTCCTCGTCCTCGTCCTGCTCCTGCTGCTGCTGCTGCTCCTACTCCTGTTCCCACTCCTGCTCCTTAGCTATACCTTCCCATAAGGGTGGTTTGCGGTCCAAGTTTTTGCGCCTTTTGCCTTTTACATAAAACATAACCATAGCGTTCTCGTGTCGTGTCGTGTCGTGTTTATATACCGCCCCTCGTACACACACACACACACACAAACATCAGCATTCTATTAAGCTTTGGGTAGCCCTGGTCACGATCCCAACCCAAAACGCTAGAGAGTGACAGCAAGATAGAATGAGACAGACAGACAGTTGGTTATAAAAAGGGAAACGGTGTACAACAACTTGATTCCCACACAGGCGCATAGATCACCTTATGTTTGAATGCCCTGCCTGAATTTCCCAATTGCCCAACTTTATTATTAAGAAATCAGTCTGCTATGAAGTTCCTTTCATGTAAGTAGTTTTCTAGACCCTGTACTTAACCCAGGGTCTACTAAGTTTAAGTTTATTTAACTTTGTTAATAATAAATATTCTTAATCAAAATCCAATCCAGCCCAATCGATAGAATCATGTCTGTCTGTCAGTCTGCCCGTCTGGTCGTCTGTCCGTCTGTACTTCTATATAATCACTTGGTTCTCATGCACTATAAGAGCTAGACACACCAAACTAGGTAGGAAGGTAAGTAGGTTGCTTGTACTTGATAAAGTACAAAGTGTCTATTAGGTTTTTCGAAGGGGAAATGTGAGTAACAGGCATAGAAGGGAATACATTTATTTACTAAGATTCCTCTATAACTCATGTAGATGACTTTTTTTTAATAATTTATATTAGTTTTTTATACCCTGTGCCCATTGAAAATGAGCAAAACCGGTATAATGAATTTGTTAAATTAAAACATCTAAATAGTTGAATTTATTGTTAATTTAATTGTTTTTTAAATATTTTATAAATTTTATTTTAAATGTTAAGTAATTTTTTGGTCAAATACTTTTGCTTGACGTTAAAAAAATATTTATAAATATACCAAAATTAAACTTTGACACTGTTTTTATTATTTTAGTTTTTGAATTAAAAAGTTTATTCATTTTTAACTTCAAGACTATTTTTTAAATTTTATTTTCAGCTTTTAATAATTTTTTGACGACTGCTTCTAGTTGACATTAAATAATAATTCAAAAACGTTTCTAATTTTAAGTTTGTCACTCATTTTTAACACTTAGGTTTTTCTAATTAATGTTCTTATATACTTTGATTAGTTGTTAATTTAAACAATATTTTTTAAAATTTTATTTGGAACTTTTAATAATTTTCCGACTAACTGCTTCCAGTTGAATTTAAATAATGATTTAAATATGTATCTAAATTTAGCTTTGATAGTCTTTTATTTATCATTTAAGTTTCTTTAAATTAATGTTATAATGTACAATGATTAATTGTTATTTTAAACATTATTTTCTTAACTTTAAGTTGAACTATTAATAATACTTTGGTTGACTGCTGCTTGGTTGACTGTTGACGTTACTTCAATACTTTAAAAATATATCTAAATTAAACTTTGACACTCTTGTTATTTCTTTTAAGAT
The DNA here is from genome assembly GCA_958299025.2 of Drosophila histrio. NCBI lineage: Eukaryota > Metazoa > Arthropoda > Insecta > Diptera > Drosophilidae > Drosophila > Drosophila histrio. Next base: position 56,186,129 of record OY282582.1, on the reverse strand, counting down.
TTTAATTTAAAAATCTTATTTAACTTAATAAATTGTTAATGTAATTTCAATTTTTTTAATACTATTTTGAGTGCTTGTAGCTGACATTAAACAATAAATTTCTTAACTAAATAAATTGTTAATGTAATTACTATTCTATTAATACCATTTTGAGTGCTTCTAGTTGACATTAAAAAATAATTTTCAAATTGATTTAAATTGAATTTTGAAACTCTATTTTTCATATTTTCAGTATTTTAATTTATAGTTTTTATAATATAATTATTTATTATTTTTAATCTAATTTCTTACATTATATTTTTAGCTTTCATAATTATTTTGATTCACTGCTCCTTTATAAATTTATCTAAATTTTACTTTGTACCTTTTTTTCGGTCAGTTCAGTTTTTAAATTAAATACTTTATATAATTGAATGAACTATTATATTTAACTAACGTTTAATAATAATAGTATTTAAAATATTAAAGTATAAAATAACGTTGTTACTTCTCTTTATCAATTCAGTTTTTAAATTAAATATTTTATATTAATTAATTAACTATTATATTAAACTAACTATTAATAATAAAAGTATTTTATAAATATTATTTGAATTTCTGTTACTTGGTTGGTTTTAAACAATTATTTTAAAATTGAT